>CAHIKZ030000526.1:205000-557500 GCA_903632075.3 Acanthosepion pharaonis | reverse complement strand
CAATGTTTAAACTGCACTTATTTCTTTATAATCCTTGTGTAGGGGCTGAAAAAAATTCTGCTCAACCCATTTATCAAAATCTAACCAAACATATTTTTTAAGAACTTCTTGATCAGCTTAAGTATTCTTCAGTGTCTCCTTGTGTGTTACATACTTGAAAATTTGCTGTATAAATAGTGTAGACATAGGCATCAACACTGTATGGTGATTCCCAGTTTCATTTCTCAATATGATCTCCTGCTCAAGTCTTGCACTGAAAATATATCACCTCACTAGACACTTTCAAAGAAATCTAATCTTTCCAAAGAATTTCTTTCAGATATTTAAATAGCTGAGGCATTTAGGTGCAAAAAACAGTAGCATAGAAACAGATTGTTATTGGCTTTTTTTTTTTCTTCTTCTTTTTTTTTTTTTTTTTTTTTTTTTAAAGGGTTGTAAGAGGTGAAATACTTTGGCCAAGTAGATGTACTTGTGGATAAAACATAGAAATAGGTCTTTGAGAATATATTGTAAGTTTATAAAGGTTTGATAAGTTTTTTTTTCTATGTACAATCCTGCCTACTTGTTAACTATCACCCTCTCCACCTGCCTGCCAAGGACTCTGCTTTGTTTTAGTCTTTGCTATTTATTCTTTTATGTTCTTTATTTTCTCCTGATTGATCTATTTTGTCCAATGCTATTTCCCTTGAAACTAAAAATACTTCAGAAATGTTTTTATGTGTAGTGTTTTCATGCAGCCATTTTTTCCCTCTTTGTTGACTGTTCTGAACATGTATTTTACATAGCAAAGTGAATTTTTTTTTGATCTAAGTGATTTGTAATGGCTGGCAGCAAAAACAATGAGTATCGGACTTATTTTCAGAAGCATTTGTTTGATGGTGGGTATCTTTGGATTATGAATGGGAGCTTGAATTCTAAAAGCCAGAATTACAAGGAAGTCTGGGCTGATTCAGTTTTTCATAGCAATACTATTAGAGAATGTGTTATATATAGTCCATCTGAAGTTATGCAAATCATATAAACCTCAATAACTTGAATTTGCTTTGAAAAATTTTTATTTTAAATGTTAAAACAAAGCTAGAGTTAAATATTTAGGTAGTTTTAACATGTATTTAATTTAATGGATATATTACAAAAACTGTAGTCTGAAGTTATGCATATTACACTATTTACATTATTCAGACTATTGTCCTCATCTTTGTTGCCATATTTATTACAACATTTTGGCTGTTGTACATTTCGGCCTTCTTCAGGTGGTTGAAATGTCGAACTGAACCCTTTATTTCGCTCAGGGGGTAGGCTGTTCAAGTTCCACATGCCATGTTTAACGGATGTTGGTTATCAGTTATCTCCTGTTAATTCCCCTCTCCAAGTTCTCCACTACCTTAACCGGGTAATGAACTCACACTCTTTGGGTCCTGTCACTGTATCTAACCAACAACCATAGTCTGCCAAAGAAAAACATATCAAAAATGAAAAATCAAGAAAACAAACAAAAGATAAAGAAACCACAAAAAGAATACCTATGGAAAAAAAATAAAGTGCTCAATGCTTCTAGAAATTAGACAGAGCAGTAACACTAACAAACCAAACAGTACTCGGAAACTCCCACCCAAATCATTACTCTAAGTTTCATGCTAATTGATGATCAGATGGTATATATGATGTTGGTAGAACCCTATCATGCTCACTTTTGAACTCCCCTCACAAGTTATGAGGGGAGTTCAGAAAGCCAGTGATTATATTCGGTAAATTGAAACTGCATGGAATTTTGAAAGTGATAAAAATCAAGGTGTACATTTTAACTTTTTTGTTACTGTATGCATATGAAATGCAGGTTGTCTATAGCGATCACTTGGAGCAGTTTGAATGCTTTTATCTTGAAATCAACTAGGGAGTGCATGTCAGCAACACTGAAGTACTTGCACAAAAGTTGGTGCAGCAGCATTGAAGCACCAACTTTCTCAAACATAGGTTGTATTGGAATGGTCATGTTGCTTGCATAAGAAAAATCTGGATTCCTAAACAGTTCTTTTGTATAGAGAGCCTGCTGATAGAAAGTGACTAGCCCATAAGCCAAAGAAGCATTATAAGGTTGGTCTGAAAGAATTGCTGAATTTTGCAAACATCAGTGCATATGACTGTGAGTTACATGCAAATGATCATGTCGCCTGACGGAAGAATATTCATGATGGAAAGGTTGTTTTCTCGAGTTCTCAGATTGCAAAAGAAAAGCTGAAAAGAAATCTTCAAAACGGTCATGATGAGGAATTTCCAGGCCATATAGGTGAAAGGTGTGGCATCATTTGTGATGTTTGTGATAGGCTAAGTACAGTACTAGATTGGCAGCTAGGTCTCATCATTTTACAGTTGAAATTGCTATTCTCTCTCTTTAATAATGTTTTTCTTTTTCTCATTCTTTCTTGCTCAGTAATCACTCATATTCTTTTTCTTGTTGTTTTACACTCAGTAATCACTTGCATCTTGGTGGCTTTATTACCTTGCTTGGGATGAAATGATTAAAAAAAAAAACAGCTTTGTGTGAGAAAGCAAGAAAATTGAATTGTATACAAAGCCATTGTACCAGAGCATCAACTATCTGCAAAATGGTATTTAATACTAACAATTTTATGTAACATTTATGGAAAAGTATGCAAATCAGTTGGTGAGCTGAAAGCACATATAAACATTTACAACAATATACATGACAACAATCTCATGTTTGTCAACTTTGTGCCAAAGGTTTTAAATGTTTGTCCAGTTTAGTGCCATGTTAAGTCTTACAATGATATTGGGTGAGGAGTCATACTTTGCAATGAGGGTGCAGCCATTGTAGAAATGTGTTGCAATGGTCAACAATCAAGAAAAGATTTAATAATAAAAATTCTTATTCTTTTATTCAATATTTACTGAATGGAATTTGATATAGAGTAACAAGTTAAAGTTCTGCATTATTAGCTCCTATTACATGACATACCTATGTTCAAATCAATAACTATAAAACATTGACAAAATACAAACTTTTCAAATTTAAAGTCAATAGTCAGGAATTAAAAAAAAAATTATTTATTGCAATTTAAATCTTAACATTTTAGAAAATTAATCTTCTAACTTCCAGTTAACCTGTTGCCTTTTATTTATAGAAAGGGCTTACAGTCACATTACATTGAAACACTGATTACCATCTGATTACTGAAGTTAAGCAATATTGAGCCTGATTAGTATCTAGATGGGTGAACAACTGGGAACATCATGTGCTATAAGCTTGAATGTATGGGTGATATAATGGATAATAGTTTGGAATTGTTAATCAGAGAACCAAGTTCCAATTCCCGTTAAGTTCATTATATTCACTTACATGCAATAGCCTTGGGAAAGGTATGATCAGTAAATCTAAAAAAAAAAAACCCAAAAATTATTAGAATCTAAAAAATATTTTTTGAAAAAAAAAAAAAAAAAATGACATTACCAGCAATACATTTTTTAAGGAAAAATATTACCAGAAATACATTTTTGAAAAAAAAAAATTACCAGCAATAAAAATTGTTGGCATTGAAAATAACCCAGTGAAACGCCGTAAACCAAACCAAACCAAACAATCACTCTGAACAGGCAAAATATGACAAAAAATTATTTTAATTTGACTGAATTTTGTTTTAAGTGCCCCATCCCATAGAGGTGATTATTGCAAAAATGTCAAGTTAAACTTGTCTGTCACTTATAACATTCATTTCTATAAAAGATTCCAATGACATTTTAGGCAAAAAAAAAAAAAAATATATCCATATTTGATACTCTAAAAATAAATGGTTAAAAATGTGCAAATTTTGATTAACTTAAAAATAATAATTTGGCAAATACTTGGGAGGAGAAAGTTAGACCAGATCTGAAATCCAGAGTCTGTCTACCTTCCGATGAGAGCTGACATATATCACTTGGGAAAGGTTTCAAAAATGCCAAATGTCTACTGTTCTGAAAAGCTATCAAATTGAAAAATGGATTTTGAACAGTTTCAACCTATTTCTCTTATTTTTGATGAAGTTTTTTTTTTACATCAGCTTTTGGCTGATACATAGAACATTTCCCCTCCTTAATGACGAAGAAAAGAATTAAATAAACGTAGAACTATTAATTAGAAAAACAGAACAGTTCTGTAGCTATTTTAACAATACCACTTCAATAGCTTGATTCTTTCTCCATTTGTTAATTTTGCAATGTACTTATTGCAAAAAGATATTTCTCCTTGTAGTTTTTTTTTTTTTTTTCTTTCTTTCTCTCTTCATTTTATTTATGTAGTCTCTTTTCTGACTCGGGTATTTATAAATTGCCAAGTATTTTCTCACCATCATATTCGTTTTCTCAAGGAAGCATTTTACTGTCCATATTGTTCCTGTTGGCCAATTGTCCTGGGTACGATGATAAACTACATCCAGCAGCAAGGCCTCTGATTGGGAGCTTTTGAGGTGCATGAAACCATCTCTTAATTGCTGATGTTCCCAGGTCCACCCTGATATGGGATGGTAGCACCTGTTAGGGTCCCAGATATAAGCAAATAGTGAACCCCACACCAAAAAATAAAAATCAACAGTACATTTTTATAATAAAATGACCAATAATACATTTTTATAGTAAAATTACCAACAATACATTTTATGATCTACAAAATATATATTTAAAAATCATACTGGATATAACAGTAAAATTGTCCAAACCATGTAACAACATAATTGTTCATCCCACAAAATGTTTAATATCTAAAATCTAGTAAACTAATTGAGTTTTTTTTTTCTAGGTTATCAGATAAGACGTTTAGCCCTGTGGAAACCATTTGTTGTAAGAATCACTGAAAAATCCTTTGAGTTATTCAGCTAGAAAGAGAACCATGTTAAAATCATTTTCTATCAGATCCACTGTCTTCCCAACTGAGCAATGGTGAGAGGAAAAGGATTATTCAGGCTTTCGGTAATGGTACCAACATTCATACTCTGACTTCCATCTTCAAAATCCATTCAAGAGCCATCAAGAGAACGGTAAATAAGTTTAAAAAAGAGGCAACAGTAGAGAGGAAAACTGGATCAGGAAGTCACAACAGGAAGAGGATCACCATTTCAAGTTAGAGCTAAAGTGATCAATTAGAAAAGATCCAACTCAATCCATAAAATTTTTGGCACATGAAAGAGAAGTTTTAGCTATGATAGTCCAAAGAGAAGTGAAAAAAAGACTTGAAAAGAAAATTGTACATGAAATGTGTGTGGCACCTTGTTACTCCAGGACAGAAGGGCGAAGATCATCATCTTGAATAAGTTGGAAAATGATCCTGGAATAAAATATATGATCAAAATAAAAGTATAAAATTTAATATTACAAGACATATTAAAAAGAATATTAAATAACATAAAAAAAAACAAAAAAAACTCAACAACAAGGGTGGGGAAGCAACCGGTTTCGCTCCCGCTCGTCAGGCTTCCACGGGAGATTCAATATTAAAACAGAGAAATGTACAATGTGAATAGGTGGGGGAAAAAAAAAAAAAAATTTACGCATATATATATATATATATATATATATATATATATATATATATGTATGTTTGTATATGCAAGAAGGAACTAGAGGCAGATGACAGCGAGTCCCAACAAACACTCACGTTGTTTGCACAAAGAAGACTTATGGGACCCGATGTAAAAGTGCCTCCAGAACCTTCAGGTGAAATACAGAGTGTGACCGGGCCAACACGGTGAACCAGTCAACACTAAATTTGGCGGCACAATCTCTGCTATTTAAAAGATGTTCGCATATGGCGGAACTGTAGGTGTTCGGGACGAGTCCACTTAACGGCAAGGTGTGTTTTCTAATTTTAGTAGGAACGAGCTGCTTTATTATATTATTATTATTATTATTATTATAAATATATCATGATTATCACCTAATGTTTGAAGATCTGTCATTTATTTCCATTGATTACAGTTGAAAGACTAGAGGAGACCCAAATTATTTAATATCTCTATAAAAACCAATTAGAAAAACAATGTCAGTAATAATTCATAAACCTTTTCATTATGTTCTATTCATTAACATATCAAAAGTAAAACTGATTCCCAGATAGTGATTTTTAATTATATTTCTTTAGAACAAGAATCATATATTTAATGTGACAACATGACAGCATTCAAAATGAAATGAAAGTGATTGGTTATGAAAGGAAAAAAAAAAAAAACAAGAAAGGTTTTTGTATATGCACATGGCTCGGGACACTTGTGGCCAATTGTATGGACTCCTCAGATGGGACCTGCATATCTTTTCCAGGCCATTTTTTCAGAAAATATTTACTGTTTAGGCTGCATCATGGCACCATTTTGTGAAGAATTTATGCAGCCATCAGTTAGGAGAGGGATTGAGTGGATGCTTGCTTGGAGGGAAAAAAAATTATTGAAATAAGTGATCCAAGTAAAAAAAAAAAAAAGTTTCAGTGAAAGAAAGACAAAATGTGAATGCACACATATTAAGCATCCTTTCCTTTGTGTATGTGTGTGTGTGTGTGTGTGTGTGTGTGTATATATATATATATATATATATATATATATATATATATATATATATATATATATATATTTACTTACCATCTCCTGAAGAAGTACAATCATATTTTTGAAACATGAAAGCTCTCTTGTGTAGTGATTTCAAAATGTTTTTATTATTCTCTTATAATAAAAATATAATAATTATATATATTTATTTATAACACACACATATTTGTATGTATGTGTGTGTATAAGAATGGATGAAAATTAAAAAAAAAAAAATCTGGTGTTTTGTCTGATTTTGGAAAGTAGTTCAGACTCAGAACTTTTCAGCACTTCAGTATGTTCCTCTACAAAAAAATTTTTACACACCCAGTGACACTCTTCTCTATCTATATATATATATATATATATATATATATATATATATATATATATATATATATATATATTAAAATTCCCAGATGAATTCTGTGGACAAGACAGATTGGTATCTATCTTTTTAATTTTGAATTTTAATGTAACTATAACAACAAAAAACATTTTGATTTTCATTTTGCCTTGAAAAAGTCAGAAGACGAAACAGCATTAGCAAAATGTATGATTTTTTCCAATTGTCATTTGATACTATATATATATATATATATATATATATATATATATATATATATATATATATATATATATACACACAAACATATTGTTAAATATAACAGACAACGAATGTCTATTATGTTTGATCATGAGCTGTTCTAAGCTTCATATAGTGGCTTTAGTTTTGGGAGAAAATAAAGACAAAAACTGTCCAACATTTGGATACTTTTTTTTATTATGCTGTTCATCGACCTAAGCTTTCACCTCACATGAGCAATCATCAAAGTGGCTATATGGACATTACTAAAGTAAACTAAAGCCACTATACGAAGCTTATGTTTGAATAATGCTCTGCTGCCCCAATACACACACACATATATATATATAGGTTCCTGACACCAAAACAAGCTAAGCTGTCCATACATGCACACATGTGCTTGTCAGGTCATTGACTGGTGGACACTTTCAATATTCTTACACAGTGCCGAATAGTTTCCCAGGCCCCCATGACATGTTGATGAAGTGTCTTTGCATTATTAATGTCTGCTGCATAAACTAATTGTTTTAGATGGCCTCACAGATAAAAATCCAAGGATTGAGGTCAGGGAAATGTGCTGGCCATGAAACTGGTCCAAACCTACCTATCCATCTTTCATGGAAGATGTCAGCCATGCATCGTGAACAATGTGACTAAAATGTACTGGAGCTCCATCATGCATGAACCATCGTATTAGCAGGGGTACATCCTCTAACAGGTCTGAAAGTGTGTTCAAAGTTCCTGTAAGCAACTCTTTTAAGACGTGCTGGGAGAACATATGGACCTACCAGACAGTCACCTACAATTCCAGCCCACACATTAATCATAAACTGATGCTGGTGTCTAGCCTGTATTGTACCATGGGGATTCCGATCCACCCACATATTTTGGTTGTTTAGATTTGTTATTCCTTCTTTTCCAAATGTTGCTTTGTTCATAAATGAGACTAAAGAAAGAAACTGATCAGTAGTTTGTACAAGAAATCATCAGCAAAAGTTCTTCCATGGTAAGTGATAAGATGGTAAAAGTCCTTGCATGCATTGCAAATGATACGGATACAGGAGCTGCTCTTGAAGTACTCTCCATGCAGTACTATGAGATATACAACATGCTAAGGCCACTTGATGTGTACTGATACCTGGTTCGTCTCTGACATCCTATAGAATGATGTTCAGACATACAAGTAGATCTTGGTCTTCTTTGATCCATAGTTTGTGGTGCCATGGCTCCTGTCTCAGCAATGAGATGATAAACAGTAGCAAAGGTTGGATGACTTGGCTGCTTTCAGTCTGGAAATGCAATCTGATACAGCAGTGCAGCCTCATGTCCATTACCATTCATGTGGCCATATATAAAAATCACATCTACCAACTCGGGATATGATTATCCTGCCATTGTTAAACAGATAATTTCTCAGTTAACTCGCTAATACACACACTAAATGTTAAAGATGGACTAGCCACAAATGTACATGAATGACAAATGTAACCTAGTCTAGATGGCAAGACAGCACCATCTACCATAAACTTCCTTTAAACATAACTCAAAAAAAGGAAGGATTTGAGGACATGCTTATATGAACTTTTGTCATTGTTTTGGTGTGAAGAAACTGCTCAAAAGTTTGTAAAAGTATTTTTGATGCACCCTGTACATATAGACTAGAGATTATAATATTGTATAACTACTATTCAGCTGCCATATATATATATATATATATATATATATATATATAAAGAAATATAGTCTTAAGATGTGCTATATTTATGGTATAAATTGTTCAATATCAGAGATAGAGCATGTGTAAATATAAAAGTGAACATAGAAGTCAACACTTAGAGATGACGGGCTGTTTCATGCTAGACGCAATCGTCAGGTGGACTAACGATTGCGTCTAGCATGAAACAGACAGTTGCCCCTTAGTGTTGACTTCTATCTTCACTTAGATATATATCTAGCATTCAGATGGAGGTGGCCAGGTAAAATGGCTGACTGAAGAAGAAGCTCCCATCTTAAGATATCAAAAATGTATTTTTTTTCCAGTCCTACCACAAAAACAACTATAACCTGGCTATAAAAAAAAAATAAAGTAGTTTGCTATTGTTCAAAAGGCTTGTTTTTATTACAGTTAGTACCGTGAATGATTGTTTCTTACATGTCACTCTAATTATAGCAAAAAAAAAAATAGTCCATCTACTTTGCACATTGAATTCTTATTAATTCATGCCATGAAAAATAAAGAGGTTTTAATGTGGTTCTCATTCAGATTTCTACCCCTCCTGCCACACACATAAGCTGCTTCAAAAAACACACACACACACTGCTTGAAAAAACACAGAGAATCAAAACATTATTTTTTTTATTTATATATATATATATATATATCAGATAATGAATGTCTATTATGTTTGATCATGAGCCGTTCTAATATTCGAATGTTTGCTTTAATTATCTGGTGAAAATAAAGACGAAAATTGTCCAATATTTTTTTCTTTTTCCTTTTTTTTTTTTTTTTAGTTGGTCCTAAGCTTTCGGCCAACAACATGAGCCATCCTCAGAGTGATTATACAGACATGAAACAAAGATATCCGTCAAAGATAATATTTTGTTATTTTGACATAGAAAATTGCTATGCAACGTTAACGGTCATGGAATAGCAGATGCAGATTGTAAGTTCAAGATGCGGTTCTATGACATCATACCATGCGATAGATCGAAGTATTACAACAGAGCCAATGTCCAGATGCAATGTAATGTGTTGTGACTAGTTTGAAATGTAATTTTGTTGAGTGTGGGTTGCTTCGTTTTAATGTAGATGGCCTTCAATATCTGAAGGATCATTTTACTGTGTGTATCTGTGAGTATAATTGTGTTATCAAGTAATATCTGTCTAATGGCTGTTTTTTCTAGGAAATCTTGTTTGGTTCTATTAAAGATTTCAGTGGATATCTTTGTTTCATGCCTGTATAACCACTCTGAGGATGGCTCATGTGAGCCAAAAGCTTAGGACCAACTTACTAAAAAATATCCAAATGTTGGACAATTTTTGTGGTTATTTTCACCAGATAATTAAAGCAAACATTTGAACATTAGAACGGCTCATGATCAGACATAAGACATTCATTGTCTGTTATATTTAATGTTTAAATAATATGATTTGCTGCCCCAATATACTATAATATATATATAATGAAGAAATATAGTCTTAAGATGTGCTATATTTATTGGATAAAGTGCTCAATATCAGAGATAGAGCATGTGTAAATATAAAAGTGAACACAGAAGTCAACACTTAGAAGCGACAGGCTGTTTCACACTAGATGCAATCGTCAGGCTTGACAATTGCATCTAGCATGAAACACTGTTGCCTCTAAGTGTTGACTTCTATGTTCACTATATATATATATATATATATATATATATATATATATATATATATACACACAGTTTTTTTTTTCCTTTGCAGAAACTATTTTGAGTCTTAAGTTGCCCAAATCTTTTAGTAGCTCCATGTTTGGTGTGCATATGTGTTTTCTCATGGATTAATGTTTTAACAAGCTCATATTGCAAACCATTCCAACTGCAGTAAGTTCTGTCCTCAGTTTTAATCCCCCACACACACACACACACGCACTTGAAGCCTTGTATGAGCCGATGCTAAACTTAGTAAACCGCAACATTTCATGATTCTTGTTTCCTTATTAAACATGTTTGGAATTTATTTATTCAAGGTAATTATGAGTCATTAATTTAGTCTGAAGCATTGACATAAAAAAAGCCAAGTTTTGACTCATTAAGTCTTCATTAAAATAACAGAATTGAATTTTCATTAAGTAGTATGCTCATTTAATTATAATCATGTGAACTGGAGTTAATAGAATCATTTCTTTAATTCTAGATGTGTCCCTATCAGTATTTTCTTTCTTCATTATTCAGATTATCTCTCTAATAAATAATAGGGGATGCATTTCAGTGACCATAACTTTTAAAATTTATTAACATCCTTCAATAAGTGGCATTGGGCCACACAAGGTCCAGTTTAATGAACCTTTATTTCTTTATGGTGAGTAAATCATAGAAACGGATGTCAGTTCTGACTCCTTTTTCCATACACTGTTAATATTTAATTTATTAGTTACTGGTTAAATTCCTGGTTTTTGGCATTGTGCTTTTTGCTCCAGTGTCTAGTGAAATAATCTTTTATGTGCTTTCTTTCTCTTCAAGATATGTGCTGTCACTGCTCTTCACAACTTTCTCTTCCTTGTAACTCTACTTAACCTTTGCCTTCAACTATTCCACTTTGTCACCCCTCAAACTTATTAGATAGGTTACTCACTGTTGTTTCTCTCCCCCTCCTAATATGTTTGTGGGCATGACAAGGAAAAAGGTTACTGAAACAAAAATTTCAGTATGGGCCATTAAAAAAAAGTTGGAAAAATATTTTCATTAAATTTGTTGTAGTAAATATTTTAAATTAAATGATGTTTCTCAACTGTTTATTAACATATTAATTTATAACTACCAATTAAATGAATTGAAATGGGTATTTTGCTTTTTAAGCTCCGCACTATCAAATAAAAATTTCCTGAATAGTTATATCTAGGTGTAAATTTACATGCTTAATTCGAAATAAAGAAATTTTGCTAAAATCTACCATTTTATTGACAATAACATACATTCACAGTTGAATAGACATGCAAAAGATTACCTTGTTAACAGCCTTTTTACTGATCTTACTTTCTTCAATTACTGCACAACTAAGGACTCATTGCATACAATAATCAAGACAAGTTAAGGTCAATTCAGCAGCAAATATATACAAACAATGCCAATAATGGCTGCTGTGATGCGAATGAGTCTGATATTTTATTGTTGACTAGCTGTAGAGCCCAGCGTTGCCCGCGGATATAACAGCAAGAGATAGATCAAGTATCGACCATCATAAAGACTGAAAAATAAAATTGACAAAGATTATTGTTTAAGGTTGACAGACACGCATGTCTTAATTAGTTTTTTTTTTTTTTTTTAAGAATTGGTCAAACCCAAACTCAAAGAAAAACATTGTTTTCAATCGTTATGAGTCTATCGATTGATGAATAGAATTTTATTATAAACAATTGTCTTGTAAATGGAATTTTTAAAGCATTCTGAATGTAAAAATAAAGAAAAAAGTGTGCAAGACATTAAGAAACACTACCTGCCAAAAAAGAAGTGAAGTTTTGTTGAAATCGGTTGAAAAATGTAGGTAGCCTTTCTGTAATCTTTTACAATTTATGATTTTTACTTATTGAATACAGTAAAAAAAAATTGCATATTTTGCTTGTGGTGATTCATAATTAGAATTCTGATTTGAATATATTTTCCACTCATTGTTTCTAATACAAATAATATTAATTTTATTTGAGTTTATTAATTATCAGCTAACAAATCTTATTCATTTAGTAGCCTTTCTGTAATCTTTTACAATTTATGATTTTTACTTATTGAATACAGTAAAAAAAAAAAATTGGACACCATGTGTATTTAAAGTAGTTTCCGGTTATTATTTTTAGTTAGGAGGACTTGTGTATGTTTAGATTTCATTTGTTTACTTTTTGTGTATCGTTCTCTGGAAAAAAAAAAAAACGCTGAGTCACCGGAAGTTAACGGCGTTTGGACGTTTAAGTAGTCTGCAGTAACTTCTGGCCGGGTGTGATACATTGACTTAACTGTGCTTTCAAATTGATTTCGTGTAAAAACAATTGTGTTTTTCCAATTTTTGGTGCTTTTAGAACCACCACAAGGTAATTTTATGTAGTCCTGTGAAGTTTTGTTGAAATCAGTTGAAAAATGTAGGAAATCCGATCCAATATATAAACGTACACACACACACACACACACACACACAATCTGAGTTTTATAATAAGATAACTCCAAAATGGTAGATTTTATTAAAATTTCTTTATTTTTTAATTAAGCATGTACATTTACACTAAAATATAACTATTCAGGAATCTTTTATTTGATACTTAGTGCAGGGCTTAAAAAGCAAATTACCCATTGAAATTTACTTAACTTTTTTTACCAACTTTTTTTCCCTCTCACTAGTTTTGACTTTTCTTCTGAGCCTAACTGCATATCTTATGATTTTCCCCCAACAATCGTATGTGGGTTTATTTCAATGTAAAATGCTCAATTGAAATCTAAATAGGTTTATCTTTTTAACAGATGTATGCTGTAGTAATATATGGGAAAAAATGGCTTTGTTGAGAATCTCTCTTTAAAGTTCCCATTGAATTTTATTAGTTTTGCTGATGAAAAATTTCAAGTTATTTTTTCTTTCTTATGCTTCCGTGAAATAAAGTAGTTACTACCTGTGAGGAAAATGAAACTTAAGTGGTTTTGTTTGTGACGTTCTTTCCTTCACTTATAATTTCCACCATATTGCCACTATTTTATTTAATAAGCACTAGTTCAAACTGACAAGGGTTCTCAGTATTTACCCGAGACCTCCCCACAAGGTGGGATGTGGCACATGGCCATCTTTTTTTTTTTTTTTTTTTTTTTTTATGTGGGGGCATCCTAAGCCCATAGGTTTGGACAAAAATTGCCAGTAGATCCCATATACATGGGGTCAGGTACCTGTCTATCGCCCAAATGAGACTGCTCTTTGGTATAGCCTTGGCTGGGTTCCTCTTTGCCCAAAAGCAGAGAGGTTGACAAGCAAGGAGAAAAACCCCAGGCAAGGAGAATGAAGCTGAGAGGTTGTCCATTAAGAACCATGGGGGAGATAAAAATGCTGCTGCTAGCAAGAACCTACCAAGTTATAAGGGGAGAATTTAATTTGACAGCAACAGAACAATAACAGATATAACATATTTGACACATATACTCCAGAGTTTGTTACTTTCATTCATCGTTCTTTCCTTTTTAGCTTGTGTGACACATAACTTTGCAGTGTCTTTTGATAAAAAGTGGGCTAAGGAATATTTGAAACATTCTTTCTCATTCTCATGAATTTTTTTTCATGTTTTCTCTATCTCTTTATCTTTGTTCTGTGTGTATCTTTTTCTTTTAATCTCTCTCTCTCTCTCTCTCTCTCTCTCTCTTTGTGCTTGTCTCTTCATCCTTTTTTATGTTCTGTATTCTGCCTTTTTGTCTGTCTTTCTTTTCTCTTCATATATTTAGTCTATTTTCTGGCTCAGGTATTTATAAATCAGCCAAGTATTATTCCCACCATTGTATTTGTTTTCTCAGGGAAATATTTTGCCACCTATCTTGTTTTGCTTTTTCTTAGTGGCCCATAATGTCCTCATTGGTCATTCTGGAGTGGGGGAGGTGCTGCTGGTAGAAAACAAGAACTTCCTTGTTGGTGTACTTAATTGAGATAAGCAACCAGCAAGACATTCAATTGGACACTTTCAAGGTAACTGTCAGCAATTTTCTTTTGGGTTTGTACTAGAAAACTATTTGACATATTTCATCCTGTTCAGTGAATTTGTCAAGCATTTGTGCTGGTTTCTTGTCTAATCTGCCCCCTCCAACCAACTATACCCTCCAATCTCTTTTATTTAAAACTAAAAACCAACATCATGTGGGGTGTTTTTTAGCATTCAACAGGAAGCAAGGTGGGAAGCCACTAGCACACAAGGGGTTACAGAGTTGGAGCAAGAACAAAGAGGAGTGATAGAAGAAAGGATGAAGAGAAGGTTAGGGGAGAGATCGGGGCATATGTAGATGTGGATTGACATTACATTTGAATAGTTGGAGATTATAGCTATCAGGGAAACAAGAAATGAGGAAGGAGTTCCACAGGCGAGGAGTGCGAGACATGAAGCTATTGGAGTAGAAGAGACGGCTACATTTAACAGTTTTGACAGTGAAAGGGTGAGAGTGAGATGCCAGCCTAGTTGAATGCTTAAATTCATGAAGTCTGGGAACCAGCGAAAGCAGCTCATTGGAGCAGTTACTGTGAAAGTATTTGTAAAAAAGACAGGGTTTGAAAGAAATACATTATTTACACCAGAAAAAAATATTTGGGCTCCTTGGGATGCGTTAATAGTAAATAATCCCTTCTGCTTGACTCTTAAGTTCAACCCTCACTGAGTGTCTGATACTTGTGGCCTTATGCCAAACTAATTTAAACTGACTAAATAATACTCCTCTAACACCGGAGTTAACTCCTCGTGTAAAAAATATAATACACTCAGCTCTAGGAGGACATTTCCTACTCCAGGCAGCACATCTATCATACTTTGAGTAAGTGGGTCAATTTTTGATACCTGAGGTACCCCAAATGGGAAATGTTAAGGGAAAGTGATTTTTTTTTTTTTTTTTTTATGTGTGGGAAGGGAGAACACACATTAAAATCTGTTTGTCAAATTTGTTCTCATGCAGATAACATGTTGTTGGTGTCATATAAGATTGACAAGATTAATAATTTCTTTATATTAAAGTTTTAAGATTTTAAATTAAAATTATATTTTTGATATTCATCTGATCTTAAAAATGACCTTCAATTTGTTGCTAACTGGGGTAAGAAATAGCTTCACAATATCTGTCTATATTTCTGAGATGAGGTATTGTAATTATTTACAACCTTTGGACTATTGTCTTCATCTTAATTTTCATATTCACAATGTTTTGGCCATTGTATACTATGGCTTTCTTCAGCTAATATACATTGGAATTTCGAACCGGACCCTTTATTTATCCACCAGGGGTAGAATATTCCATTTCCATGTGGTATGCCTTTTCTGTTATTTCAGTTTTTGGTAGTTTGAGTTATTTCCCTTTAGTAACTCAACTCTCCAAGTTTTTGTACACCTCTGCTGTAGCCAGGTATTGAACTCACAACTCTTTGGATCAAGTCACTTGATTACTTTAATCAATACTTTTATCCACTGTGCCATGCATCCTTTGGAGGACACATGGCATGTGGAACTAGAACAATCTACCCCATGGGTGGAATAAAGAGTTCAGTTCAAAATTCCAGTGTATATCACCTGAAGAAGTCCAGAGTGTACAACAGCTGTAATATTGTGAATATGACAATTAAGATGAGGGTAATAGATTGAACACTGTAAATAGTGTAAAATGAAATGGTTTATTAATTTTGACACCTTCAAAATGAAACTGTTCTCTTTTGTCTTAGAGAACCTGATACTAACTTCCAGAAATATGACTCCTTGCTTTTTGGGCTAACGTTTTCCTCTGACATGAAGTAGAATGATTGAATTGAATCAATTGCTAAGTTTGCTACCAGGAAAGTTGGTTCACTGTGTCATGTAGAAAATTTTTCTCACCAAAATCTTACACCTTTATAAATCAATCATTCATCCATGCATTGAATATTGCTGCCACATCTGGTCTGATGTTTCTGCTACATATTTAGAGATAAAATCCAAAGAGGAATCTGCAATGTTATTGGTTTTGACTTGGCATCTTAGCTTCAATCACTTTCCCACTGCTGTAATGTAACTTTTCCGTGACTTTTCTATAAATATTTTCATGGTAATCGTTCTGATGATCTTTCCTCTATGGTACTGATATTTTATGAATTTAAGCGCAAAATTAGATTGGCAGCTAGATCTTATTTTAATATTGAAATTTCTAGATGTACCCATAAGTTCTATAAAAACAATTTCTTCTCTCACACTTGTGGAATTCTTTTCTGGTTTCTTGCTTACCTGTCAACTTTGCATATAAATTTTTGAAGATCAATGTCAATCATTATCTTCCATGTCTTTAATTCCTGTTCTTTTATTGGTTTCTCTCCTTAATGTTTTGTTCTTGGAAAGATAATTAAAATGTAATCAATTCCTTTCATACATTAAATTAGGTACTGCCACTAAATTTTTGATACCTAAGATTTAAAATGAATTTTTAAAAATGAAAAAGCATTCTTGAAGCTTTCTTTTTAGCTTTAATTGAAAGTTAAATTATTAAATTTACTATTTCTAGTAAGTAAAATACTCTGGTGTATTTCAAATAGAAATTATATTGATTGAAATCTCAACTTTTTGGTTGCTTTCAGAAAAATCGATAAATATCAGCCATTTTGACACATTTGTAAACAAAAGTTTTAAAAATCTTCCAAAAATAAAATACATATTTGTGACATTATTTGAAGAAAATTAACAAATTTAAAGTTAAATTAATCTGATTTGAGACAAACATTACTTACTTACATCCTAAAATATAGTATACAAACATTTCTTAACCACGAGGTCTTGTTTTTCTGACATGCTGATTGATTTATTGGCAATCTAAGGTGTTGATAGCTAAGTAATGTTGACCAGAAATTGACATAAATATATGAAATCTAAGTGAATGTTTTTTTGGGTTTTAACTACCTAGTAATTTTTAAAAATTAACATATTTTCAGCAATTATCTAATATTCTATTGAATTTTAGTTAGTTTAGCTTTATACATTTACATTTTTATTTACATATTTACATTTTTATCAAAATAACTCTCACAAAAAAGAATAAACTTTAAAAAAAGTAATGAAAAAAAATACTAACAAAAAAGATTTACTTAATTGAAGTATTACCCAGACCAAAATAAATATAAAAAATAAAAATATTTAGTGAAATAGAAATTAAAAAAAGTAAAAATTACTTTATTAAAGTTTTAAAGTTTTGAAGGGATGATTTGCAAAGCCTCCTAAAATGTGTGACTGACATCCATAGTTGAGAAAATTGGAATGTTTCTACACTGAAAAAAAAAAAAATTATTTTAAAAATCTTCATGTGAAACAACATTTATTGAGCTTTTCAGTTTTTGATTTGTAAACATAATTTTCATTTAATAACAATATCACTTAACTGGATTAAAGTAATGCAGAATTTTAAATGATTTAAATTATTATAATTAAAATTTCAAAAACAAAAAAATCATTCATCAAAAAAAAAAAAAAAAAATTCAATTTGTGTCCTTAATAAATCTTATTTATAAAAGTAATTAAATGCTCCTCTAATTAAATAATGTCATTGTTTTATTGCATTTTTTTATTTTGATTCGCAGCAGATTTATTCAGGAAATGTCTAGTAGATTGAAAAATAAAATGTTGATTTACATTCTCCAAGGAATCCTGCTTTTAACTAATAAAAACAATTTTGAGATTGAAATTTAATTTCTCGAAATTTCATGAAATTAAGCAAGTGGGGATGGGGATAACAGGGGAAAAAAAATAAAGAAATTAAAATAAATAAATAAAAATGAAAATATTTTTTACTAAAAAGAAAAAAATTCAAAAATAATTTCATTTGTGAATAAGTCTGAAAGTTTCATTAAAATCCGACAATTATTTGATTTTTGTAAGAATTTCCAACAATGGTTTTTCACCTGAAATAAATATTACATTGTCCATGGACACAACCCCCCCCCCAAAAAAAACAGGTTTAACCAAAATTTCAAATGTGCTAGAAATGATTAAAAAATTTAATAAAATAATAAAATAAAAACTTTGGTCTTTCCACTTAATGTAAACATTTTGACAATAAAACTTTGTTTTTATTAAGTTTGGGGCCTTATTTCATCATGCTATGCAGTTTTTTTGTTTTTTTTTCTCAACGACAAAATGGAAGTGCCTATATTAAATTGATCAATTTTCTCTTTTAGCACCAAACATCAGTTTTCAACATAATTTTTCTTGTATTTATCAGGAAATCATGATCTAGACCTTTATCCCCGTGTTTTGGAGTACAGAATCCATTTCTGGCACTCACTCCCAAATAAGTCTACTATAGCATAAATAAATGCAAAATTTCTTGTGAATTTTGGGTTTTCATTGCAGACAGGATTAAGAGTTCTATAATTGAACTGAAAATCATTTGGGGTGTTGAAAAACCACAAATTTATGTCTGGCTTTATTGTGAGGGCCCACTGTGCAAACAGATTACATATTCTACTTGGTTGTGAAACAAAAATAGATTTTATTTCGACGTGTAAGCAGAAAAATTGAATGGAAGAAAAGGGGTCAGTGCGTACTCGTTCTAGATTCTTCTCTTTTATGATTTATTTTTACCTTTTTGCTTTGTGATTGCTAAAGTAAGATTGAAGAAGTGTGTGTTGGGGAGGACACAGGAAGAAAAAGCAGTTGGATATATGCGGATGAAATATAGTCAAACTGATTTGACTAATCTACGTACAGGGTGGTCTGAAAGTCTTGTCAGCCCCTTACCTTTCTTCCAATCCAAACTGTCAGCCATCTGAAATAGAAAATTATATTATCTAAGGATGACAAAACTTTCGGACCACCCTATGCATTAAAATTATTTATCATAATTATCTACCATTATAGAGGTAACTACACAATTTTAAAATTTTTTATAGTATTTTATTTTTAAATTATTATAAGAAAGCATCTTCAAAATTACAGTTAAAAAAAAATCAGTAAAATATTAGATAATTGATTTTAATATTTTAAAATTTAAACATTACTTAGTAGTTAAAAAAAACAATAGCAAACCATTCTTACTTAGAATTCGAAAAATTGTATCAGCTCTGGTCCACCATACTAAACCTGTCAACACATGCGTCCATCAAATTATCGATGTAGACTTGAGAAAACCAAGACTCCGTGGTGAAGAAATGCTTATCTAGAAAATTTCATGGTGTAAGTAAGTGATGTTTGTTTTACTTTTAAAACAGATTAATTAAACTTTAAATTTGCTAATTTTACGAAAGTAACGTTTCAAAAATCTGTTATTTTAGGCGGTTTTTTTAAAACAAAAAATTATTTTTGTTTTTCTCTAAAAAAAAAAAAAAAAAGTTAAACATGGCCCTTTCGATTAGTTTTTCAGAAGAATTGATTAGAATCATAATTTCTAGTTGAAATACAGTAGTGTTTTGTTTTCTGGAATTAGAAAATTTAATCCTTTAGCTTTCAATTGAAGCTGGGGGAAAGCTTCAAAAATGATTTTTTATTTATGAAAAATACATAAACCTTCCTTGGGTATACCGAATTTTTTTGAGGTACCTACATTTTGAATGATTGTCCCATTAAATCCCTTTCAAAGCCAGTCAGAAGGACAACATAAAACTCAAAAGTATGTTTTGTTTTTTTGTATATCTGTACACACAAGTATATTTTCTCCTTTTTTTTTTTCTTAGAACATAAAAAAATAATTTATATGTAGGTAAACGGATGTGTTGATTAATTTATTTTGAAATTTCTCCCTCTGCATAATGTTTCGCGTCAATTCTGTTGTTAGAATCTAAAAGTAAATTATTTCCGGAAAAGCCCAGAAAGTTTTCTCTTACAGGTGTGAACCATTTTTTTTTTTTTTTATTATATTTTTTTTCTTTGTGATTGAATGAATAGATATCTGAGAGATTTAATTTCTTCAGTGTTAGAAATTTATTTCTGACTTCTTTTTTTTTAATTTAATTTTTTTGTTTTCAAAATCGGCAATGAGGAAGTTGCAAGAGAACACCTGTGTGGGCAATGCTAAATTATTTGATTTTTAACAGATTTTAAACTTGAAATGAAAAAATTTTGGGACGGTAATGTTTTCTGTGATAGCGTGTGCGCGCCAGTTGTCTACCTACAGTGATATTTCAGGCAATCAAATTATTTTCTGAAAAATTTATTACAGTACTTTTTATAGAATACTACTTAAATCAGTATCCCTTGTACGTTCAAAACGTGTTAGAAAATATTTAAAAATTTCAAAAAATAATTAAAAAATATTTTTTTCTTTTATCTTAATAACATAAGCATTTTGACGATAATACTTTAGTTTATTTTCTTTAAGTTTGTGGCATTTTTCATTTACGCTATGCTGTTTTTCCGCGAAAACAGTGGACATGCTTATAAGAGAGAGAGACAGGCAGGCTATGCAAAAATCTGGAGGAGTATACCCCTCCCTTGCTCCCTGCATCGACACCCATCAGCTGGAATATTTTTGTTTTAGTTTTTTTTTTTTTTTTTTTCTTGAATTACTTCTGTTGTCCAACAGAATTGAGAAGGACAAAAAGGTTAGTTAAAAAAAAAAAAAAAATTGAACGCGGGAAATGAAGATCAGGAGTTGAGCATAAAAATGACATTCAACACGCAATGATTTAATTATTGTTTACTTACATTAGGTGTGTACATGTGTGTGTTCGTTTTTCTAAATGATTTTCTTATCAAGACCAACAATTTAATTTTTTTTATAACTAGTCTACTCTAGGAAAAAAAAACATCAGTTTCCACTTCGAGTTCTGAAGAAATAGAAAATGTAAACTAAAAAAAAAAAAACTCCAATTTCTTTCGCATCCCAATCATTCTAACAATTTAATTTACCTGTCCTACTTTTCCCACCTTTCAAGCGAAAGACTTGTGACACACAAAAAAACTTGATACACAGGTAACTATTGCAGACATAAATTGTCCTACGACCTGTTCGTTTATAAATTTTACGACCTGTTTGATTCATATTTGAATTTTATTAATTATCTTCCTGGAGGAAAAAAAAAGAAAGAATTTGAGTGGGACAACGTCGCTTTTTCTTTCTTTTTTCTGTGCAACTCATTGTGGTGTAATTGAATGGTTAGCAAGCTTGTTTCATTGATTATTACTGCTAAGAAAGTGAGTTCGATCCTCATTAGGGGCCCTTACAGTTGTAACTTTTTGCGTAAACAAGAAAATAATCCCAAAATTTTTATACTTTTTTTTAAATTTTTTTTATGAATGATTAGTCATTAACTTCTATTAATTACTAAATATATTTTCTACTTTGTTTTCCTTCCTTGGGAGATCGACATTGTTTTTTGTAGTAATAATAGTATGCAGTGTGTGTATAAAATTTGGCTGTTTTGGTGTTGAGACAACCTAGTGATTGAATTATCAATTAATTAATCAAGTCTCGAGTCAGTGTCATTTTTGCTTTATTTTTTAACAATATTCTGAAAGTGGATAGGAAAAATTATTAATGAGGTTTGCTTTCAAGTCAGTTGTTTGTTGTAACGTAGACTTGAGTAATAAGAGGAAGTTTGTTAAGGGGTGGGGATAAAACAATTTGACCTAGCTGTTAAAATATCTATGTTTGAAGCTAGGTATGTTTGCTGACAAGCGTGTGTGTCTGTTTCTCTCTCTTTCTTTCTCTCCACCTGTTGCCGCCTTTCTTACCTGTCTAACTCTCGTCTAAAGTAAAGTTTGTCCCTGGGTCTGGCTGATGAGTTTGGGTTGATTGCTTTCTCGGTTATTACACAGGATTTTCAACAAATTCGTATGTTGCTATGGTTTACTTTTAGTTTATTTTATTCATTTTTTTCCTAGAATTAGGACAAGTAAAGTATGGAGTTAGGGAATAGTTCGGGGACTTCTAGGGAAGGAGAAAAAATGTGTAGAGAAGTAATCTCAGTAAAACAAAAAGAAAAAAAGTAATATTTTCAGTAATATTTTTTTTAAATGAAATGAATATTTTAGCTTAAAGTTAAACGTATTTTAGTAATTCAAGTTATTTCTAAATAAATTGAATATTGCTGTTTGTAATTAATGAAAAAAATATGTGACTCACTTACTAAGTATTATTATTGATTTGAAAGTTTAGTAATATTTTAATTTTTAATAAACGACTGTTATCTCTAAAAACTTAGTTTAAAAATAAATAAATAAAAGATGGATTTTATTTGAAGATAATAAAGAAAAGAAATACCCTCCCCCTAAACTGGCTCTGCTTTATGACCTTTTTATACCCTTGCTTTAGGTTCCGTTAAATGAAATATCCCCCCCTTACACACCAAGGGGCCACCCTTGAATTTGTTGAATATTTTATTTTTACTCATGGTACTTTTTTTAGCGAATGAAAAGGAAACTTATTGCAAATTAAACTGGAATAGCCATCTTTTAGTTTTTGTTTGTCAATGGCGGGTCACTTCAACATGGTAAAAATGTTTTTAAGCTTGTCTCGCTAGAGATCAATTACGACTGAGTAGTGAGTTCGATCCTTACTGGGTGATCAACACTTTCGGCCTTGTGTCTCAGCTAAGCTATGCTTAGAAAATCACATCGGCGTGATGTAATGGTTAGCGAGATTGTCTCGGTAAAAGAACAATTACGACTGAGTAGGGAGTTCGATCCTCACTAGGTGCTTTTTGTGCCACATTGTCAATAAAAATAATCTTTCTTTAAGAAATACCAAATTCGCACATATTTCAGCACAACCGTAGTAAAAAAAAAAAAACAATCAGAATAAATGAGTTTTTTTTTTGTTTTGCCATATTGACATCATTTCAGTTTATGAAACCGTTTAAAAAAGTTACATCTAGAAAATTAAAATCACTGCTTTAAAAAATATTTTTATGATTTAAGCATTCTGAACTAAAACATGTTCTGTTTGAAACACAAATTAAAACATTCTTTTCTTTGCTTCCTGCAAAGTCAAATAAATATGAGTTTTATTGTCATAAAAGCTTGAGGTGCTCTAGGCTGCAACAACTAGTCTAAAAAGGTAAAGGATAATCTGTCCCTGCCTAAGCTGAAGGTGATATTTCCCATGTCTTTCCTATCCCTGCCCAAACAAACCATAATTGGGCCCCATCACCATGTATTCATCTTTTCTTAAAATGATTCAAGAGCATTTATCAATATTTTATAAACTTTTTGTTTTTCTTTACTGTGCTCACTTTTAGTTTTCAGTTAAAAACAAATTAACAGTTTAAAAAAAAATACATGAGAATCCTTCCCATTTCAAATTTGTTTATTTTTTTTTTTTTTAAATCAATCAAAGCATTTTGAATTGAACTGGTTGCTCGCCATATGGCAGTGTCTCAAAAATGTTAGGATTACTTAGAGACTTTCTTAAAAAACAAACCAAAACAAAACGCATTTTAAAATAAATGTATGTCTTTTGAATTTTGATTTTTGAACTTAAATTGGGTTTATTTGAAAGATAATATAGCCTAACACTAATTTGTATTAAAAGAAAAAAATAATTTCTGTATATAAAATGTTGGGACATAAAATATTCGAACATGTCACTAGTTGATTCATCGGACCACCATTTATTGAATAAAAATGTAAATAAATTTAAAAATGTCTTTAAAATCCAATATTTGTCCTAGGGATGTGTTTTGAAGTCAGTAAATCTAAGGGTTAATTAACTGGATTTTGTAAACATAATGATTACTTTTTGTCTAAAACATAATAAAAGATAATGTTTATTTACACTCAGTAGCCTGTAAATGTCATAGGTTAAAAACAGAAAGTGTATTTCACTCCTGACATAAATGATTAAAAAGCATGTAAAATTGAAATACAGAACACCAACAGTTTACTCAAGAAATTGGTATTTGTTTAAAAATAAATTCTTTAACCTTATATAGCCAATAGTTTAAGAATATATATATTTTTATTCTATATGCTTTTATTAAACTTAGAATGAGTAATTTTATTTTTTCATATAACATTCATTAGTTGTGTATAAAAAGAATTAAAAATTTAATTAAAACTTGTGAATTGTATTTTTTTAGTTTAATTCATTGCTTTTATTTTTTTTTATTATTTTACTTTGATGTCATAAAATATTTAATTGCACCCTATGAAGTTTATTTTTTAATCATTCTGAATTTAAGTTATTGAATTTATTCTTCCACTAGAGAAGAATAGCCAAAGGAGGTCATTCAGAATTATTTCCTTTTTGAACATTGAACATTAGATTATAAAACAGTTAATAAAATAAAAATAAAAAAAAATTAAAATTCTTTTAAAAAGGTTCAAACTTGAAAATGGCATTAAATTGAACATTTTTTTGTTTTTCAAACAAGTCTTTATTTAATTTAAAAAAAGACAAAAAAAAAACTTATAAATTGCTACAGGATAGATTTCAAAATTGCACTGAAAAATTACTAATATTTTCTTTTTTCTCTTAAGTGTAGTTTATTTTCTGCCCAATTTGAAAGAAAATAATGTTTTACTACATTATGCAAGTACCAACTGTCAGAAAATTTTACTTTTTGAGTTTTACTGAAATATTTTTGGTAAAGTTCAGGAAAATTTTTCTTATGTTTTTACACTTGATAATTATTTTGCAGAATAACACATTCAGGGATTTTCTTTCTTTTTTTTTAATATATATATATAAAGTGAACATTGAAGTCAACACTTAGAAGCGACAGTCTGTTTCATGCTAGACACAATCGTGGCCTGACGATTACATCTAGCATGAAACAGCCTGTCGCCTCTAAGTGTTGACTTCTATGTTTACACATGCTCTATCTCTGATATTAAGCACTTTATCCCATAAATATAGCACATATTAAGAGTATATTTCTTCATATATATATATATATATAAAGAATTTTGTGACCCTGTCCTTTCCAATTAAAAGATGACGAAAAGAGGGAAGAAACAAATCCCACAAAAATATTTCTACAAAGTTTTCTGGGTTTATGGCCACATCACATTTCCTGTATGACCACTAAAGTTAAGCTACGTTGACCCTGGTCAGTACCTAGATGGGTGACTGCTTGGGAATATCAGGTGCTGCAGGTGGTATAATAAATGACTTTGAATTGTTAATCAGAGAGCCAAGCTCCAATTCCTGTTGGGTTCATTAGATTCACTAACATGCAAATACCTTTGGGAAAAATATGAATCCACCTCTTAACCCTCACTCCAAGCTATTGGGTAATTTGTAAGACTTGTATCACTAAACCACTATTTTCTGGCTTTAAATAACCTGCAAAGGGTTGATAAACCAAAGAAAAGAAATCAAAAAATAAAGTTTTCTAATTAAATATCTATTCAATATACTGTTCTTGACTGAGGCAAGAAATGGCTGGTTAACTTTTATACCTCAGAAACAAAACTGCTCTCTTTTACCCACTATAGAGAACTCTCCCTGCTTCCCATCAGAATGTCTAATGCTCAGCTCAATGAGAGCACCTCTCTGCGACTGCTTGGTCTCACACTGTCCGCTTACCTGAAATGGAACAAATACATTGAATGAATAGCTTCATCTACCGCAAGGAAAGTTGGTTCTCTGTGCCATGCCACAAAGTTTTTCTCGCCAGAGTCCATCTTTCAAATCTATAAATCAACCATTTGCCCTTGCATGGAATACTGCTGCCATATATGGTCTGGAGCCCCCGCTGTTCATCTTAAGGTCCTTGACAAAATCCAAAGACGGATATGCAGTGTGATGGCCCTGATCTGGCATCTCGTTTACAGTCGCTCTCTCACAGACGTGCTGTCGCTTCCCTCTGTCTTTTCTACAAATACTTTCATGGTAACTGCTCTGACAAGCTACTTTTGTTGGTTCCCAAACTGCATGAATTTAAACGTGCCACTAGCTTGGAATCTCAGTACCACCCTTTCACTGTTGAAACGGTTAAATGTAGCCGTCTCTTCTACTCCAATAGCTTCATGTCTTGCACTTCCAGTCTGTGGGACTCCCTTCCTCTTACTTGCTTCCCTGATAGCTATAATCTGAAAAAAAAAAAAAAAAAAAAAAAATACAATTCATTAACGAATATGTACTGAAAATTTTGTTTGAATTTCATAATTTGCTGATTTTTTGCAAATTAAAAAAATTGCAAAAATCAGAATTATCAAAAATCATAATTTTATTTTATTTTTCATTTTTTATTACATGCTAATACTCTTGTGAAAGGTATGAATTCTCTTCTCTCTCCCCCCAGCTATGGGTAAATAGCAGGACAGACTATGTTCTGTAGACTTGGATGGCAACTGGTCTACCACAGAAAGAAATGGCAACTTGCTACGGGAGAAAAAAATCTGCCTCGTCAGTCATGTATTGAGATACATGATTGCCTAAGCATGTATCATGCATGGCGCATAACTGACTGAATATCTAATAAACAATTATAGGCCTATTGATTTTTTTTTTTTTCACTTCATGTTGATTTTATTGTAAGAGAAATTTAAATGGTTCAGACAGAAATAACAATTAAATATTGGTTGTTATGGTTACTTTTTAATTTGATTAGGTTGTAAGTCAATAATTATCTACAGTTATTTGATTTAAGCCAACTTAATCTTCAAAAATTTAAATGCAATGTCAATTGCTATCTACTGTCTTTCTACTTAGTCTTCTTTTGTTCTTGCTTCTTAGTAATGTTTCTGTTTTCTAATTCTTTTACACCCAGTAACCCCTGATATCTTAGTGGCTTTATTGCCTTGCTTGGAGTGAACTCAGTTAAAAAAATTTTTTTTTTAAATTGTTGTCACTCCAATATCAATTGACCTAACTGGTAAGTTATGTTAAGGTAAATTAGGGAAATGCATGACAAAATGGAAAATAAAATTTGTGTAACTTGTTTTTTCCTTTAGAAGGACTTTATGAGACTAATGTTTTTGTTGATGGAATTATATATGTGTAGGAAGGAGAGGGGCATATATAGAAATGCTAACGTCAGTTACAATTATGTACTGACAAGAATCGTTGAAGATGTTAGCATGCTGAAATTCAAAGATATTTGGTCATGTAGCCATCAGTTTCTTTATGCTTCTGTTTTTGTTTTTAGCACTCTTATTATCAAGTATTGCACATTGTTATAATAGAAGATCTGCCAAGAAAAGTGCGATGTTGTAAGAACCTGGTTGCAAATTTACCATGGTTGATCTAGTGATCAAAACACTTTCTATATACTTTTGCCTTAGTAAATTGTTAATTACAAAAGATTATTCAAATGATAGCAATTAAGCAGCTCCTTTTAGAAGGACCTTCTTGTGTGTAATTCTTGGTGTCTCTGTTTCCTTTGATTAACAACTAATATAAACAGAAATGGTTAAAAAAAAAAACAAAGAACTTTTTAAAAATGCTGCCTTTTTTAAAATTTATTGTAAACAGGAAACAAGAATTCAGAAAAAATTTCTTTTTCCTCTCTCTAGACAGGTCAATCCGTTTCTACGCGGTTGTCTCTCCAGACAGGTCAATCCGTTTCTACGCGGTTGTCTCTCCAGACAGGTCAATCCGTTTCTACGCAGTTGTCTCTCCAGACAGGTCAATCTGTTTCTACCCAATTCTTCTACTGTCTAAAATGAATACAGAGATAATAATAGTTACATTTTCTATCATTTTTGCCAAAAAACAATTCAGTTAATTTTTTTTTTTTTTTTTTTTTTTTTTTTTTTAACTGAATGGTCTTCTGCTGAGAATTTTTTCAGCACCCCCTTGTAATGTTGGAAATGTTAACAGATGTTTAAGTTTCAAGATTCAAAGAACTAATTTGAGTGGATCATTTTTATCCAAGAAAATTAAGTCAATATTAATGATTGTTTATATTAGTAACTAAAATATTACAACATTACAAGGTGTTGGACTGTCAAAGTGGGTAACAGACAGTTGTAATAACTCATTTGTCATGCTGCCCAGAAATGTTCTAAACTGTTCAAAGCAAACTTTGGACAAGATGTAGTACTTGTGAACCTGTGCATAATATCCATGAGCATTGGTTTTATACTTAGGGTACAAGTTAAGAATTGTTATCCCTCCTATGAAGATTAGTAGCTATTTATTGGCACGTTAACTGCTGCTGGTTCTCTTTTACTCATGTTAACTTTTTGACCCAATTATGTACAGGGTGCAATGGGTAAATTGTTGCTATTTTATATTTTTAATTTCACACGTGTTGTTTGTTATTGATTTTGTTGACTACACAGTATAGTAGAGTCAGCTGGGCACCACCTTGAGAAAAAGAGCACCATGATACAACTCTGCCAGAAATTTGGAAACAGCATGCTGTACTGCCTGGTAATAGTGCTGGAAGCTCCTATATGAACATTTCAGAAAGAATTGGATAATATATCCAGTTAGCATCACAGTGTTTGGAGTGATCAGTAATGATGGTAACATTATATCTCCATTCATAGGGCCTCAGAGTGAACATGTAGGCCTACATCAAGTGACTTGAGATAGTGCTGCCCTGGGTCAAGAGGGTGATTGCTGGAAGGCCCTATGTTTGGTAACAAAACTCTACACGATGCCAAACAAGCAGGAGAACTCAGTCATTGCCTTCAGACAATGTCTGCAACCACATCACCCCTTACATCTGGCCACCTAACTCCCCAGACTGTAACCCCCTTGATTATTATGTGTGGGGTGCAGTTGAGTGAGTGACCAACAAAACTTCTTGTAAAAACCAAAGATTAACTGAGGGCAAGGATTATGGCAGCATTTACCAACTTAAACAAGGAGACTTGATAAGAGCTGCAGGAGATGCTGAAGTTGTCTGGAGGCTGTGATTGAAGTCAATGGTGATTTTTATTGAATAAATTTAGTATTTCAAGATATTTTTGTGTAACTTCAGTAAATATATATGTTAAAAGGGTGTTATTTTCATTTTTGTGTAATTTAGATGACAATCTATCCATTGCAACTTTTAGATAGAAGGAAACAAAAAAAAAATCATTTCACTCCGAAGAAAAGCAATGAAAGCTTCTAGTATGCAAGGAGTTACTGAGAGTGGGGGAAACACAGAAGGCAATAAAAGGACAGTCATCAAGGAAACAGAAGTTGACAATTGACATTGCATTTCAATTTTTGAAGATCTTACTTGAGAGGAAAGCAAGAAACCTGAAGAGTTCCATAAGTGAGAAGAAAAGGCATAGTGAAGCTACATTAAGAAGGTGTAAAAATGATTGAAATGAAGATGCCAAGTTAAGCTTATTAATGTTGCAGATTATTCTTTGGATTTTGTCAAGAATATCTAGATACATTTTTAAAGCACCAGATCAGATATAGCTGCAGTATACAATGCACAGATGGATGGTAGATTGGTAGAAGTTGCAAGATGCATTCTGGTGAGAAAAATTGTCTAGCATGAAATAGTGAGCCAATATTCCTCACATCATACTTAGCATGTTATTCGATATAATCATTCCAATTTATGTCAGCAGAAAATATTAGACTGAGAAGATGCAATAAGTTACTCTCTTGGAGGTTAGCATCAGCCAAACAGATGGAAAGTAAAAAAAGTTCTTTGAAATGATTAAAAGAGAGTAGTTTAGTGTTGTGATTAACAAGTCACTTCTTACTACTGTTAATAATATACTGAAGATTGTTACTAACATCAGCTATCAATTTCACTTTATCGAATTAATCAGACATACTATTAAGACAGGAGTAAATAGTTATCATCAGCATAGATACCAGAACTTTTTTTGCAACATATTTTGATTATGTGTGTGTGTTGTTTTTTTTTTTTTTTTTTTTTTTTAGTGGGTGGGGATCATTTAGTCTATTATGCAGAAAATCTGAACTGGTCATGCTCGTGTGAAATTACTGCTGTTAGCCCATCCTCGGTATGACAATAAACTACATCCGTGACCTGGGTAAGACGATAAACTACATTCGACAGCAAGGCCTTTGATCAAGAGGTTTTAAGGAGTGTGGAACCACCTATTAATTACTGGTGTTCCCAAGTCCATCCTGATCCAGGGTGGTAGCCCCTGTTAGGGTCCCAACTGTGTTAACTCTCCCCAAACTGGGGTCAAAACGTGTAAAAATAGGTTTTAATACCAGCAAAACATTTTTGTAAAAAATTATTACCAGGAATACATTTTTGAAAAATATCAAAAATACTTTTTGAAAAAATATATTACCATCAATAAAAATCTTGTCAGCATTAAATAACCCATTATGATTGATATGCTACAAACCAAACCAAACAGCTGTTAGCATTTTTATATTAATTTATTTCCAGAAAATGTTTTCCTATTTTTTCCAAAACGGGTCAGCACAGCCAGGCAACTATAATAATGTAGCTATGGAAAGTGTTGACTAAAAGCAACAAAAATAAGATGAATGAAAACTAGGCTTTAAATGTAACCTCCAAATGATGCTGTGTCAAATTCAGTGTTTTCTTTTTTCTTTTTTTTTAAACGAAGATTGAAAAACTTACTAAAGAGCGAATACCTGTTTTATGACATTTTGGTCTCGTTGGAAATATGTATGCTTTCTTTTTCTCACAAAAAACCCGAACAGTGTCTTTCATCTTTTCTTGCAATCAAAAAGGCATAATGCACATGCTAATTAACAAGAAGAATTATAATTAATTACATCTAATACTACTTGTTGAATTCTTCTGCTGCTATGGACATACTTTTATACCTTTACAAAACATTCACTGCTTGCTGTCAATGTGTGTGTGTGTGTGTGTGTGTGTATATATATATATATATATATATATATATATATATATATATATGTATGTGTGTGTTTTCAAAGTACTTTGAAATGTTGGTCCTTAGCAGTTGTGTTATAAATTCATTAGTGTTTAGTGCTATTTCCAAACCAATATAGACTTATAGTAGTGTAAAATGCAACTTCTTGTTTTTTAACATTTTTTTTATATTGCGTATGTGGATAGTCTTGTTTAATTGTGCTATAGAATGAATATCAAAATGGTGATACCCAAGAAAAATTGCTGTCAGCATCTTTATAACCATTTATTTTGTGTAAATGGCAATTTCCTATTTTTCTCAGAATGGGCCAGCACAGCCAGGCAACAATGCTATAAGAATGCAGCAGTGAAAGTGTTAACAAAAAAACAAGAATAAGACAAAGGAAAAGTTAGATTTAAATTGAATAATAGCATACACTTGTATACAACTTCTGTAACATATTTTTATTCTGTTATGTGTTGGTGGGGGACTTGTTTAGCTTAGTCTGTACAATACGATAGGGTATTCTGTACAGTAGTGTATCCTATCGAAACCAAAATGGCAGCACCCATGAGAAATTGCCATAAGCATTTTGATAGTTGTTTATTTCCAGTAAAAGCAATTTCTTATTTTTCCTAAAACGAGCCAGGACAGGCAGGCAAAAATACAACAAGAGAAATGTTTAAAAGCACCCTGTATACAATGTGAGGTTTTATTTTATGAAAGTGTGAATGGATTTCTCATAAGGCTGCATCCATTAATTTCAACTGTGAGTTGCTTGCTCTTGGATCTCTATTGCAGTGTTATAAGTTTCAGACTGGCTTTACCAGAGTTTTTATTACACATGATGCAACATGATAATATGCATAGGATTTTATTTTGCATTAGTGACAGTTATGGATGTAGTACACCTGATATGGCATATTTTAATTTGCGTTAAGTGATGCATGGCAGTCAAGACTATTTCTTATTTGGTCTTATCTCGTTTATATTCTGAAAGCTGGGTGTTTCATCTTTGGCAAAGTTCTTTGCAGGACAGGTTTGACAACTGACATGCAATAACAGTAAAAATTTGAAAGAAGAAAATTATATACACAAGGACCAATCAGTAAGTCTGTGGCCTGATATGTACAGCCTGTCTGAAGATATTATGCAAGTTAAATAAACCATAATAATTACTCAAAGTTCTGAACCAATATTTGTCAAATTTAAACTCATCCATTTCCACCCTTAGTAAAATACTTAACTAAATTTTCTGCCATTATCAATGGTTATTTTTTGAGATATTTGGAATTTATGAAAATGGACTGACTGTAGTCAGTATTCAGATTAAACTAATATCAGCTTAAGACCTCTGAAATGTAATAAAAACTATTTTTTCTTTTTGCCCATAATATATTGAAACATGGGTAAAGGGAAAGATCTAACAAGTGCTAAAAAACAAAATAGTAAAGTTATTGAGTGAATGAATGTCCACATTGGAGATATCAAAGTAGCTTTACAGAGATGATTGAATGATAAAGAAGACTTTTGAAAATATAAATAAGTTTGGAACTCAAAGCAAGGACAAATCCTTTATGAAAGTTTCCTCAAGATGAGCATAAACTAAAGTGAGTTATAGTGAAACAGTCACTTTTGACCAGTGCCCAGCTCCTTGAAAAGGCTGGAATTGAGGGAGTCAAGAAAGAGAAAAGCTGTAGAATACTTTGTGAATTGGGATCAGTAAAAAAAAAAAAAAAAAAAATCACCTCGGCAGCCTCCTCTCACTAAAGCAAATATTCTAAAACGCCAAAATTGGTCCATAAAATACATGAAAATTGACATTTCTAAAGTAATATTCACAGGCAAATCTCGAGTGACATTTGATGGACTTGATGGATGGGCTAAAGGATGGATTTTATCCAATTCAGACATGCCTGTAGCTAAAAGAAGACATGGAGGTGGTAATGTAATGGGCTAGAATTGTTGACCAAACCATTATTGGACCATTCAAAGTCGATGAAGGACCTAAACTGAACAGTGTTAACTATTGTGATTTTTATGAACAAGACTTTCTTTGCATGGTACAAGTCCCAGTCTCACTGTTTTAAAGTGAAATGTGTATTTATGCACAACAATACTCCTTCTCATGTATTTAAGTTTACCCATAAATTCTTTGAGCATAAAAGATTTACAGGAGAGAAGATCATGGAATGGCTGCCATCAAGTCCTGATTGGAATTCGATTGAAAATCTATGGTCAATTGGGAAGATGAAATTATATGAAGGTGACAAAGCAGACTTATGGGAAGCAATTAAAACTACCATTTTCAGAAATTGAACCTGCTGAAGAAGATTAACAAAATCAATAGATAGATTACTGGCTGTTATTGAGAAGAAGGGTCACTACATTTAAAATGTAGAGGAATCAAAGACTTATCATATGTGGTATTTGTTCTATTATAGTTTCTGATCAATTTGTTATGATTTTATTAGCATTTTATTAAAGTAAAATGTGATTGTTTGGTTTTTGCCTAATAACTTCAGATGGAAGTTTTTTTAGAATGCATCACATAACTTCAATAAAACATTGATACTAACTCAGGCTGTTTTAATATCTAAATTGATTTGTCTATATCTTTGAGATAAGGTATTATGATTATTTCCTCAAGGACACATGGCCTAGTGGATAAAGATGTTGGTTAGATCCAGTGACTAGATCCAAAGAGTTGTGAGATCAATACCAGGTACAGCAGTGGTGGACCCCAAAACTTGGAGAGTTGAGTTAAAGGGAAATAACTGAGACATCCAGAAGAGGCATGGCATGTGGAACTAGAACAATCTACCCCAGTGGACAAAATAAAGAGTTAGGTGTGAAATTTCGATCACTTGAAGAAGGCCGGAGCATACAACAGCCAAAACATTGTGAATATAACAATGAAGATGAGGATAACAGTCCAAATAATGTAAATAATCTAAATTGATTGTTTAAAAATTTTTTTTAAAACCAAATTTGAATTTTTTTTTTTTTTTTTTTTTATATGATTTGTTTAATAACTTCATGACTTCAAGCAGGGTATAGTTATTAGCTGAATTTTTATTTGAAATTTTCATTGTAGGATGTTCAATCTGTGAATTATGGCAAAGCAACCTGAAAACTGGTCATATTCTTAAATATCCTTGTCAAATTGAGACTTGTATATGGATGCCATGCATGGCATCAAACTTGTTCAGAAATATCTAAACTGTCAGCTGTATACAACCGCTTTCTCAGATTGGCTTTGAGTGAATGAAGCATGTAAGTCTTAGTGAGAACTATCCTTATTTGAAATACATTGGCTAATGCTAACAGCTCTCAAAGAACTGTACCAAATAACAGAAGCCACATGAGGACTTTCAAAACAGCGACAAGTAAAATGGGTAGTGCATGCAAAAAATACTGACATAATCAAGATGTTGTCATTCTAAACTACTTCAAACAAAAGGTTAGAAAGGAAACCTCAATCAATACTGAAGAGAGCAATAAGAGTTGGAAAAACTAATTTCCTGAAAAATTGTTTTAATAGAAAGACTACATAAATTTCACTTAAAGTTGCACAAATTGCTCAGCCAATGAATGCCAAATGTTTCAGCTAATATTATCATTTGAGATGAGAACAGATACTACATTAAAATGTAGTATCTGTAAAATCCCAGCTTGCAAAGGTCATTGTGATAACTTAGAAAACTGAAGATATTTTTTATTCCTTCTTTAAGAAAGAAGAAATTGGATGAAATCTTAATCACCCCATTAAACAAAAACTAATAATTTTAACCTCATTTTGAATAATATCAAATGCAATTTTAAAAGTAAAATAAATTTATTAAGGTGAAAATAGTGTGTTCCCAAAAATTGACATCATTTTGTAGTTTAATAACAGCCAATTCTTGCTCAAATGATCTCTAATTTTAACTAAATGATCTCTTGCTGATCGATGGGTCGTTAAGTTTTAAACAAACAAACAAACAAACTCTAATTTTAACAAAATGTGTAAAAACTAAGTTGACTGTGTGGACTTATGTCAATGAGAATCTGCGAGAAAGATGGATTGGGAGTGCTAGTGATAATGACAATGTGCAATTGAAATGGCCATCACGTTCACCTGACTTGACACCTTGTGATTTTTTTTTTCTTGGGGTGTATGTGAAAGGACAGGTCTATATCTTCACTCTTCCCACAAGCCTAGAATAATTTAAACAGAGAGTCACTGGGGCACTGGAGAATGTTATGCATGATATGCTACAATGTGTTTGGCAGGAGCTGGACTACTGACTTGACATGTGTCATGTCGTAGGTGGTGTGCATATTGAACATTTGTGAAATCGGTTATAAAATCTACATCCCTTTGAATATCTTGTTCAAATTTTGATAAATAAATCTTTTATTGTTCAACATAAAGCCTATTTAATTTTGTTTGTCTGGAACATGTAGTTACTCAGATATTCACATTTTAAATAATGTATTTTTGGAACAGCCTGTATATTGAAATTGCATTAATTTGAGAATTATCTACAGTAAATTTATCCAGGATTGTCCAACATATCTTCTTTCCTCATGAAATTAAGGACATAGGTGATCATGGCTCTCAACAATTTTCTGTCCTTGGTAGCTCTTTGCAAAGTTTGTTTTGCTATCCATTCTCTGTTATTGAAGCTCATTATATAGGTTACTAGCTGCTTTACTCTGTTCCTCTTGTCTAGAAATTTTGATTGTTACTTTGTGATTTTAAGTACAAATATCCTTTTTGTTTTTATTTTCCTTGGAACTTTTTGCTATTCACATGTTCAATCCATGGTTTATATAAGATAAAGACAACAATGGTAAAAATAAGTGAGATAAGCTAAGTTTAACATCTAGATTTAATACGTGTTCAAATTTAAATGCTGAGTATTCCTGTGTTTTTAATGTTTTGATGTAAACTGTAACCTGCATTTGTTTTACTTCTTCATCCCCCCCCCATAAATTAATTTCTATCTTGAATAAGGATTCCATCAATAAAATCATTACTAGTTCTTTCTCAGAATGGAATGTGTCTCAAAGAATTTTTCCATCTTCTTCATGTGTGCGCACACACACACACACACACATTTTATATACGAATGGTAATACTTGTTTTGAAAAACCTTGGTTAGCTCAAATTGTAATATAACAAATTGATGTCTGAGGAAAAAATTTGAAATAAAAAGGAAAGAACCAAGACTATAACAATGTATGAATCGGTCTCGTCAAGTGCTTGAGCTCCAAGTCCAAAGTAAAAAAAAAAAAGAGTAAAAGACTAAATGTAAAGTGCTCACTATACTAAGTAGAGCAAAAACTAAAATAAAAATAGCCAAAGGTGGTTATAATAAAGTTTTAAAAAAACATTATAACCACCTCATTAGTTTCAAACACAAAACCTATAAACATAGTACTACCCTGTCCACTGATATATGGAAGATTAAACAGGAAGACAATAATGATCCCATTTTAAAATGGGAAATATTAAAAAAAAAAAATGTTATAAATATAAGGCAGGCTATAAATTTTGTTCATGATGCATGGAGGAAAAGCTAACTATTGTTACACATAAAGAGCCCCCAAATTTATTAAACCAAAAATCTGAAATTCGTAGTAGGCACCGACATAAGAAAAACTGGTTATTAGAGTAACATGTACGTTTTTTTGTTTTTTTTGTCACATGGTCATGGTTTTATTTGGTTTTTATCAATAAATATTGTTCCATTATTTGCCTTTTCAGCCAGTTTTACCCAGAAGATCCATTTAAGTGAAACCTAGGTAGGTCTGGCTGGGGCTGGATCCTTAGGATTATTTTAGCTATATATATATATATATATATATATATATATATATATATATATATACACCTTTTGGTACCATTTTTCTTTTATGTACCATCACCCTTCAAGACATAGGCGATCATGGCCTTCCACGTCTTCTTGTCCCTTGTAGCACTTAATAAGTTTTGTGTTTTTGTAATTTCTCCAAAACCCTTTTCTACCATTCATTTATTTAAGCCCATCAAGTATGTTACATGCTACTTTCCTCTGTCCATCTTTCCCTCAATCTGTTCTGTGAGTATCAGATTTTCCAAGCCCTCCTTCCTCATTACATGCCCCAGAAATTTCAATTGCCTTTTCCTGATATTAAATATAAGTTTCCTTTTTGTTTCCATTTTCTCTAAAACCTTGGCTCACATGTTTGTATCCTCAATATCTTCCTGTTGAACCACATTTCTGTTACTTGAAGTCTCTTCTTCGTTTTTGAGGAGATTGCCCAGCATTCACTACCATGTAAGCAGACAGATATTGCATAACGGTTCAGCACTCTTTTCTTTGTTTGTAACAAATTTTTTCTGTCTCTTAATATTCTGCTTAGTTTTTGGAATGTGTTTTTGGCCAACCTAATGTGTCTTCAGATATTAGTGTCCCACTTTCCATCCTCTGTTAGAACACTTCCCAGATATTTAAATTTTTGTACTTGTTTGATTTAGTGTCCCTGATTTTAATTTGTATTTTGGGCTCATCCATTTGCTGACATCCATGCATTCTGTCTTTTTGTAGTTTAAATTTAGTGCTTTCTTCTCATAAACCTTTACTACCTTCTGTGGGAGCTTTTGTAGTTTCCTTTCTGTGTCTACAATAAACACTGCATATCTTGTGTTGTTAAGATTGTGCCTGCCAATAATAAATCCTTGTAAGACTTCTAATTCTCTCAAAATTGCCTCACTGTATAGGTTAAATAAATCTGGCGAGAAGACACATCCTTGTCTTATATCCTTTATTTTTGTGTATCTGTTAAACTATAGACAAGGCATTAAAAATCAACATGATCGGGGTTATCAGCTGGTTAAGAGTTAATACAAATCTTACTGACAATGTTGAGATATTATAATAAGTGCTAACTAAAACTTCACAATTTATCCCTAAAGAAAAGAAAGATTACTCGTTCTAACATCTTGTTTTTATATTCTCGTTTGAATTACTGTTTCAAAATAGTGTAAACCAAGTGTTAAAGTACTGCTTACAAAAGAGTTTGGCAAACATCTATTCTACATTCAAATTTGATAGTACTGTTCAAATTCACCAAACTTTTGGGTGGTACCCTATATATATATATATATATATATATATATATATATATATATCTCAATAAATCAATGTCAATAGCCTAATGGTGGAGATAGAAAGAAAAATAACATTTATACAAAAATATTTATATAGCCTCTTGACAATACACTTACTCTAACAGTCACTTGTTAAAGACATAGATGGAACATTATACAATGAAAATTTAAGATCAAAATTTAGGTAATAATTGTCAATTGATATTTAAATCCAAAAAGAAGACCTAAACCAAAAAAAAAAAAAAATCTTTTAGTAAAATCAAAATATCAGCTAAGGTGAATTTAATTTTTACTCACTTCAGTAAAAATTAACATTCTTGTTTATCTTTGCTCTAAAGTATTTATTTTAATAGAAGATGTGAACTAATAGAACTTTTATCCCTCCCCCTCATTTATTTAACTTTGCTTCTTTGAAATGCATTCTACTTGACAATATACATTTGTTTTCTCAATGGTTGATCCTGGTTTGCAAGATGGCTTTTCCTGTTGACCAAGGTTAGTTTTGGCAAAAATGTTACTGGTCAAAATAACATTTTTCCTATCATTGTCCAACAGCTGGATGTTTGCCCGCTTTATTTTTTCTTGGCCAAGCCTATCTTCATTGCCACTGAGACTACATTTCTCTTTGTTCATTTAAAGGAAAGGTCTTCTGTCTCTTTTTTTTTATATTTGTCATTGCTTATTTGATTTAGTCTATCGTGGGTTCTCGACCAGGGAAGATTTCAGGGTGAATCTTTTACTTTTTCTCGTTTATCATTTACAGAATTTGGAGCCCATCATGAGTGTCAAAAAAAAGACGGTATGATCAATCTTATATTCAATATGGATTCACATTCACTATTTTCAATGGAAAAGAAAAATCTCAGTGTGAATTTTGTTGCAAAGCTTTGTCAAATGATTCTTTGAAACCAACAAAGTTGAAGCATCATTTGTAGAATTAACTTTTTGTTTATTGAAGTATGCTTTAGTTTATTTATTTAATAATTAGTTATGAATTAAAACAAATTACTGTACATGTGTCCAGGTTTAAAAATCTGTCAACATTTTCTATTGCTATTAAATTTGTAAAACACCTATAATAATAATAATCCATGTAAATTGTCGCCATTTTAGATTTTAATTTTGTGCCTTTGCATTGTTTGTTTTTGATTTTGTTGAATGCACAGTAGGGTTAGTTGGGTGCCATCTGTGAGAAAAAAAGCACCATGACACAATTTACTGCGTCAGAAATTTGAAAACGGCATGCTGTACTGCTTGCCATTCATGATGGAAGCTCCCATATGAACATTTCAGAGTGTTTGAGTGTAAATATGAGGACAGTAGAGAGGATTCGAAAAGAGTTGGATGAGTATAATGGTGATTATGAATGTACAGCAGCTCAGTAAAATGACTTCTGATAAGAAAAGCGCTCCTGAATATGTTGGTGAGTGCTTCAAGGTCAATACAAGGGCCTACATCAAGTGCCTTGAATAGGTAGTGCTGCCCTGGGTCAAGAGGGTGGCTGCTGGAAGATCCTATGTCTGGCAACAGGACTCTCACATAAACAGGAGAACCCAGTCATGGCTGTCAGACAATTTCTGTGACCACATCACCCCTTACTTCTGGCCACCTAAATACCCAAACTGCAACCCCTTAATTATTATGTGTGGGGCACAGTTGAGCAAGAAACGAAAGAAAACTCTTTGTAAAAACCAAAAATAAACTGAAGGCAAGGATTATGGCAGCATTCACCAACTTAAACAAGGAGGCCGTTCAGAAGAGATGCAGGAGATTACAAAATCGTCTGAAGGATGTGGTTGAAACAAATGGTGATTGTATTGAATAAATTTACTCTTTAGTCAGTGCTATTTTTTTTTTTGTATAATTTAGACCACGATTTATTCATCGCGCCCTGTATATATATATATATATATATATATATATGTGTGTGTGTGTGTGTGTGTGCGCAAAGAAAAGAATGAAAATTTTCACTAATATTTGCATATTATTTGAAATGCACATTTTGAGTTGGACAGTCTTGAAAATGGGGTAGGGATGACACTCTGACTTATGTTGAAAAGGGTGGATTAGGCAAAAGAGGCTGAGAACCACTGGTTTATTAAGGTAATCCTGAAATCATCCTGAAATGGATTGATACAGATCTTTGGCTATTTTCTTTCAGATTATCTAAATAATTTTATTTTGGTTTTTAAATTATTTATTTTTTTTGTAAAAATCGGAATTTATAGAATAATTTTATTTTGTTTTGTTTTTGAGAAAAAAACATCATACAGTTTTGTTTTGGGGAAATTTAAGATATTTTAATTGAATTTGTTTTTTTTTTTTTTAATCTGACATTAATTCTTGTTACTATAAATGTTATTTATAGAAAATTTGACACTGACAGAATGTATTGAAAGCAAAGATGGACAAAGGAAAGCAGCACATAACCTCCACTAACAGTCAGACAGTTATGTGCCATGCGTGATACATGCTTAGGCAATCATATATCTCTTGATACATGACTGATGAGGCAGATTTTTTCCCCCCACAGTAGGTTGCCATTTCTTTCTGCAGTAGACCATCCAAGGCTATAGAACCCAGTCTGTCCTGCTATTTACTCATAGCTAGGAGGAGGAGGAGAAGAGGATTCATACCTTTCCCAATGGTATTAGCATGTAAGTGAATGTAATGGATTCAAGTGGAATTCAAACTCGACTCTCCGACTCCTCAATCCAAGCCACTATCCATTACTTCACCATGTCTCCCCTAACAAGCTTGTCTAAATTGTTGGTAGAACAGGAGTTAGGAGAGATAGCAAGAAGACAAACTTTACTAAGAGCTACAAAGGATAGGAAATTGTGGAGGACCATGATCACCTATATCCTGAAGGGACAGCACATAGAAGAAGGCTAGATTGGCAGATGGGTCTCATGTTACTGTTGAAATTTCTAAATGTGACCATAAATTTTAACAGTTTCTACTCTCACACTTCTAGCCTATGGAACTTTCTTCCATGTTCAATGATGAAGAAAAGACTTGGGGCAACAGAATGGTTGTTCTACAGAATGATGTGATCAGTAACAAGTTTTTAGAGAAAACAAACAAAAAGGACACTTACACTTAGAATCAGAAAGTGATAGTTGAAATTTCTAGGATACGTAACAAGGAAAGAAGGCTTAGAAAATTTGATACCCACAGGACAGTGAAAGCAGGAGGTACAGGCAAAAACTAACAAGTTTGTGTAAAAATGGCTGGCAGAAAAGGGATTAGGAGAGACAATAAAAGGACAAACTTTACTAAAAGCTGCAAAGGAGTTTAAATTATAAAGAGCCGTGATTGCTCATATCCTAAAGGCTCTTTATAATTTAAAATAATAAATCCTCAACTTTCTTTTACGTACGTAAAAGAAAGTTGAGGATTTATTTATAAATCTACATCATTCTTCAAAACATTCCCTTCATGCATAATTATTTATATCAGTGATTCTCAATGTGCTGCGGAATATTGTCACAGCATATATATATATATATATATATATATATATATATAATATTTTATTTCAGAACATTTAAATATATACCCTTTAAAAATTTTGCTAATGAGGCCATGATATTTTCATTTGCTCTTAGGTGTGCTGTTGATTAAAAAGGTTAAGAAACACTTAAATCCTGATCTTTGTTGTTTTCTTATATTTGAACAAGTGTTTTCCTTTGTCTGATTTTTGTAGTCCAATGCCTTTTAAGATGCCTCTGAGAAGGGATTAGATATGAATAAAATTAGCGTTGAAATCATATTGACATCAGTTGAAATAAAATATTTCTTTAAAAGTCTGTTTCAGAATTTTATCAAGAGGTAATAAAATATTTTTTACCTTTTGATAATTCTAGGTTTTTTTTCCACTTCTCAGAATCTGATGTGGAAATAGATGCTATAATGTTATAAAATATTTCAAACTAACTCATGATGAGCCATCCAACTTGTAAGTTGATCCTCAGGAGTAACTTCAACCTCTAATAAAGTGATAAACTCCACCTTCATCACTTGTCTTACCTCTCAGTGAATGTATTGAGTTGGAAATTTTATAAACAAAATGTGAGAAGTGTGGCTTTTATTTCTTAAGCATTTAATATTGGTATAAAAAAAGGGATATTCTGATATCTATCTACTGAAATATCTTCATTGTACTATTTGATCTGTTAAATCTTGTGTCCTAGATGGTTGAGGCATTTGGCATATTTTCTAAATGTCAGATATGTATGTATCTGACTGTGAAGCAGTGAAACATTTGCCATTAAACTAATGGCATGTGATCTTTTCTTAGTGGTAAATTCTTATTCTAATCTTATCATTTGATTTGCGTTCTTCACAATTTTGAGGGCAAATTCACCAGTTTATATCAGAGTTTGCACTTTCTACAATTTATAGATCCTTGCCTGTAAGTTATCAAGTTCATTATGGGAGTTGTTCCATCATCAGCTGAAACACATTTCGGGAGACTTTTTTTTTTTTTTTTTTTTTATTTTAAAAGAATTTTTATTGTACAGGCAACTCTAGCAGAGCTAAAGTGGCACTACAAAATTGAAAAACTGCCAGAGCAGAACATGTCAGGGCTTGGGTTAAAGGCAGGAAAGTATCAAAAACAATGTTGGGAGTAAATGGTGTAAAGAAACATTCCCTTTTCCCTGTCTATAATTCCCTATCTTTTTCTCTCTCTATCTCTTTTCTCTCTCTCTATCTATCTTTTTTCTCTCTCTTTTCTCTCTCTCTCTTTTTCTCTCTCTTTTTTCTCTCTCTCTTTTTTTCTCTCTCTCTCTCTCTTTTCTCTCTCTTTTTTCTCTCTCTATCTCTCTTTTTCTCTCTCTTTTTCTCTCTCTTTTTCTCTCTCTCTTTTTCTCTCTCTCTTTTTTCTCTCTCTCTCTCTTTTTTCTCTCTCTCTCTCTTTTCTATCTCTCTCTCTTTCTTTCTCTCTCTCTCTTTTCTCTCTCTCTCTTTTCTCTATCGCTCTTTTGTCTCTTTTGTCTATTTCTCCTTTTCTCTCTCTTTATCTCTTTTCTCTATCTCTCTTTTCCTTTCTCTTCTCTATCTCTCTTTTCTCTCTCGTTCTATCTTTTCTCTTCTCTATCTTTCTCTTTTTCTCTCTTCTCTTCTCTATCTCTCTTTTCTCTCTATCTCTCTTTTTCTCTCTTTTTCTCTATCTCTCTTTTTCTCTCTCTATCTCTTTTCTTTTTTTTCTCTATCTCTCTTTTTTTCTCTCTCTATCTCTTTTTCTCTATCTCTCTTTTCTATCTCTCTCTCTCTCTTTTTTCTCTCTCTCTCTCTTTTTCTCTATCTCTCTTTTTCTCTATCTCTCTTTTTCTCTATCTCTCTTTTTCTCTATCTCTCTTTTTCTCTATCTCTCTTTTTCTCTATCTCTCTTTTTCTCTATCTCTCTTTTTCTCTATCTCTCTTTTTCTCTATCTCTCTTTCTCTTCTCTTTTTTCTCTGTCTCTCTTTTTCTCTCTCTTTCTCTATCTCTCTTTCTCTTTTTCTCTATCTCTTTCTCTATCTCTATCTCTCTTTTTCTCTATCTCTCTCTTTCTCTATCTCTCTTTTTCTCTATCTCTTTCTCTATCTCTATCTCTCTTTTTCTCTATCTCTTTCTCTATCTCTATCTCTCTTTTTCTCTATCTCTTTCTCTATCTCTATCTCTCTTTTTCTCTATCTCTTTCTCTCTTTTTCTCTATCTCTTTCTCTATCTTTCTCTATCTCTTTCTCTATCTTTCTCTATCTCTTTCTCTATCTTTCTCTATCTCTTTCTCTATCTTTCTCTATCTCTTTCTCTATCTTTCTCTCTCACTCTCTTTATTTCTCTCTGTTTCACTCTCTTTCTTTGTTTACTTCACAAAAATGTTTATGATGATACTGTTTTTCTTCAATGATTTATCGAAAAATTTTAATTTTTCACAGAAAAATCTTGTTTGTTCTGTGGAAACCTAAACATGTTACGAAAAAAACCATTGTCTCAGTTTCATGTTGATCTCTGGCTTTCTCAAATGTCATTCTGGTCCAAGACATATTGACAGGAGGTGGGTGTTCAATTTGGAGTTGTCCTTAACCCACGCTGGTTGTCTTACTCAGGCTAAAAGGAACCAAATCTGCCATATCTGGAAGTGGAGGGGGGAAAATGGTTTACTGCCCTTTCTCATGTTTGTTAGTGCATAATTAATGAAACACTTTCAACCATAACTGGGATTCAAGACTGCTGATTTCATTTTCTACACTGATAATCATTGTGGACATTCTATGTATACAAACAGCCATCCGCCTCTGTGTAGCCATAGAATGAGGCCTCCAGCTGACTACACACAACTAATTTATTTGCATTTATCCTGTCCAGTGTGTAATAAAGTAGTTAGAAACAGGTTCAGATTAGCTTGACATGTGAAATTTTACAATAATTATGTACAATCAAATCTTCTGTGTGTCATATTCCTTTAGGACATAAGCAATCATGGCTCTCCACGATTTCCAGTTCTTTGTAGCTCTTAGTAAATTTTGTCTTTTTGCTATCTCCCCTGATCCCTGTTCTGCCAACCATTTATACAAACTCATTAGGTAGGCTATGCATTAATTTCCTCTGCCCCTCTCGCCTTCGATATGTTTTGTGAGTATCAAATTTTCTAAGCCCTCTTTTCTCATTATACGCCTTAGAAATTTCACCTGTTCTTTCTCTGATGTGTTTTCTCTAATGTGTTTTCTCTAAAACTTTTCACTGTCAAATAGGAGAACCAATACTAAATAACTTTTCAGTAATATTCTCTTTGTTTCTAACAAAATTTTAATAAGCAATAAAAACAAGAGTTTTTTTCATCTTTGATTGGTTTAGCTAATAGGTAATTAGCATAAAGAGAGCTATAACTATAGCTCACTGGCAAATTTGACTTAGTGTACTTAGGAGATCTACGACTACTAAGTTGTATCATTATAACAACACCATTGTTATTCTGTAATATAATAATTTTTTTATTTTTAATTTTGTACCATAATAGTTCAGTTTCTACTAAGTAATCTATCTTGCATATAATTTCAATAAAATAAACATATTTTTCTGTTGCGCACGTAAAATTTAGTGTAAAACTAACATAAATTATTAATGCAATTGTTGCAATTTGTTAAAATGGCTATAGTTTATTAACGAATTGACAGCCATGATATGTGTGTTTCAAATGTTTTTCTTTATTTATTTTTTAATCTATCTTTCCAATTCTCTCCTTTTTTTTTTTTTTTTTTCTCTCTCTCCCACACACCCAGATACACACACACACATTCTCTCTCTGATGTTTTTTCTTTAAATCTTTTTTGTTGTTCACATGTTCAGTCCATGGCATTCTCAGCATCCTTATGTAGAACCACATTTCTGTTACATCAAGTCTCCTCTTCATCTTTGAGAAGATTGTTCATCATTTACTGTCAAATAGGAGAACCAATACTAAATAACAGTTTAGTAACATAAGTCACTTGTACATATTTCAGTTATTTTATTTGTTTTACTTTATTCTTACTCTGTAATATAATAATTTATATTTATTTTTAATTTTGTAACTTAATAGTTCAGTTTCTACAAAGTAATCCATCTTGTATATAATTTCAATCAAATAAACATATTTTTCTGATGTACACGTAAAATTTAGTGTAAAACTAGTGAACATTGTTAAAGTAAATAGTTGTCATACCTTGTGTTAAGGTGTTTAAAATAGTCATACTCAACGAGTTGACAGCCATTTTGTGTATGTGTTTTTCTCTATTACTATGATAGTAATCTTAAATCTCTAGAGGAATAAAGTGATTTTTTTATATTAAATATTTTAAATATGTTATATATTATTAACTGGTTTTGATTTTATACCAGACTAAAAGGAATATCTGAGAAAATTCTATAGAGCTTAAATTAATTTTAAATGTGTTAGCATTTATCATGGCATTTACTTAAAGAAAAAAAGACTACTACCTAAATCGATCAGTTATACACCCCAGACTACTACATGTTCAACACCATCTGTAATCATGCATTTTGGTTTATGTAATTATCAACTGTTCAAAAATGTAAATCAATTAACCCAAGATTTTTTTTTAGATAAATTAGTAGATATCTATTATATTTTGTAAATGTTAGTACAAGTAAAAATCAGTAAAACCACTTAAAAATTATTTAAAATATTCTTTTAATATTCAATATTAATTCTAATAATATTCAGTATCTATTCTAATATTAAATTTTTATGTTCTTGACAATTGATAAATTCCTTTTCTGAACTCATATCCTTCTGGCATTATTTTAGACTGAGGCCAACCATTCTCCATATATGGTAAACATTTTGATGAAAATTGATATTTCTTGATATTGGATGAAAACTTGTTCAAACATGTTTCAGTGAAATTTTTCTTTTCCAAAAGTCTATAATTATAGTTTTGGATGCATAGAAAAGAAATAAAGTTATCAGTTTAACTTGATGCTAGGAGGATATAGTTTTAAAAAAATTCAGTAAGACATATTGGACAAAATGTAGAATAATGACTTGTTTCAGATGATATCTAAAAGAGAAAAATGTTGGATCCAAAAGCACCCCTGACAGAAAATGTTGATGTTTCATGAAATCTAACCAGCCAACCCCCTGACAGGAAAAAAAAAATATGTATTTTCAATATAACTTGAAATGTTACTATTTCTGCTCACTTGACTTACTTTGTAGCTTGCAATGCAGAATTTTTTTTTTTATTTATTTATAAAATCATATTCTGGTATCAGTTTAAACTGGCAACTTTCTTTTTTTCCATATTTTAACCGTTTTACTTAACGTTGGTATTTTTTTGATTTCAGATGAAAACTGGGGAATTTTCCAATATATTTCAGTGAAATTTTAATTTTTCAAAATTATAATTTAGATATATGGGTGGGGGGAATAAAAAAAGGTGTCTGTTTAAACTGTTGCCAGGAGGACATGGGATAAATTGATGCCTTCTTTCTTTCATATATTGTGACTATTTTGCATAAAATTCATATTTTCTTGATTTCAGAGGAAAACTTGAAAATTTTCCAACATATTTCAGTGAAATTTTCACTTTCCAAAATTTCAGTTTAAATACATGGGTTGGGGAGGAACGCATCAGTTTACACTGCTACTCAAAGGATATGGATTAAATGATTTTTTTTTTTTTTTTTTTTTTTTTTTTTTTAAACCAGAAACAGATTAATTTATTTGAATATTACAAGATCTGGAAGTCAAGGTTAGAAATTGATCTGTAAGTGAAAAGAAACAGTCAAGAATATGATTTATTTTTATAATTACTATTGCTGAAAATGGCAACTATGATTTCAACAAAGCCTTTATCAGATGATGGATCTTGGTGTTGGCATTTCTTTTAACCCAGGGTGCCACAACAGTATCCTATGATGTTACCAGGTTTTCTGTTCTTTTTTTTTTTTTGTTGTTGTTAGTGTGAGAATGCTGGATTCATACAAATAAATGCTGCCTTAACCCAATTTTGGAATCTCTTCAGGGATTTCCTTTCATCTGATGTAAAGATTTCAAGTTTACTCAGGTGTACTGAAATGGTGTCTGCAATAAAACTGATAAGAACTGTCTTGTTCCCATAACCAATTTTATTTATTTTCCAGCTTACTTACTGTAGCTAGTTCAATCCTCACCTGATGCCTCCATGTTATGGGTGAACTGAAACTTCTCCTTTTAGGTATTTTTACCTGAGTAATTTATTTATACTCACCCAACTTACTTTTTTGTGTGTTTGGTTTTTTTAGGGTTGGGGGGGTTGTATGAATATTTTTGTTTTCCTGACATTTTTTTTCTTCCAGGTTTAAAATTTTTTTTTTTTTTTTTTTTTTTTGGTCTTGTTTTTCTGTGTTTAAATTTTTTATTGTGTCTAATAAGATTTTTATTTTTGTTTTATTTCAGGTAAGTTGGTTTATGTTCCTTTGATCTCCAACTTTTGGCTTAAAGAAGTAAGGGAAACTTTTTACTATTTTTGTTTTGTGTGTTCTATGCACCATAATAAGTAAAATGTTATTACCGTATTTGAAAACATTGCTTTCAAAAGAAAAAAAAATCGTTTTTTATTACAAGAAAAACTTAAATTCTATTTCATCCATTTAACAATACAGAAAATCATCCAAGATTAAACATTTTATGATTTGCTTATATGAAATATATGAGGTAGGTGCTGAAAAGTTCACAAAATATCAGACTTTGGAAAGACTTCTTGGTGAGACCAATAGCTTTCAATATCATCTTTTGTGTGTGTGTGTATATATATATATATATATCAAATATGTGGTGCAGTTCAATTTATATTACAATGAATCATTCATACAAAAAGTAGATTAGTAAAGTTAATGATATAAAATGGAGAAATCACTTTGCTAACAATTTTAAAGATGCATTAACTTACTAATTACTCGATGAATGTTATGATGCTTGTTTTTTAAACTTATAAGCTTATACATAAAAGTGAAAAGTGTTGACATCAAGCACTCAGGTGACACTGTTTCATGCTAAATGCATTCATCAGACCACATCTGAAGGGGGGCATAAAATCAAACTGGAATTTAAACCTCAAATAAAACAATTGAAGAACAATTCAAGGAAAAGAAAAAAATATTATTTGGTTTAGCAAGTCCCCCCACCACTTTAACTTGGAGCTCACGTGTAAAATAGGGAAAATATTTTTCAAATTACTTAAAGACTTCCCACAAAATTCCGAATTGCATAAAATATTTAATAAAAACACGGTTAAATTAAGCTACAGCTGTACTAGTAATTTAGAAACCACAATAAAAAAAAAAAAACAAAATGCCAGAAATTTCAAAACTAACCTGCAGCAAAACATAGTTAACGATGATGTATGCAATTGAAGAAATAAAGAGATGTCCATTAGATGGAATTTGTAAAACAGTAAAACTGAAGCAGTAATTTACAGAGCAGAAGTAATAGATACAAATGGCCAGAGTGTACTGAGGGTAACTTTAAGAAGAGGTGGGACAATCATAAATCATTTTTCAGCTATAAAACCTTAAAAATTCTTCTGAACTAGCTAACTATGTGTGGAAATTAAAGGAGAAAAATAAAAAAGATCAGATTATAAACAGGAAAAATTGGAAAAAAGTAAAACCTTATAATAATCTTAGTAACATTTGCAACCTTTGTCAATAAGAAAAATTAGCTATAGTAACATTTCCAGACCAAAAAAATCCTTTGAATAAGTGATTGGAAATTGATATGTATACATACTAAAAAAAATTTTTTTTTTTAAATAAAGTGTTAGGAAATCATTTGACTGAAATTACTGAAGATACTGAAAGATTGAAACCAAGGTAACAAAATTATTGAAGATACCAAGGTTGAAACCAAGGTAGTGAAATCAGCTGATCTAATATATATATATATATATATATATATATATATATACATATACACACACTGGGTGCAATGGATAACTTGTTGTCTAAGTTATGCAAAAATGAAAATAAGACTGACATCTCATTTTTACCAAAATTACACAAAAATATCTTCAAATACTAAAAAGTAAATTTATTCGACAAAATCACCAGTAGCTTCAACTATGGCCCCCAGACGACTTTGGAATCTTCTGCAACTTTTCTGGATGGTTCTCCTTGTTTAACTTGGTGAATGCTGCCATAATCCTTGCCTTTGGTTCATCTTTGGTTTTTACAAGGAGTTTTGTTGGGCTCTCACTCAACTGCACCCCACATATAATAATCATGGGGTAACAGTCTGGGGAGTTAGGTGGCCAGTTATAAGGGGTAATGGGGTCACAGAAATTGTTTGACAGCCATGATTGGGTTCTCCTGCTTGTGTGGCACGGTGCAGCATCCTGTTGCCAGACATAGGATCTTTCAGCAGCCACCCACTTGACACAGGGCAGCACTACTTACACAAGGTACTTGATGTAGGTCTCTGTGTTGAGCCTGAGACCCCGTGGGAAGTTGAATGGAGGCATAATGTGACCATTACTAGTGATCACTCCAAATACCTTTATAATCACCATTAGATTCATTCAATTCTTTCCAAATCCTCTGCACTGTCCTCAGATTGACACCCAAGCACTCTGAAATGTTTGTATTGGAGCTTCTGATGTGAATGGCAGGCAGTACAGCATGCCATTTCCAAATTTCTGGCAGTAAGTCGAGTTATGATGCTCTTTTTCTCACAGATGGTGCCCAACTGACCCTACTATAATGTGTAGTCATCAAAAACAATGTGCATGCATGCGCAAAATTAAAAATATAAATTGGTGGTAATTTATCTATCACACCTCTGTGCGTATATATATATATATATCCAAACAAGTTTGATTAAAAATCAAGGTCTGTTTAATTTCTTATTGTATTTTTCCAATTTTCAAATAAGGTGTTGAGTATTGTACTGGAAATTATAGGTAAACTGTCCAAAGTTCATGCAGTGTTGTTGTTTTGTTCAAGTACTTTTGACCATTATAGTCATTTTCAAGAACCATTCACTTTCCTCCCTGGACTTTTGAACAGGAGTAGAGGTTTATCCCTTTTCTTGTTTAGCATCGTGCTTCCAGTTTCTTTTTAAAGTCTTTTTATTCTCTTTCACTCCCATTACCCCCATGTGTCTTCGTGGTGGTATCACCTTGCTTGGGGTGGATTGAGATATATATATATATATATATATATATATATATATATATATATATATATATATATATATATATATATACTGATATTGAGTGCTTTCCAATAAGTACCATGCATATATAATATATAAATAATATATATAAAATTACACACACACACACATACATACATATATATATATATATATATATATATATATATATATTCCTTAAGCTGTAACGACTAATATATTTTCATCTTTATTTTTTTTTATCACATTCTGACAAAGAGAATATCAATAATGACTAACTTGTATCTCACAATTTTTGATATTATTTTTTATATATATATATATATATATATATATATATATTTTTTTTTTTTTTTTTTTTTGATGGTCGTTCACCCAATACAAGGTCCCGGTTCCACTTAAGGTTGAGGATTACTGAACAAAGGTGATATAAGGGTCTATAGGGTGGGATCAAAAATTGAATATTATGAGGATATGTAGGATAGATAATGGTTGACTCTCAACATGAAGATGTTAAGATTAGTGATTGTGGAATATGCTACACAGTTCTAAGGAGGAAGTTGTCAGTTTTCTCCACATCAATGGAACATGAGTTGACTCAGTGTACATGACCTGGGAGGTTCTAGCTGTGAAGGTCTGGACTGGTGGATGTAATTTGTTTAAACATCTGCCATGAAAATAGTAGCAAGAGGCTAGCAACATTTTGTCTATGGGAAAGGGGTTGTAGGGTGGAACACAATCACCCACAGGGCAGTGCAAATGCTCTTGAACTCAAGAGCATTTGCACTGCCTTGTGAGTGAATAATCTTTCACTTGTCAAGGTTGGAAAGTGAGAATTATGCAGCCCCAGCCCAGATACTACATTTTTGGTCTGATCTGAGCTAAAACATGGCAGGAGAAGTCTGGTACTTGCTTGAGTAGTACAAGGAACCAAAATTTTTTCCACAGTATCTTTAGCAATGATTTGTATATAAGGGTTCCACTTGAAGTCTGCTTGTGAGCTTGTATCTAGGCAACGTGCCTCATTGAGAGTACAACCATTTACCATCATTGGAGGGCCTACTCTGTGATGATGAAACATTCTGTAAGTAGTAAAAAGGAAAAAAATGATTCTAAGGAATTTGATATTTCTAAAACTTGTTATGCTTGTTACAAATTTCATTCCTATAAAATTGTCCTAATTTTTTAAAATTTCAAATTAAAAGGGGAAAAAAAAAATGCTGGGAATTTTTTTTTTTTTTTTTTTTTTTTTTTTTTTTTTTGTAGAATCTTAAAAAATAAATTATTATTCCATTTTTTTTTTTCTGAATCAATAGAAATATTTGAATGGGAAAATAAGTGTTAATTAAATTAATAAATTAAAAAAAAAGAAGTTTTGAGTGATGTTTGTTTTTTTATTTTAATTTTACCTTATTTCATATTTAGAAATTATTTTTTTTCTTTAAGAATTAAAACATGTACTAGCAGCATACATGATAATATATACAGAAAGGTTTTTGGTGTTCACATACACACACACACACACACACTAAAAATAGAATTTTTACATGGCAAAGGAGCAACTGGTACAACTGGTAACAGGTGACCCAATTACATTTCATTTTGATTCTCTAGAGAGTGTTAGATTAAAAGTAGCCCCCATTGTCACACCAAATTTTATAAACTTTTAAAATATTTTTTCTTTGACAAAAATGTTAAGTTTATTGAATACAACATCAAGTAAAAAAAAAAAAAAATAATAATGCAGCTAATTATAAAATTATCATTAATCAAATTTGTTTATAGAGAAGTGTGGATGTTGGATTTAATTTTCAAATCTTTCAGTTGATGGCCTTGGATGGGATATGCTGTTTGGCTGGTATTCTCAGTGAAATGACCTTCACCTTTTTCTTAAAAGCCTCCCCCACCACAACCACCACTTCAATAATTTATTCATGCATCTCTTTGACGCTGTGAGATTGGTCAGCCGGGAATGTAGATATCCAAAGAATCTAAAACTTCCTATTTAAAAATATTGTTATTAGCTAACTGGGACTAAGGGATATCATTATCATGGCTCAGCAAATGCTAATAAACACATTTTGTTCCTTGTTTTACTATTATTGATTATTTACTATTATTATAGTAAATCTGTAGATAGTGTAATGGTTTTCAGCAGGATAAGAATTGGCATGCCAGGTTCAAATTCCAGGCAAGTCAGTTGTTTCCTTAATTTTTTTTTTTTTTTATCATTTCATCCAAAAAACAAGGCAATAAAGCCACTAAGACACAAGGGGTTTACTAAGTGTAAGAGAATGAGAAAAAAAAACATTAAGTAGAGAGAACAAAAGTACAGGAATTAAGACAAGATAATGATTGACATTGCATTTAAATTTTTGAAGATCAAACTTGACCGGAAAACAATAAAATGGAAGAGAATTCTTCAAGTGAGAAATGTGAGAGAAGAAACTGTTAGCATTGAACTTATAGTTACATATAGCAATTACAACTATAAAATGAAACCTAGCTGCACATATCTTAGTACTTTTAAATTTGAGGTGCCAAAAAGGGAAGATCAATTACTGTGAAGGTATTTATAAAAAAAAGGCACTGGGAAGCCATGCTGCCTCAATGGGAAAGTGATTGAAGCTGAGATGTCAGGTCAAATAACATTGCAGATTCTTCTTTAGACTATCAAGAATCTCTAAATATATAATAGAAGCACCAGAATGTGAGAAAGGCATGAATCTGACTCCTCTTCTCCAACTATTGATTAAATATTAGGGTAAACTGGGCTTTCAAACATTGGGTGATAACCAGTCTAAGAGAAGGAAAACTTTGCATTCCAAACTGGAATTGGTTTAGTAATAGGTAATTAGCATAAAGAGAGCTATAACTATAGCTCACGGGCAACTTTGAGTCCGTGTACATAGGATATCTACTACTACTAAGTTGGATCATCATAACAAAATGGCGTTGACTGATAGAGATCTGTTAAACACAGAAGAACCTGAATGCATAAAGATTTGGATAAAATGCTTTCAGGCATGTTCAAGAATAAAGAAGTCATGAGATGACCAAACACTGAGAAAACAGAAAGAAATCATGGATTTATTTTTGGATACTGTGGGATGCAAAACCATTCGGCAGATTTTGCTAATGACTTATCCGGCTGAAATTGAAAATTTGACATTGAAGGACATTAAAGAAATAATATTGAGAAATATTCAACCAAAGAAAAGATTGGTCAGAGCCAAACAAACCAAATTCTTAGGATAGAAGCAAGAATTTGAGGAGCCTATAAGGAAATATCTAAGAGGGTTAAGAGATACCAGCAGATATTGTGAATTTCATGAACTAGGACAACAAGGAGTAAGAACAGAGGAAGAATTAATTCAACTTCAATTGATAGAAGGACCGTACAGCACCTCTCATAGAGTAAAAATTTTAGAGCAGTTATAGACAAATGAAATGACTTTAGAAGCTTGTATTGACTTCATACAACAAGAGGAGTTCATTGAAAAACTTAATACAAATGAAAACCAACCTGACCTTATGGACACATGTGCGATAAATTGAACAATGATAAAATGCAGATATTGCAACTATAATCATGAATCAAAAAGAGAGAAATGTCCAGCATGGAACAGACATGTAATAAGGGCAAAAAGAAAAATCACTTTCAATTCATATGATGAAATACCAATGTAAAAACTGTCAAAATAATGCACAATGATTTAAAAAGTCAAACAAATGATTTTTTTTCAATAGAAAGGAGAAACAAAAAGAACACCTTCATGAATATTAAATGGTGTAGACTTAAAAATGTAAGTTGAGACTGGAAGTGAAGTGACCCTTATTCCAAAGAGTTTTTCAGAACAATTATTGAAACCAAAATTAAAGAAAAGTTTAATAAGATTAAGACAGTTTGATGTAACGTGCCTAAAAATATTAGGGTCCTTTCAAGGCACTTTTGTAACCAAAAAAATACATTTGAAACTGTCACTATTATAATCGTAAACTGTATAAAAAGTCATGGTTTAGTAGAAACTGATTTGATAAATATTAATAGCATATGTTTACTTAATACTATGAATACAGGAAGTCCCGAAACTGGTATTAAAAAAAACTATAAAGTGAGCCTTAAGTTAAAAAGAAATATCAATCCATCATATTTTGAAAGCCGTAGACTTCCCATTCATATAAAGCTAATAGTAGTTGATAAGCTACAAAAAATGGCGCAAGAAGGCTTTCTTCAATATGTAGAACCAGGAGGTGGCAAATGGGCATTGCCTATTGTAGCTTTAAGAAAACCTGATGATGATTTTAGAATTTGCAGAAATTACAAAGTAAGTGTAAATCATAAGATTTGTTCAGATTCCTATCCTATTCCAAACATAGAAAACATTACATTCTCTGGCAGGAATGAAATATTTTACAAAAAAATTATTTAAAAAATGTGTATCACCAAATTCAAATAGATGATGAATTTAATGAAATCACAACAATAAGCTCCCTCATAGGCTTACTTAGATGGTCCCACTTACCATTTAGAATTAAGACAGCCAGCTTGATTTTTCAAAAAGCTATGGATAATTTGTTAGTGGGGAGAGTAGAAAATATGATAATTTATCAGGACAATCTACATTTAGATGCAGCCACTGAAGATGAACTGAAAGAAAAAACTAAATTTGTAATAGAGAAATTGAGGAAGGCAGGAATGGTGATAAACTAAGTGTATATTTAATTGCAAAGAATTAATTTTCTTGGGTCACCAAATTTCAGAAAACTTTGCCAGACCTGGCATTAATACAAAAAATATTAAATGTATCTTTTCCAACTAATAAAAAAGAATTGGAATCATTTCTTGGATTAGCCAATTTTTATAGCAGATTCTTGTCAAAATATTTTGAAAGAATTGAAGTGTTTTCTAAGTTGCGAAAGAAGAATAAGGAATTCGAATGGACTAGTACAAATAAAATTCATTAAATTAAAAGAAGCTCTATCTAAAAAAACAAAAACAAAACCCGTGGCCAGTCTGTATCAGCAATTTTGTCCCAGTAAGGACACTCAGTGGAGTATCTTTCCAGGACATCGATACCAGCTGAATTGAACTACTCTAATATTGAAAAAGAAGCACTTGAGATTGTATGGAGTATGACCAGAGCGAGAAATTTTATTAGGAAAAAATTTTTGTTGAGATCTGATCATAAGCCTTTAGAACTTCTATTCCATCCTAGGAAAGAATTGCCGATAGTTACATCATCCATAAAATTAAGATGGGCTATGAAGTTGATGATTTTTGATTATGATATAGAATACATGAAGGGAAACATGATACCATACATAGACACATTATCTTGACTACAATTTGAAAAGGAACAAAACAAAAAAAACAAAAAAAAAGTTAAGGTTAAATTTTTGCATTGGGTGGAGACGGATGTGTTGACCATGAATAGACTAGTTATGGAGACATTACAAGACCCAGACTTAAGTCAAATTTTATCTAGAATAAGGAACAACAAATTGAGTAATTGTTCAAAAGCAGAAAGACCATACAAAACAAAAAATGGACACAAACTATCAATAGAAAATGGTTTAATTTGTAGTGGAGATTTAGTTGTACCACCAGAAAAATGTAGAAAGGAAGTAATTAAAAGTGTACATGATGATGTGCATTGTGGGATAGCTGCTACACAAAAGCAGTTAAAACTTGAAGCATGGTGGCTGGGACACACCCAAGATGTGAAGAATTATGTATGTAAATGTTCTAAATGTGATGAAATAAAAAATTTTTGCCACAACAAGTTATACTCTTGGCCTAAGGAAACAGAATCATGGTCTAGAGTTCATATGGATCACACACAAATTAACAGGTTAGGTTTATGTCTAATATTGGTTGACACTTTTTCTGCCTGGCCAAAGTTTTCCAAGTTCAGGATAAAAAAATCTGTTACTGTAAAACAAATATTACACATAATATTTGCTAGAAATGGAATACCAAAAACATTAGTAACTGATAATGCTCCCAAATTCTGTAACAAGTCTGTGCTCGTGGTTAAGGAAGATTGGCTGTGTGCCATATAAAACATCTCCTTACCACCCTCAATCAAATGGGATTGCTGAATGAATCCAAAAAATAAAGATGGGATTGAAAGCATTTTCTTCTTGGGAAGAAAAGATTGAAACTTTTCTATCAAGATTGTTGTTGAGTTACAGAATGATACCACATGCTGACAGATTAAAGAGCCTGTCTGCATTAATGGATAGACAGATTAGAGGTCCATTACCCATGTCTTAAACTAATAATGAAAACTATGGTACAAATAAAATAAAGGAAATGAGCTGGAAAAGGCAAATTTCATAATGCAAAAAGGATACTACACAGCATTAATATGCAAGTATTGTTGCCCAGTTAAGAGCTAGCTAAAATTACAAAGAAGTACAAAGTGAAGCTAGTTTGAATGACTATGAAGATGAACAAGAAAGCAGGGCAGAGGAGTCAATGGACAATCAAAGTTCTTTGGAAGACTCGGAGTACGAAACCTGGGACACTGAGAATAAAAGAACTCAATCAAGCTCCCCCATGATGAGAAATACTCATGAAACCAGTGAGAGGGGGAGGAAAAGCAGGAGAACCTGCAAATCCACACAGGTCGTGAAACCCAAAATATTCAGGGAGATGTAATCGGGTTGGTTTAGCTAATTGGTAATTAGCATAGAGAGAGCTATAACTGTAGCTCACGGGCAACTTTGAGTCAGTGTACATAGGATATCTTTGGCCACTAAGTTTGATCATCATAACACAAACCCTGGAGAAAGCAACAGGAAACTACCCACTATCTTTCCCAAGAAAGCATGGTGTTTCATATTTAATAATTAAAAGGACTCTGGAGAGCCATGATCATCTACATTCTAAAGGAACATAGCATTAAAAGAAATTAACTGTTTCTAGTATGTAGCTTACACTTTGGGTTGTCTCTTTTGTTGATAGCTATACAGTGTTATCTTATGTTTAATACTTCAGTTTTTTTGTTAGTTTAGATTGGAGAAAAAATTGATCCCTTTGACCTAGATTGTATTAAATTGTGGTCTTTTGGTGTGGTTTTATATTTTTGTTTGTTTACAGTACCATGTCAGGTGACCTTTTTTTTTTTTTTTTTACTCATGGATAAGTTTTCTTGCTGGAGATTGTACTTAAAAATATATATATATTCTCTTAATTTGTCTCTGGATTACTCAGGTGTGCATCATTGATTAACTATGATTATTAAGTATTTTACTTGTATAAGACAACTGAAGAGAAAATAATTTGTTATAAATGAGAATAAAAATTTCTATTGGATTAATCTGGAGAAGAAGAAAAAAGGAGGAAGCTGGTGAAAAAGAAGTGAAGATAGGCACTATGACAAATGAACAGATCTGAACGCAATATAAATGAAAGAAAAAAAAAAAAAAAAAAGAGAGGAAAAGGCCAATGAATAAGAAATAGGAGTGAAAAAAGGATGACATGTAAAGAAAGAATAACAAATCTGGTGAAAAAGAAATAGGATGAAGAAAGAAGTGAAAAAGTGAAAGAAAAGTTGACCAAAAAGAAAGAATCTAGTGAAAAAGAAATTTTGAAAATAAGAAAGAATGAATGAAAGAAAGAATCTAGTGAAAAAGAAATTTTGAAAATAAGAAAGAATGAATGAAAGAAAGAATCTAGTGAAAAAGAAATTTTGAAAATAAGAAAGAATGAATGAAAGAAAGAATCTAGTGAAAAAGAAATTGTGAAAATAAGAAAGAATGAATGAAAGAAAGAACCTTGTGAAAATAAGAATGAATGAAAGAAAGAATCTAGTGAAAAAGAAATTTTGAAAATAAGAAAGAATGAAAGAAAGAATCTAGTGAAAAAGAAATTTTGAAAATAAGAAAGAATGAATGAAAGAAAGAATCTAGTGAAAAAGAAATTGTGAAAATAAGAAAGAATGAATGAAAGAAAGAATCTAGTGAAAAAGAAATTGTGAAAATAAGAAAGAATCAATGAAAAAGAATCTGGTGAAAAAAATCTTGAAAATATGTAAGAAAGAATGAAAAAAAGAAAGAATCTGGTGAAAATATGGAAGAAAGAATGAATGAAAAAGAAATAGTGAAAATAAGAAAGAAAGAATCTTGTGAAAAAATCTTCAAAATATGGAAGAAAGAAAGAATGAATAGAAGAAAGAATCTGGTGAAAACGAAATAATGAAAATAAGGAAGAAAGGCACTAGTCATTGCTTTTTAAAACAAACATTACAAGGGAATAATCAAAAATTGTGTAATTGTGGCATGAGGGGAATAACCATCTTTTGGCACCATCTTTTTTTTTGTGTATATGATGGTTAAACAATTGCCAAAATTTTTGTTGGATTAATCTGGAGTAATGACTATTAGAAATTATAAGTATACTAATTATTGTAGAAATTAGTATTACCAATTAGTTACTGAAAATAAAAACTTAACCCTTTTACCTTGCAGATCTTGTACTCTTACAAATAGTCTATTTTATATTGTCAAGTAAATATTAAATATGCTATAGATATTTTTTTTTCAAATACACTATTTTGCAAATAACATTTTGACTTACAGCTTGGGGTTTTCTCTCCTTGAGTGAATTAAAGGTTGCTTTTGTTATTGGAACATTTAAACAGCATCCTCCTATTCTTGGAATTGAACTATGGTTCTGATATTGATTAGAGATCATTTTTTTAACTAATCAATCAGATGATTATATTGATAACTAATGAAATTTGTGATGACATCATTTCTAGCCAATCATTTATGCCGCAACTTCTCAGATGTCTTATATAAATTCAAATTTGCTTTGGAAGATATTTGTGTGCACATGGGCTAAAATAAGAATAAAATAAACTTTTTATTATTATAATTGAAAAAAAAAACATTTATTTTATTTCTCTTTAGGCTTAAATGGCTGACAACTGAAAGAAAGATATGGTTGATTTTAAATTTCAAGGTCCTGAAAAAATATATTAAGTCTGATAAATACCTTTAAAGAAATCTGTCAAAGTTTAATAAACATATCCATAAAAATAGTGTTAAAAGAATGGTTTTTCTTTTGAGACTATTACTGAAAACTCCTTCAGCAATTTTTGTTGCTTTAAAAAGCTATTTTTAGAATTTTAATTAATCATGAAATTGGATTTATACATTACTATACAGTAATTGAAGCAATGTATTAAGAAACAGGAAAATTTTGTTAGAAAAAAAAAAGGGAAAAGAGTACTGAATCGTGATGTAATATTAATCCTTCTATATGGCAGTGAATACTGGATCATCTCCTCATAGATGAATTGAAGCAAGAGAAATTTGATTCTACAGAAGGATGCTGAGAATACCATGGACCAAACATGTGAGCAACAATGAGGTTTTAGAGAAAACAGAAACAAAAAGGTCACTGATAATCAGCATCAGGAAGAGAGTAAAAATTTCTAGGGCACATAATGAGGAAAGAAGGCTTGGAAAATTTAAAATATTGTTTCATAGGGTTTACTACATTTGTTTTATTTTTATTTTTTTTTTGTTTAATCAAATTCATCCCATGTAAACTGGGTGTGAGAGAATTAAAAAACAGAAGTATTATTAAGGAGCAAGAACAATAGAAGAATAATTAGGAAGATAGTAGATAATGATTGGCATTGCATTTAAATTTTTGAAAAAGAGACTTAGCATAGAACTTAGTTACATTTAGCCAATTCAACTGTAAACTGATGGGACCTACACTTAAATTCATACTCTGGTAAATAGTTCGTCTGAACAATTACCATGAAAGTATTTATAGAAAAGGCACAGGGAAACTATATTATGGCAGTAGGAAAGTGATAAACAGAGATGCCAGGTCAGGAGTAATAACATTGCTGATTCGTATTTTGGATTTCATCAAGAATCTCTAAATGTACAGCAGGAACACTGGACCATATGTGGCAGCACTGTTCAAGGCATGGACTAATGGTAGACTTACAGATATGGAAGATATTCAGGAGAGAAAAATTGTCTAGCATGAGACAGTGAACCAACTTTTTTTGGCAGCAGACCTAGCAATGGATTTAATATAGTCTAAGCGATCTGGAATGCAAAGGAAATATTTGTCGCAGATTATTTCCACAACGCAGAGAATAAATCACTAAGTTCAGACGCGAACATCGGGGGCAGAAAGAAATGCCGAAAACTCGATTTGCAGGTACTATCTCACAAATCACAATGCATGCAACCAGTCAGAATAATAACTCACTCTCCAACAAATACAGTAGCCAAAATACCTGACTTCTCTTCGATTCAAGAACGCCAACTGATTTTATTGGCCGAGCATTTTTTCCATTTGTCAACAGCTGGGAGAAGACGTTCAATTTTTGCATATCAAAATACTTTTATAATGACTCCTGCAACGGACTTGTTTTTTTAATTTAAATATTCCGTCTTCAGTATGTCCTGCGGAATACGTGCCTCTTTTTTTGGTAAGTAATTTTCTTTTTCACCAATTTTTCCATCGTAGGATACACGTGACGTGTTGTCGCTTGGTTTGATGTGGTAAGTCGCTGTTTTCTTTACTATACTTTCCACTTCATGTCAGCCAAGAATGTTAGCCTGATATGGTGTAAAGAGTCGCTGTCCTGAAGGATAGCATCAGCCATGCTGATGAAAGGCAGAAAGTTGTCTTTCAAATGATTGGGAGCAGTTTTCTTTTGGAGGCATTAAAATTAACATGTCATCTTTTGCGACAGTTAACAGACTAGGTTTTTTTTTTTTTTTTTTTTTTTTTTTTTAAAGATCAGCTGCCAATTTGACCCTATTGATCTGATCAGACTTACTATCAAGACAAGAGATTGTCTTTCCATTTAATCCTATCACTTGCAATTGATGAGCACTGTATTTCAAGTACAAAATGCTAATATCCATCACGGGACCAACTAGAGGCACTGAAAATCAGCAACTTTGTAAAAGTTGTATATTTCCAAACCCATATCTCATAACAAGTAATACGAAGGTGTATAAATATGATATCATTTGAAAGAGAAATCAATTTACTTTTATATAATCATCCTGGGTATAACAATATACTACATCTAGCAGCAATACCTCTGAATTGGCGATTGAAAGTTTTGAGGAGCGTGGGACCACCTCTTAACTACTGTTGTTTCCAGGTTCACCTAGACTCAGGGTGGTAGCACCTGTTAGGGTCCCAGCTATGAGCAAATAGTGAACCCACCCCCAAACAAAAAACAGTACATTTTTATAATAAAATGAGTAATAATACATTTTTATAGCAAAATGACAATGCAACACTAAAAAAATATTTTTATAATAAAATTACTAACAATACATTTTGTGATCTACAAACTATATATCTAAAAAAAACATATTTACTCTGAAAATATAAAATTATGTACAAAATATCTGTAGTTGAAACTATAAAAATATATACAAAATATTTAGATAGAGGTTGATATGCCACTAAACAAAATCAATCAATCACTCAACCAACCAGCTTTCATATAAAATCAATTTGTAATACTTGATCTTCAGCAGCTTTTGAGATATGTCAATTGCACTAGCATATTCAGTCAAGACTCCAGGGATCTTACAAGTGAAATCTCTTAAGGTCTGAGAGGAAGCAATAGAAGAACTGTTTTGTCAAACAAAATAAAAGAACAATGTTTACCCTGAGCTACATCTATAGCAAAGTTTAGAGAGATTGTTCTTTAGAAATTCATTTTGTCTTTTGAGGGTTAAAGATGAAACACCCTTGTTTTCTCTGTATTGCTTGTGACAAGGTTATGGCATCTGATAAAAAAGCAAAAAATAAACTTGCTTTTTGTTCATCTGCCTCTAATGTCTAAATTGTTGCCACTTATCGCTTGCTTTCAACTTGTTTGTCTCACAACATTGTTACTTTCACTAATTTGCTGAAACCAATCTTTTAATTTGAACTTATGTGTATGTTTAATCTTAAACTTTGGATATTCTTACTCTGTCTTGCTCTCTATATACCTGTTTTCTCTCTCTTCTATCTCTGTCCTCTCCCACCGTCTCTCCTTTCCATCCCATGTCCTCTCCCACCGTCTCTCCTTTCCATCCCATGTCCTCTCCCACCGTCTCTCCTTTCCATCCCATGTCCTCTCCCACCGTCTCTCCTTTCCATCCCATGTCCTCTCCCACCGTCTCTCCTTTGCCATCCCATGTCCTCTCCCACCGTCTCTCCTTTCCATCCCATGTCCTCTCCCACCGTCTCTCCTTTCCATCCCATGTCCTCTCCCACCGTCTCTCCTTTCCAATACCTGTCCTCTCCCACCGTCTCTACTTTCCAATACCTGTCCTCTCCCCCCCCTGTCTCCCCTTTCCAATACCTGTCCTCTCCCCCCCTGTGTCTCCTTTCCAATACCTGTCCCCGTGTCTCCTTTCCAATACCTGTCCCCCCCCCCCGTCTCCTTTCCAATACCTGTCCCCCCTGTGTCTCCTTTCCAATACCTGTCCCCCCCTTGTCTCCTTTTCCAATCCCGTCCTCTTCCCCTGTGTCTCCTTTCCCCAATCCCTCCCCCCCCCTGTCTCCTTTTCCAATCCCGTCCTCTCCCCCGTGTCTCCTTTCCAATCCCCCCTGTCCTCCTCCCCCCCCTGTGTCTCCTTTCCAATCCCCTGTCCTCTCCCCCGTGTCTCCTTTCCAATACCCGTCCTCTCCCCCCGTGTCTCCTTCCAATCCCTTTCCTCTCTCCTTCCAACCCCTTTCCTCTCTCCTTCCAACCCCTTTCCTCTCTCCTTCCAATCCTTTTCCTCTCTTTCCAATCCCTTTCCTCTCTCCCTGTCCTCTTTCCATTTTTATCTTGTCCTCTTTCCATCTCTCCTTTTTTTACCATATCCTCTCTCCATCTCTCTCTCTCTTCCATCTTTGTCCTCCCTCTTTCTGAATCTTTATCAACATTCTTTCCATGAAAACTATCTTACCTTTTCTGTACAATATCCCTCTCTCTTTATCTAGTTTCTCTTTCATCTTCATTCTCTCTTTTCTGTTTCCTCCTTTTTTTTTCTTTTTTTTTGTGTGATCCTCTCATGCATTAGCAAATGCATGAAAGGGCTGCAGAAAGCATTATTACTGACATTAGTTCTCTGTGAGACTCCAGTTGAAAGAGTCAGTGTTGCTGTTGCCTCAAAAGGCTAAGGTGCTGCCTGCTGCTACTGCTGCTACCAATAATGCTGATATTGCTGCAACAATAGCAACTGCTAAGGCTGCAGCACTTATGCCTGTTACGTTATGGATGAGAATTGAGACCTTCAGCTGGGTGAATTGCTGGTGTCCTCATCTTCAGTGCACTTTAACACATCTTGGAAGACCCAAAATGGAAATCTATCTTCATTTTATCCTTTTTTTTTTCTTTGTGTTCCAACTGTCTTCAACACTTTTTCCACTCACTCTTTCCACTGTGCTCTCCCTGATGATGCCTTTCTCTTCCATTCTTCCACTAATGCTGTCACCCTTTCATTTCTTTCTTCAGTATTCTCCCTGATATTGTTCTAATTTCTCTCTCCCCTCTCCCTGTCGATATTCCTTTCTCTCCTCTCTCTCTTACACACTGTTACTGTTCTCCTTTTCTCTTTTACACTCTGTTATTCTTCTCTCTCTCTCTCTCTCTCTCTGTCTTTGACACTCTGTTACTCTTCTCTCTCTCTCTCTCTCACTGATACTCTTCTCTCTCTCTCTCTCACTGATACTCTTCTCTCTCTCACTGATACTCTTCTCTCTCTCACTGTTACTCTTCTCTCTCTCTCTCTCACTGTTACTCTTCTCTCTCTCTCTCACTGTTACTCTTCTCTCTCTCTCTCTCACTGTTACTCTTCTCTCTCTCTCTCTCACTGTTACTCTTCTCTCTCTCTCACTGTTACTCTTCTCTCTCTCTCTCACTGTTACTCTTCTCTCTCTCTCTCTCTGTTACTCTTCTCTCTCTCTCTCTCTCACTGTTACTCTTCTCTCTCTCTCTCTGTTACTCTTCTCTCTCTCTCTCCTGTTACTCTTCTCTCTCTCTCTCTCTTACTCCTCTCTCTCTCTCTCTCACTGTTACTCTTCTCTCTCTCTCTCTCTCCTGTTACTCTTTCTCTCTCTCTCTCTCTACTCTTCTCTCTCTCTCTCTCTCACTGATACTCTTCTCTCTCTCACTGATACTCTTCTCTCTCTCACTGATACTCTTCTCTCCTCTCTCTCTCTCTCTCTCTCTCTCTCTTCTCTCTCTCTCTCTCACTGTTACTCTTCTCTCTCTCTCTCTCACTGTTACTCTTCTCTCTCTCTCTCTCTCACTGTTACTCTTCTCTCTCTCTCTCTCTCACTGTTACTCTTCTCTCTCTCTCACTGTTACTCTTCTCTCTCTCTCACTGTTACTCTTCTCTCTCTCTCACTGTTACTCTTCTCTCTCTCTCTCTGTTACTCTTCTCTCTCTCTCCCTCTCACACCCTGTTACTCTCTTCTCCCTCTCACACCCTGTTACTCTCTTCTCCCTCTCACACCCTGTTACTCTCTTCTCTCTCTCACACCCTGTTACTCTCTTCTCTCTCTCACACCCTGTTACTCTCTTCTCTCTCTCACACCCTGTTACTCTCTTCTCTCTCTCACACCCTGTTACTCTCTTACTGTATTTCTCTCTCTCTCTCTTACTGTATTTCTCTCTCTCTCTCTACTCTCTTACTGTATTTCTCACACTTACTGTTTTCTCATACTCTCTCTCTCACACTTACTGTTTTCTCATACTCTCTCATTCACACTTACTGTTTTCTCATACTCTCTCATTCACACTTACTGTTTTCTCATACTCTCTCTCTCTACTCTGTTACTGTATTTCTCTCTCTCTCTCTTACTCTCAACTATTAAAAAAAATATTCTAGTCTAAATTTGAGGAATACTCCTAAATGACAGTCTTTTTTTTAATGTTTTAATGTCAGAATCATTTATAATATGTATTAATTACTTATAAATGTTGCATCTTTTGTTGGAAACTGATAGATGTGCTGTGAGTGTAGCTATAGTTTTGGGAAGAGAAATTGACAAATGAAGTCAAATTCCGACTGAGTTGGTTACCTCCACTTTTGCATAATTACTCTTCAGGAAGGCATGAATCCATCTTTCCCCTTCCCCCAGCTATGGATTAAGTTTCAGATTCTGCTGAGTTCTCTAGCTTTAGTTAGTAATCAGTCTAAGAGAAAGACAACTCTATTCAAAACCAGCCTTAAAAATGATTCTCTGTCAGGTTGCCTTGCCTTAGATATAGCCACTGCTGCTATACCTGCAGTACATGGTGTACTAATAACCCTAATGGATTGCAGGATACATAAATTAGACTGACACACACAATGCTTTCCATCTCGAATTATAAAGAAAGGTTCATATATTTTTGATTTCGCTGTTGACTGTGGATTTTATAAAGCTTTATAAAAAATGAAATTGGTGTTGTGAATTGAAAAGTTCCATTCCACAAGTTGTTCAAACTTATTCTCAGCTTTGGTTTTATCACTATATTTTTTGACCAATGCATTTTTTTTTTTTTTTTTTGGCTTTCCTCACAATTTCATACCTGTTTCAATCTTCAGGTATATAATTAATTCAGTCCAAGGTTTCTTGGAAAACAAAAACTGTGACTTAATATAAAAATATTTTGTTGCAATATTGGAAGTTCTTATTCTAACTCTAGTATTAGTATGCTAGAAATACCCATGAAAATGTCACGGTTTTTCCTATTTAAATTTTCTGTTGAATCTTAATTCTTAAGTTAATGCTTGAATAAACCTCATGTCAAGTTCTACAACAATAAACTATCCATAGAAATTCCACTATCACATTGTTACATTTTTGGGTTTAACAACTTTAACAAAATATTGCAATAACAATCATAAATCTGAAAGCTGGTTGTTATTTTAAGTAAGGGGGTACAAATGAAAATTTTTGAAATTGATAACTTTTTCATTTCACTGAAACAGATGTTAAACACTTCTATCTCTGTCTTTTTTGTTTCATCTTGTCACTGAAACCATATAATGTTCCATCATTTAATGCCATCAAAACGGAATAGTTCATTATTTATGAGGCATTGGCAGGGGCAGGGTATAACAGTCATGCTAAGTAAGGAAGGGACAAGCAGAAATATAAGATTTTACAAACTCTGACACTAGTTCTTGTATCAAGAACCCAATTTGGTTTAATTTGCTACAGAAACATCAAAATTAAACATGGGATTCAATATTAAACTGTATTGATTTTGATTAAAGGCCCTGTTCACTAACCATTGAACTATCACCCAATTTAGTGAAGCATTAAAAATAAATATTAACCGTAAATAACTTTTAAATGAGTCATTGTTGTTGAGATTCAAAGACATCACTGGAATAACACGCACTTGTTCAGTTAAACCTTTTTTTTTCTTTCTTTTTTTTCATTCTTTTTTTTGTCTTAAACTATGCAGCCTTGATAAGCTTAGATCTGAAAGATATTGTTTCAAAGGAAAAGATTGTTTAGAAAACAGGGCTGATGCTTAGGAAAGAAGAGATTTTTGATATTTGGAATTTACAGTGATCATACTTTCCTTTCCTTATTTAATACATTATTGCTTCCAGTGTCATGAAAAAGTCACTAGTTTCATAAATATTTTAGCGTGGTAGACATGTTCATTTTAGTTAATTGTAGACATGTTCGTTTTAGTATATTGTTTTAATTTTTATCTGAAATTCAGAGATGTGATGTTTGTATTATACATTAATTCCATTGGCCCAAATATGACAGCCATCTGAGAAAGGTCAAAATGTAAAGCAGCTGAAAAAGAAAAGATTTTTCTGAATAAATTGATATTTTAATAAGTTGCTTTTTTCTTTTTTTTTTTTCCTCAGTATTTTAGATGGTTTTTGTGGTATTTTTATAGGTTGTTGTTGTTTTTTTTTTTTTTTTTTTTTTTTTTTTTTTGCGATATTTTTATAGGCTGTTTTTTGCGGAATTTTGTTTTTTATAGTGGTATTTTCATAGATTGTTTTTTTTTACGATGGTATTTTAATTTGTTTTTTTGTTTAGGGATATTAATAGTTGATTTTTGCAATATTTTAATAACTATTTTTTTTATGATACCACTTTCTTTTTTCTTTTTGTTTTTTGTATGTTTGGTACTTTATTTTTAATTATTTATTTTTTTTTTTGCAATATTTTGAATCTGGTGTAGGTTTCATTGACTTGTTATGCAATATGAAAGCAAATCAATAAGTTAGTAACTTGACAAAAAAGAAATTGCTGAAAAATGTCAAATACTTTTCTTATCATTAGTCTGAAGACTTATTGCTGTACTCTACTTAACACCAGCTGAATATATGTTCAAAGTCTTTCTAATAAAAATAACAGCATTTTGTTAATAATTTTTTAAATTAGAGTATTTCTCATTTTAACATACAGTTGTATGAAGAAATTCTATTGGTTGACTTTTGTGAATATGGTTGTATAAGAGAATTTCATTGGTTGGTTATTAATTTTACTTAATTGTGAATTTGCTTTCTGTAGTTTTACACCCCTGAAAAAAAATTATTTTAAAACCACAACAAAGGCTTATTTTTTTTCCTTCAATAGCCCAGAACTCAGATTTTTAAAAATTATTTTAGTATTAGTCTAACAAAGAAACAACCACACACAGTTTTCAAAAATGTCATTCTTCATCTTACTATAGTTCACCAAATTTTCTTTTTTTGTCTGTCTACCTTATTAGTAGCGCCTAGAATATGCTGACTGCATCCTCTTCAGGGGGTAAACTACTCTCAAAAGGAACTCTACCTACCAAGTGTAGGCTTGCAAACTCAAATATAAACATTTTTTTTCTATCCAGAAACTAAAGTAAATATAGTCTAAAAATAATAGTGGAAAGACTGATTTCAACATTAAAGACCTCCAACAATGGTTAACATGTCATAATATTAACAAACCCACATTTTTGTCAGCCTCTTATTGCAGAACATAAGGATAGGTGAAACCACCATATCCTTTTTTTCATTTACAACAATGTCTACTTTGGATATTTGAAGAGTATAACATTTATAAGAACTTAATTACTATACATGCTTAAAAGGTGAAATTTTGCAGATTAATACTTCAATATTTTAAATGCTGTGCAATTTTTGTCTTTCTCCATAAATTAAAAGTTAATTAAATTTTAAGTTGGTATCCACTCAGTAGGGATATTGTATGTTAATAATTTTCAGTATAAAGACATTTTTATTCTATCGAAAATGAATTAATATAATATCTTCTAATATGTTCAATATATTTTGAATCTAAATTGTTCATTTTGCCCAATCTTAATTTATATAGACTTTTTAAAAGTTTTTCTTGATAAACACTCCAACTGCTAAATATAGAATAGTCTTCCTTATTTATTTTTTATGACATCTATATAATAAATGCCAATGTGTCAGTGTGTCACCCTTTTTCAATTAAAGGGACACAAATCTCTAAATTTCAATAGCTCATATTAGAGAAATTTTGGATTCTCAAGTTTTCATTATATCAATTGTTTTTGGCAATTACTTTTTTGTTTGTGACAATTTTTTTTTGTACAATAATTTCTATGACTTGGAAATAAATTTGGGAATAATCGGAATTAATTATGAAATCCAACCAAAGTCGTCCGTGAAATAAAAATAATTGTTTGTATGGAAAGTAAGAACCTCCCTACATCAAATTGTCTTTAAATTAAATAGTGGCAGAAGAAATATTGTTGAACTTTTAAAAGGTAAACTTAAATATTAAAGCAGTACTTAAATGCAGCAATCAATTTTGAGTTCTTTTGTAGTTTGTTATTGCCTATCGCATCTACTACCTACCTATTATGATGAAGACCCAATCAGGAGCCTTCTGCAGGAGCTAGCTTAAATGCCACCTGATATGGAGGCTTTTAAGCTAGTAACTTATATAATTAGAAAGTAACTTTATATCAAGCTTAATGTCTGCCTTTGTTATCTGATGACAGTCACACATTAGACAGGAGTCATGATCTTTTAATCTAGTATGCTAACCATTACTCTAAGTATGGATGATTTTTTTTTTTTTTTTTTTTTTTTATGACTATCAACTGAAACTGATCTCTAGGATTTGAAAACAAAAATGTACAGAGGAAAGTTATTAATCATTTTGAAATGACAAATGGGGAATTTTGGCTAGATTAGAGTATAATTAGCTGTGACTTTTGATAAAAGGCAATAGATTTTGGAAGAAAGAGTAACAATAATTAGGACAATACTTCATCTAAGAAATTCTTAGATTAAGAAATTTAATTCAAATCGTATCTTTTTGGAATTGCATAAGTAACTCGTAGAATTGCTCAACTAAAAACTATTTCTTAAAATAGCAATCATGCATGTTTGTGCTGTATATGCATTCGTTTCATCTGCCCTACCAAACCCCACAGGTTTACCATTGGGAATAAAACTGTAGATGTATTTTGAGCAGGCTGCAGGAAAGAATTATCCTCCCCTACACACACATACAAATACGCTCATTGAAAATTCAAGGAATGTTTTATAAAAATTTATACACTTGTACATTGTAAAATTAGTACATTTAATTTTTTAAAATATTGTTTAGTATTATTAATAAATAAAACATTTCATGATACTTGTCTAAACCGACTAAAAGTGGTCAATGTTAATGCTCATCAAGTTCATGATGATAATAATAATAATGCTTATTAATATTTATAAAATTCTGTAATTTAATGTACGTTAGCTTATGGATATATGGGAGGCATGGTGGATAACAGCTGGTAATGAGAAATTAGCTGAGTTTGGATTCCAGTCAAATTTGTTACCTTCACTTAGTTGCAAATACCCTTGGGAAAGGTATGAATCCATCTCTTTTCCCCTCATCTATGGGTTAAATATCAGGACAGACTGGGTTGTATAATCTTGGTTGGCACCCAGCTTGTTGCAGGAATTTTTTTGCTGAGTTATTGAAAAGAGACTGATCATAGGTTTCACAATATTAACACTCCTCAGGTTCAAAATAAGAATTATTATTAATAATATAATAATAATAATTATATTATTATATAAACATTAACATGTTAACATAGCAATCTTAATGCTCCATAGGTTCATGGTAAGATTCATTTATATTTATATAAACAGTTTATTATAAAATTGAGTTTTTTATTTTATATTTTTTATGGTCTCCAGAAGCCATCTTTAATACACCTCAATCCACTGGTGTTAATAACACTCATTCCCTTGCTAAAATGACAGTACCCTCTTCTGTTGTTCAAGAAGAAAAAGTAATTGAAATAAGAAACTTGTATTTAGTTTTATGACTATCTGATAAGTCTAAACATGTCTGACATTATTACACTTAGAAAGAATAATGTAATTTAGAAGCTATACAAATGGGTTGAGTGCCTCTGTGTTTTTAACTGATGTCATTGATTGAATGAAATTTTGATGATATTAAATAAAAAAAAAACAAAAAAAACAAAAAACATTTACTGGAATTATTTCTAGGCAGTGTGCATACCAAAATTTTAGGCATTTTTTTTCTTTGGGATTTGATAAGTTTATATATTCAAGAAAATAAATGAAAAAAGAATTTTGCAGATTAGTCTTGTTTGCTGGAGAACAAAAGTCAGCATAGATACAAATCTCTCTCTCACACTATCTCACTCAGTCTCTCTCACATATACACCCCCCTCTATCTCATTCACACATGCGTGCACACACACACACCTCTTTCTCACACAAATGCACATGAACACTATCTCTTTCTCATGTGCACACACACACACACAATCTCTTTCTCATGCACACACACAGTCTTTCTCATGCGTGCACAAACACATGCACCCTATCTCTTTCACACACTCTCTCTCTCTCTCTCTCTCTCTCTCTTATGTGCTTCATACAATGTTTGATGAGGATTTTAGTAGGTGGGTGAGGCAGGGTTTTTCTTGTACCCAATAAACTGTCAGTCTTGATAATGGTGTGGGAGTCAGAAAAATTATTTAAGCTGTTGAAAATGTAGAATTAAATAAAGAAATATTTGTTAGATAAATGACATGTGAGGCATCTACTCAAGAAGAAAGTGGTGGAATGACCAATATAGGTAATTGATTTATTACAAGAAACACAGTCTCGTACTTGGCAGTGAAATTGATACACTATATTGGTCACCACTAGTTTAGATTTGATGGTTTGTTTTTTTTTTTTTTGATTAGTAACAACATGGTTCGTAGTTTTCCATTTTCAGTAATATATTATAAGTTATACATGAATTACACAATTTACGTCAGAAATATGGTGCTTAATGATTTTTCGTATAGCGAATTTGTCCTGCTTGTAATCATTGTGCATCTGGTTGCAGTAAAATATGCTGATGTTTTGTTGTATGGTATTTTAATTACTGGTGTTGCCTACTGTATGTAAGAATAATTTTATTTGCTTATCGATGATGTAATTGGGAAAATTATTGTTGACTAATGTTTATTTTATGTGTTTTACTTCCTTCAGAAATCTTCTTTGTGAAGAGGAATTTAGGTGTGTTGTATTTAGGAAGTTTTTATCACTGTTATTTTATATCTTTCCGGGCATTGGTTATCATAGTTTAGAAGATGAGTTTGTACTGGTAGTTTTTTTTTTTTTTTTTTTTTTTTTTTTTATATATAGGTAGGGAGTAAATACTTTGGATTTTAGTTCTATATCAGCATCAAGAAATGGGATTTTGTTATTAGCCATGAGTTTGTACGTAAATTTTAGTGTGGAGTTTTTTCAAAAGTTAATTGAAAAGTTGAAAATGCTGTTGGCTTCTTGGTACTTGCGATTTTCATGGCAGATGATAAGACGAAGTACATTCTTTGGTTCCACCAGTTACAGACCTTCCATGGCATGTATACTAAATCATTTCATCTTCATTCCATTGATAAAGAACTTATGGCCACATCACATTGAAACATTGAACCACGTATGACCACTAAAGTTAAGCAATGTTGAGCCTGGTCAGTACCTTGATGGGTACTGCTTAGGAATATCAGGTGCTATAAGCTTGGATGTATAGGTAGTGTAATGGATAACAGATTGGAATTGTTAATCAGAAAGCCGAGTTCTAATTCCAGTTGGGTTCATTATATTCACTTACATGCAAATACCCTTGGGAAATGTATGAATCCACCTCTTCTCCTCTCAGCTATGGGTTAATTAGTAAGGTTTGTATTACTAAACCATTATTATCTCAAATTCTTACAATTTAAAAATATTTTCTGGCTTTAAATAAACTGCAAATGGTTGATAAGCCATAGAAAATGAATGAATTCACTCAATAAGGAGGCAGTCCCATTCAGACAGCTTCTTCTCCCAGAACTGTTGCATTATGGAATAGACTCCCAAGTGGATGTTTTCCTGATCACTACAATTGTGGCTTCTTCATGTTGAGGGTCAACCATTATCTATCTGGCATATCTCTATAATATGCACCCCTTGCTTATAACTTGTATGCCCTTACAACATTCTCATTTCGTAACCTTTTACCTAGAGTGTCCATTGGTCCTTGTATTGGATGAGCAATATATATATATATATATATATATATATATATATATATATATATATATATATATATATATAATCCAAATGACTTGACCCAAAGAGTTGTGAGTTCAATACCTGGACACAGCAGAGGTAAACAAAAACTTGAGAGTTCAGTTACTCTAGGGAGATAACTGAAACAGATATCCAGAAAAGGCATGGAACTAGAACAATCTACCCCCATGGACTAAATAAAGGGTTCAGTTCAGAATTCCAACATATGTCATCTGGAGAAGGCTGAAGTGTACAACTGCCACAACATTGTGAATATGACAATAAAGATGAGGTGAACAGTCCAAATAATGTAAATAGTGTAAATAATAAAATATATATTATAATTAATAATAAAACAAAATTACCTAATTGAAACAATGAGATTAAAACCTCACCGTTTCGCTGGAATTTTCAGTTGACTTCAGGTGACATTATTGAGAAAATTCTTGACTCCTTGGTGATATGGGCCATACAAGAGGGAGTAGTGTTGTGCTGGACCATGGCCTGCACCACCTCAACAATTTTACAAGCCAAAAATGTGCTCAGTGTGATCCAATATAAATCAGATAGCAACATCAGTAAGTTATAAAAAAATAAAAACAATTTAAATCTCACGAATCAACAATTGAAGTTACATCATTTTTCAACTCCTCAGGCTGTGAAAAAAAAATCATAATTGTATATACTGATTAATTAAACTAATGTAATGTCACAAATTTGCATATTCATTTATGGTATCAATCTTTTTTCATATAGTTTCAAGTTATGGTATATTTATGGGCCCTTGCAACATTCTGATTTTGTAACCATCTACCTTGAGTGACTATTGGGCCTTTTATTGGGGGAATAATAGTAAAATATATATTTTTAAATTAATAATAAAAGAAAAATATATAATCAAAACAATGAAAATAAAACATCAATAGTTTAAAGATTGTGTTGAAGCTTGAAACAGACTGTTGCTACTCAATTGACCTTGGTATGTGTGTGTCTCTCTCTCACTCTCTGAGATTATATATATATATATATATAGGCAGCAAACTTCCATTTAAACATCTTTCATTAAATATGGCAGACAAGAAAAATTCAATTAATTTTTTGAGTTTTTCCAGCGTTTTTAAGGTGGGAGTAAGGAAGTACAAAAATTTTCTAGAATGTTCAGTGTTTCAAGCACTTTAGGGCACTTCTTTTTCAGCGATTTTCAATATAGGTTTTGAATATATATATATATATATATATATATATATATATATATATATATATATATGTGTGTGTGTTATTTAATTGGCTAGTAATCAAAGATTCCCCCGAAAAAAAAAATCTATTGGTTTTCTTACTCAGTCTTCCTTGTTTATTACATCACAGAAATTTCATCACTGGTTAAAGAATCATTAGTTATCTTAGAGAATAACTTGAAGATTTATTCTGATAGTTTTCATTAATTTTTAAAATCTTTTTAGTTTATTTCCAGTCTTTATCAAGTGTAATCAAATTAATTAAAAAATAACCTGGATTAATTTTACTGTTATTTTATTTTTTTTTTTATTGGTCCTTTTTAGTCAGAGCTGGTAAGATTGAGATATTTTTTTAAATTCACATTCAAAAGTTTAACATTTTTTGTACTTATGTTAAACCTTTAAAATTCTTTGTCAAATTATTTTCACCCTTATCTTATGCTGAAAAATTACTAGAAAATTCTGATGTTTAAGAAAATAAAAATAAAGTCCAGGTAATTCTGACAGCTTTTGAATGATGATGGCCTTCATTTATAAAATGACTCAATCAGCTATCAACTAATTTGCTTATAGGTACGACACCTCCAAGTATATGCAGTGGGCACACCCAGTAATCAAGTGGGTAAAAAATGAATTCCTGTCTATTCAACAGTTTGAATAGACAGGTAGTTCCTGTTCATTCAACAAGTATTTAAGTCAAGCTAAAAATCATTATTTTTTTAAGTTTTTGTGAGAGCAAACATGTTTTTTTTTATGCCTATTTGTGTGGAAGGTAAGTCTGTTTAATACTTGAAAAAGAATGGAAGTTAGAAAAAAAAGTAAACAAATACAGGGATTTAACAACACTTAATCTATGTGATATATATATATATATATATATATATATATATATATATATATATATATATATTTATATCTCATAAAAGTGTTCCTCTTGCCTTTATTTTTATATATATAACATTTTTGTGTGTGTATATTAATATATTTTTCTGTTTATATGTTATTTTTATAGATACAAATATTTCAGTAATAATATACACACACACACACACACACACACACACACACACACACACACATATATATATTCCTTAAATAATCCTGAACATATTAATTTTTTATATTGCAATCAAATGCATTCTACTTACAAATGGGATGAAAATATCCTAAAAAAAACTAATAAACATATGTCACAGATCCTAGTAGTAAAAAGAAAAAAAAAATTAGTTATATACTATACTGAATTCAATATATCCAATTTAATTATTTGTAATGACTCCTCCCCATCAATTAGCACATATAAATTTAAATGTCCCTTGGGAAATTGTATCTCCAACAAAAAACAAAGTTATATATATATATGTTGGTCACACCACAACTATGTTGCCTAAAAGGTTGAGCTTTCATTTGAGTGATGCATCTAACATCTCTCATCATTTACAACAGCATGCCTGTCCAGAATTGCAATTTAGAAAAGCTTTTGTTGAAAATACATATATATATATATTTTCATGAAAATAATAAATATAAACTAAAAATTCTGGAAGCTATATTAAAAAATTGAAACCAACCCTTAATATAATTATGTATACTGCACAAATGTTTTAAAATGTTTAGTAGATAATTTAAAATATCTAGGTTATAACTAATACCTTTTAAATAGTTTTTAAAAAAATAGACTTCTCAATAACTTATTTACCTTCCTTAATGTTACTACAGAGAACTTCAAATTAGTAACACTCAAATTACTGCTTTCAAACACATACCTTTGGTGATTTTTCTTGATCTGTCAGATTTACATTAGGCTATAATTCCAGAGCAGATATGATAGATTGAGAAAAATCGTCAAACAGTAATTCGAGCTTTGCTAACCAAAGGTTTTCTGTGGCTAAACAGTCATAGCATGTCAGGCTTAATGATTGTTTCATATAGATTGCAGGTTCGATTCCTGTTGAGGAACTCGTATTCACTACAAAATTTCTTGAACATTCAGTCCAGTAAAATGAAATTAATACTGTTTAATTAAAAAACAGAGCATTTAACTCAAATAAATGAATATATACAAAACAAAAACATATAAACAGAAAATATATTAAAACACACATACATATATATATATATATATATATATATATATATATATATATATATATATATATATATATATAAAAAAACAAGAGGAATGCTTTTTATATTATTCAGTTTCATTCCTTCAGAAACCTTAAGGCAAGTATGTAAATTTTTTTGCTCACCTTTATTCATACACAGAAGTAATGCAGAGAAAAAAATAAAAATTTTCAAATTTTGAATTCGAGAATGCTCTATTCTAAAAACTTTCCATGTAAAGAAAAGTAAACTATGATGTCATTTAACTGCTTATTACAACAAAAGTTAATTTTTTTTATTATTATTTTTTTTTTTTTTTTTTTTTCATTTAGGTTATGCAATTAATATTTATTTACATGTATTTTTTATTTTATAAATAAAATAAATTTTATATAAGTATATGAATGATCAAATGGGAAAAAAAACCTTAGTGATGTTTAAGCAGTGAAGGAACTAAGATTTATATATATATATATATATATATATATATATATAAAGTTGGGGGTTGGTCATACAACAAATATAGGTTACAGTTTATATGGAAACAGTAGATTCAAACATGGTCAGATTTAAATTAAAATTTTGATGTCTGATATATCTCGATGTTTAACTTAACCAATTTCAGTCACCTTTTATTTGCATGTTCATTGCTACTGTTTTTTTTTTAATTATGCCACATAGTTTCAGCCATAGTTTTGTGAAGAAGAAAAATATGTTGTATGATGCTTGGACATAAATTTAGTGCAATAGATTCCGAAATCAGTACACTTGCAATACATTTTCACCTAATACATAATTTAATCTTTTAATCAAAACTGCATCCTTTAAATCAAAATTATTGGCAAAACTGTATTGTTGAATATCTAATGTATGAGTGTTTAACAAGATCCTTTTTATGTCTCTACAAAGACAGGAAATTGTGGAGAGCCATGATTTTTTGCGGGATGGAGACCAAAACTCACAAAAAATAAAATTTCAGCATTAAATAACCCACAAAGAGTTGATATGCCTTTAAATAAACAAGTCAATCCAAACTTTGACACCATTATTATTGCAAAATCCCTTCACTTCTCCAACAATATTTGTTTTAAAAAGCAATAATTAGAATTTTAATAAAACCCAAGCATGTGAAATTGAATTTAAACATTTTCTCTTGTTCTTGGGAATCCAGAACAAAAATATTAAACACTATTTATTAGATTGTTTATTTACAAGAATAATTTTATATTTACATTATAAAAATATGTGAACCAACTAATGCAATGTTTATCATTTATGACCTTATAAAGAAATAAATATAAAAAAGAATTATTTTTATTCATAAATTTATAAAAAAAAAAGTTACTAAATTATGTGAACCAGCAACATCTTTATTATTTACTATTTTATAAAGTTCAAATCAATTTTGATGTTCTGCCAAACATTCCAAAGAACCCTATTCTCCAGCTTAACCAATTGCAAGATTTCTTCATCAGGCAGCACTTGGCTAACAATAAATAACCTGTTAGCTGGTTTTCTAGCTTTTTTTTTTCTTTTTAAGAAAACTTAGCAATGATTTAAAGATTTTTCAAATCTATTTCTTTATAAAATGATAAATTTTTTACAAGTTTTTATAATCTTGTAGATTGACATTGCCAAGGGAGTTTCATTTGTATAAAGTAATAAGTGCCAACCTGGGTTTGGGGAGTTCTTTTGAATTTTTTTTTTTTTTTTGTGCAGGCATGAAAATTAAATTTCTTTTACTATAACTTCTCAAAGCCCTACTGTTGTCTATTTTGACTTTCATTTGATAGGTAGCCTACTTGTAATATTGCCAGCACTTAATATGAAGTATATTTGCTTCTTTTAAAATTTAATTCTTCCTCCTGCATGTCGACAAACATAGTAACTGAAAAAATGCATGAATGTTTCATTAAAAATGACTGACTCACTACTTTGGTTAAGTTTCTTATTGTGCCTGTTTTTTGTGCCTCCCTGTACAAAAGATTTACTTTTGTACTTAGTGTATATATGAATTGTTCAAATGTTTGTTTGTTCCAAGTACTTTTAGTTAATCTATTAACCGTTTTCAAGGAGTTTGATTATACTATTGCACTTTGTGTGTTGTTGAGAATTAGATATTTTAATTATCACAAAATATTTTAATTACAATTACGACTGTGTGTTTCTAGTTGTGGTTGTTAAGGGTTGTTTTTTCTTCTTTTATGCATGCAAGAAAATCATAAAAGAAAAACTTATTGTCAGTCATTTTTAATATAAGAGAGGGATTGTTGCCTAAATATACAGACATTCTCTCTACACATACTATTACTATCCCATGACTTTTGGCACATTTATGTGTGTGTGTGTGTGTGCGCGCACACATATCATATGTATGGAGGAAGGCTACTCAATATCAGAGATAGAATGCATGTAGATATGTAATGTATGATTGGAGAAATTAATATGATCTGATGATTGCTTAATGCATGAAAAATATTTGTCACCATGCACAATTTCTATGTCGACATTGTTTCTCTCTCTCTTTATTTTTATATCTATCCTTCTCTCTTTCTTATATATATATATATATATATATATATATATATATATATATTTATTTGAAAATTATAATGTAAAAATGTTAAACAATCACTACAAAATGGCTATTTTTTGTAGTGATTGTGTAACATTTTTAGGTTATAATTTTCGAATAAATGAATATATTTGCTCTACTCTGTATTGAGCACTCTTTTAAGAATAGTATTTGTTGGTTATTGGAATTATAATTTCCGTATACACCAATCCTATACTTGGGTATATATATATATATATATATATATATATATATATATATATATATATATATATATATATATGTGTGTTTATATGTGTCTGTGATAGAAAATGGATGGAGTGACTTTGGGATAGAGGACATGACTCGTAGGGGCACAGCCCATTGGACTAAATAAACTCGGATGAGTTACACGGCAAAATTTGTGAAGAGCTGTGCTATATCAAGACTAGTTTGTTACCTCTTTGTCATTGAGAATCATTGGTTATGACACTTGCGTCATGTCGTAATGGTCCGGATTCGATTCTTGGTAGTGGATGTGTACTGCTGATGAGTACCAAAATAGGATGAAACAGCCATCAAGTGCTTTCTGTATTCTGTTGAGGATTATTCTAAACCCGATGAATTACTTGTATATAAAATTAATACAAGTAAAAGGTTTGTCACTCACCTGATTTATTTTACCTTTAGCATCCCGACTCTAGTTTCGTAGATGGAGCTTCTGGGAATCACTCTGTTCATTCGTCAGGGGGTATCAGCAATTGACTGTGTAATGGGATTGGTTTAGTAATAGGTAATTAGCATAAAGAGAGCTATAACTATAACTCACGAACAACTTTGAGTCCGTGTACATAGGATATCTACTACTACTAAGTTGGATCATCATAACAAAATGGCGTTGACTGATAGAGATCTGTTAAACACAGAAGAACCTGAATGCATAAAGATTTGGATAAAATGCTTTCAGGCATGTTCAAGAATAAAGAAGTCATGAGATGACCAAACACTGAGAAAACAGAAAGAAATCATGGATTTATTTTTGGGTACTGTGGGATGCAAAACCATTCGGCAGATTTTGCTAATGACTTATCCGGCTGAAATTGAAAATTTGACATTGAAGGACATTAAAGAAATAATATTGAGAAATATTCAACCAAAGAAAAGATTGGTCAGAGCCAAACAAACCAAATTCTTAGGATAGAAGCAAGAATTTGAGGAGCCTATAAGGAAATATCTAAGAGGGTTAAGAGATACCAGCAGATATTGTGAATTTCATGAACTAGAACAACAAGGAATAAGAACAGAGGAAGAATTAATTCAACTTCAATTGATAGAAGGACCGTACAGCACCTCTCATAGAGTAAAAATTTTAGAGTGGTTATAGACAAATAAAATTACTTTAGAAGCTTGTATTGACTTCATACAACAGGAGGAGTTAATTGAAAAACTTAATACAAATGAAAACCAACCTGACCTTATGGACACATGTGTGATAAATTGAACAATGATAAAATGCAGATATTGCAACTATAATCATGAATCAAAAAGAGAGAAATGTTCAGCATGGGAAAAGACATGTAATAAGGGCAAAAAGAAAAATCACTTTTATCACTACACTATATGTAGATGGTGAGATACCAGTGCAAAAACTGTCAAAATAATACACGATGATGTAAAAATATTAGATCAAGGTCCCCTATAATGAGAAATATTTGTGAAACCAGTAAAATGGGGGGGGGGATGTAGAAGAAGCTGTAGATCCACATAGGTTGTGAAACCCAAAAGACTCAGGGAGATGTAATGGGATTGGTTTAGCGAATAGGTAATTAGCATAAAGAGAGCTATAACTATAGCTCATGGGCAACTTTGAGTTTGTGTATGTAGAATATCTATGGCTACTAAGTTGGATCATCATATCAAGCTGTTCATACTTTTTGATTTTTCTTTTTTATATGCACTTTTCATTGGCACAAATTCCCCCACCCCATAGCCTATGTCTGTCTGTAGTAAGTAGTTATCTGTTCTTGTTTGGTGGTGGGAGGGGGAATTTCCTTCCATGCTTGTTCTAGATGACATTGTCAAACAAGCATAAATAGATCCAATTTTAAAAAATAAACCACTTTGTCTGATTGCAAAAGCATGAAACCCAGGATCACAAACTCATACAACAGAATGTTAGCTCTGTTGCTGATACTGAGCACTTTCCGCTATGTACTGCACATACAAAATTATATATATATATATATATATATATATATATATATATATATATATAAAAAACCTAGTGAGCCATCACATGCCTTATATTTCGTTGACCCCATAATAAAATGGGGGAATAATAAAAAAAAAATTGCCGCAAATATAAGGCAGGTGATAGGTATCGCTTCCTATGCATAGAGGAAAAATTGTCCATATCCCCTTATAATAACCCCAACATGTTACTTAATCAGAGATTGGAAATTCTTACTCGGTGTAGGCACAAAAAAACCTGGTTACTTGAATAAAATAATTGAGTTTTTTGACCGTTTTTCAATAAAATATATTTGGCCTACTCTTTTGCTTTTTTTGTCTTGTTCTCATTTTGTTTTTATGCTAATTTTATCATTTTACAGTGACCCTTTTTATGAATAAAATGTTGCTTGGTCCTACCCTCTTTAACTAGATTTTTACCCTGAAGATTTGTTAGGTAAAACCTTGGTAGGTAGGTTCTGGCTCACTAGGTTTTTTAGTTTTTGCTCTATGTAGTGTATTGTACTTTTACATTTTACTTAATTTACTCTACTGGTGTTTTTTCTTTTGATTAGGCATTGTGGTGCTGATTGATTATTTTTGACCAACACAGATGGTTTTAGTATTTTCTTCTGAATTCCCCCCCCCCATGATATCAGTTTCAAATATATTATTTGCAAATTGTATTATGCAGATTTTTTTCACACCGCCTGAGTATAGGTATTAAAATAATACATAATGTGTGTGTGTGTAGACTAAGATTAAATTGGTATTTATTTCACTCTGTGCAGAGTGAGAAGAAAGGACTAAGCATAAACTACAAGAAGACAGAATGCATGGTCATCAGTAAAAAGATGAACCCGAAATGCAATTTGCAGGTTAGGAACATGAGAATCAAGCAGACGCGGAAGTTTAAATATCTGGGAAGCGTCTTGACAGAGGACGGTAAATGTGACACTGTGATCCATAGACATATTGGGATGGCCAAAGACACATTCCAAAAGCTGGGCAGAGTATTGCAAGACAGGAGGATTTCTTTGTTAACAAAGAAAAGAATGCTGAGCTGTTACCTGACATTTGTCCTTCTTTATGGCAGCAAATGTTGGACAATTTCTTCACAGATGAACAAGAAACTTGAGTTGACAGAGATGTGGTTCTACAGAAAGATGCTAAGGATATCATGGACCAAGCATGTGAACAATAATGAGGTCTTAGAGAGGATGCAAACAAGGAGGAGGCTTATACTTAACATCAGGAAGAGGTAGCTGAAGTTTCTGGGACACATAATGAGGAAGAAGGGCCTGGAGAATTTGATACTCACGGGTCGAATAGAGGGAAAGAGAGACAAGGGAAAACAATGCATGACATACCTGGTGGGCTTAAGCAAGTGGATGACAGAATGTGATCTGGGGAAGGTGGCAGAGGGAAGGAACTTGTTGAGAGCTGCAAGGGACAGAGGGCGGTGGAGAGCCATGATCACCTACATCCTGAAAGGACATGGTACATAAAAAGAAAAAAAAGGAAAGTACAATAGTATAAATTTGTTAAATGTGTAGTACAAAATTAGATTCTAAAAGTAAATTTTTCATGAAATTATTGCAAAATCAGAAGAGAAAAAAATGTTTTATTAGGATCATAGATTTGTCCAAGTTTTCACATGTATATGAGATGAAAACAAGTCTTTTTTGGTAAGAAGTTGAAACTATGATGGACCTGGAAAGATATTTTTTAAAATTGAATCTTTGTGTTAAGTAATAACATAAAATTTTGAGTAGATAGCTAAATTTTTATTTAGAGGACAACAAAGATATTTGAATTGTTGAAGTGTTAAAAAAGTGTAGACGTAGCTTAATCACCCCCAATCACCACCACCACCATAGTACAATTTATGTCGGGTCAGATGCCTAAATTTCTGGACATGGACCAGAAAACATGCATTTGGTGATGTTTGAATTAAGGTTATGTGTATACCCATGTACATGTGTGTGTTGTTTTGTGTGTAAATTGCTAATGTTAATGTATGAATCTTGGCAGATTCAAGAGTGTGACGTATAAATCCAGACATGCATGTTTCGTTGCATATTTATAGAAAAGTTTATTTGCATTGCTGCATCAGTGATCGAACATTTCCTATTTACACACTTGCATCAGCAAATCTGAATGTTCATTTTAATGTCTGCATGCATGAACGACTTTTTTTTTTCCCCATTATATTTTTTTTTTAAAAAGTAGAAAGCATTTTTGTCCAGGTCCTTTGTATTACAAATATCCCTGGAGATATTGTCAGCTGCTACTGATTTTAAATATATTTCTTCAAACTTTATTTTTAATGTTTAAGTAAACGCTCTGTTGATTTTTTTTTTTTTTTTTTTTTTTTTAAATTGTAGATCTTATTTATTTCATCTACCAGCCTGCACACTTGAAAACTTATCAAAAAAAGAAAAAAAAAGAATGAGCTCCACTAGCAGGATTGAAACCTGATTCCTTTTTTTTGCAGGAAAAAAAAAACACCATCTGATCCAACAAGCTTTAACTGATCATATACAAACTTCACAATCAAGCACAGTTCTATTTGTTTTTAAAGCACACTCATTCAGATTTTCTAGGAAGGTATATCAGCTCAGTTTTGTATCCAAAACATAAACAAAGCAATTTTTAAAGAATTGAATAGATGGTTCATTTTTTATTATATTTTTATTCATTGCAGGCTGGTAAATGAAGTAAATACTGTTTAAAATAAAAAGTAAAAAAAAAACAAAAAAAAACGTCTACTCAAATACGGGTGTCCAGTAAAAATAGCACTTGAAGTAATAATATGTTGGATTAAAAAAAAAAAATCCATTTTATATATATATATATATATATATATATATATATATATATATATATATATATATATAATATGTGTGTGTGTTCAAAGTTGTTCAACCAACCCATCAGGCATGGATTATTTTAATTTTTTTAAAAAGTAGTGTCCAATGGGAGGAATGCAAAATTAAATTCAGATTCAAAACTCAAATTTAATATAAACTTAATATATTATTGATGTGTAAGTACAAAATGTAGAGTGTAGGTAGGAGTCTTTTGTAAAAGATGAAAAAAAAAAAAAAAAAAAAAAGCAAGCTTAAAGTTTAAAAGCGGAACATTCATCTTTTAAACTTTAAGCTGGCTTTTTCTCTTTTTTGGGCGGGGGACATATGTACATTTATTAATATATACTACCCAGCTCTGTCTAACCACATTGAGCACTGTTTTGTTTACACCTTATATTAAATTGAGTAAATATTTGCTTACCTGTGTATTCCTGGTACTCATGATAGATATAAATATTTACTGGTTTTAAACTATCAGTAAAACTAAAATTTATTTTACTTGTGTAAAATAAAAAATGTACAATTTTCTACTCAGTCCTCAAACTTTCCATAAAGTTAGCTAGTTTAAAGTCTGTTTCAGTTCAAAATAAATTTTTATTTTTAATTTCTTTCTAAACATTGTTAATTCACTCATTTAAGATTATTAATTTAATAATTATAATCAAAATTATGTTAATATAAAACCAAAATGAATTTGCGTTGTTGTTCTGCTGGGCTCTCTTAAGATAATTTTTATTTTTTCATTTTTTTTTTTTTAATTTATTAAAAGAAAAAAAAAAGATGAATGTATGGAATTCCTGCCAATGTCACATTTGATTTCTTCACATAAAAAATTGACCTTGTGTCCCAAATTATCCTCATGGTGAGGCAGTTAAATTACAACAATTTGTTTTTATAATAATTTTAATTCATGAAACCATTTTTTAGTCTCGGTTATTGAAAAGATTTATTTTTGTTTATGTAGCATACTTCGTAAACAAAAATAAATCTTCTTTTCAATAACTGAGACTTAAAAAAGTAAACATTGTTTTTATGAAACTTAAATTTGTTTCTATGAAATTTATGTATTTCTTAGAATTTTATAGCTTTCAAAAGGATTTTCATCTTTATTTACTTAAAAAAAATAAACTTTTACTTGAAGTTTTCTAAAAAAAAAAACAGCTTTTTTACACAAAAGTTTGTATTAAAAAACCTAAAATTTAATTTCCATCAAATTGTATTTAATTTTATTTTACTAATATTTTTCTTTGGCATAATTGAACTTCCTTGTGTTAAATTATTATGGCTTGAAAATGTTTTGAACATTTTCTCATTCATTCCTCTTCAGAACCAAACAAGATGCAAAGTTTATAAGTAGAAGTGGATAAAAAAAATATAAAAATGAGTATTTTCATCCCATTTTTATCTTGCGTGATGAAGCTATAGCTTTTTCCACTTTTAACATTTGTTTCAATATTTTTAAAATAAAACTAGTAAAATTTCATCTTCTAATAATCTAATAAATAACTGAAAAAAATTGATCTGAAAAAAATACACATTTACAGTTGTTCTTATCCTTATGAAGATTTTAATCTGATTTTTATTTTAATGCTTTGTAACAATTGAATCTCATACCTTATGAAATGATCAAGTTGGGTATCAGCATTATTTAGCTTTCAACTTCCTAATATTTTTAAAAATGTATTGTAAAGTTTCCTAAAATTGCTTATATCTCTTTAAAAAAATATCAAGAGATATGTTTTTATTGTGTTGTTGAACATTTACTCTGTTTTTTCTTTTAACACTTTTTCTTTTTTTTTTTTTTTTTTTTTAGAAATTATTAAATTTTTTAGTTGTGAGAAATTTATTTTAGATAGACTTACTAGTGATTAAATTTTTTAGATAAGATTGAAGACTCTTTATTATTTATTTATTTATTAAGTTGGTGTGATAATTCATATTCTTATTAAACTTCTGTAAGCAAATTTAAAATTTGCACTTATATTTTATTCACTGACCTCAAGAATTAGGTACTCTTTGTACTTTATCAAAATATATGCATGAGTTAAACCATAATACATAGTTTGATGTCTTTCTGCTTAGAGTACTATTGCTGCAATATATATATATATATATATATATATATATATATATATATATATATATATATATACTATTTTGAAGTCCATGCTGAAATTGAATTGTCACTCCATTCATGTCATGTGACATAAAATTTTAAAGAGACTGTATAATATTTAGAGGGTGCTCTCTAAATATTATACAGTCTCTTTAAAATTGCTTGCTTATTAAAGCTTAAAATAGACTTAAAATTTAAATTAATGTTTATTATTTTCAGACCTCAATTATGGCAAGTGTATCCAATGCCAAACAGAAAAGTGTAGTTTGGAAGCTTTTTAAGCTTTTTGATGATACCGAAAGTAAAGAAATATGTCAACTGTAGCTAGGTACTTAAGTGATTTAGCAAACTAAGAACATTTTTTTTTTTAAGGTAAGACTGCAGGAACAACTTAACATGAGGGGAAAAATTGAAAAATCAGGCATAGTTGACCACATATGGATGAAAAAGAGAGATCACTGCTCCCTGTGAAATAATAGAGAACATCACTGGAAAATATGAAAACTTAAGGAATCAACTCACATGCTAGGCCACAAGAATCTCCTAAGCTGGTCAAGCATACAATTAATACTGGGAATCAGTAATATGGAATACTAAAAAAGAAAAATCAATAATAACAACAAAATTGTCATATGAGCTCTGGTAAAAATTGTTAATTAAGATATTTGGTTTATAAGTCCCAAAAATTCATAAACTGATGTCCTCAAGGACACATGGCCCAAGAAGTTGTGAGTTCAATACCTGGCTACAGCAAAGGTGAACAAAAGCTTGGAGATCTGCACATGGAACTAGAATAATCTACTCCAGATGAAATAAAGGGTTCAGTTTGAAATTCCAAAAAATGCAGTACACTGGCTGAAATGTCATGAATATAGCAATGAAGCTGAGGACAACAGTCTGAACAATGTAAATCAAATTGCTTGCTGTAATAAGTTTTAATCTTCACATTTGCTACATGTTTGTGCCAAATTAAATTATACTGTGCTTCATCCTGGGGTGTGGCTATCAAGTTAGTTTAACAAAAAAAAAAAAAAATTGTGACCTTGTACCATAATAATAGCTCAAATAGCTAATTCCAGTATCAAACTTAATAGGTTCCTTGGTGTGAATATTTCCTTGTGTTGTCCCATACTATCATGAAAACTCCAGTTTTCCTATTTGAATTTTCTGATGAATCTTAAGTCTTAATTTAGTACCTGAATAAACGTCTTGCAAGTTTCATGACAACAAAATACCTGTAGAAATTCCCCTATTTCATCATTAGATATTTAACAATTTGAACAAAATATTGCAATAAAAATGATACATTATGACTGCAGCTCATTATTTATTTAAAGAAGTGGGTACAAATGAAAAGATTAAAAATTGACAAAGTCTTCTGTTTTCCTGAAGCAGATTTTAAAATGCATAAGGGCATCATTGCCTCCTTTGTCTTACTATTCTTTATTATTATTATTATTATTATAATTATTATTATTATTATGTACGCTTTCTTTTTCTCACAATCAAAATGTAATTGTCCATTATTTAGCTGAGGTAATGGCAGGGCATAACACACATGCTAACTAACGGAGTAACAAGCAGAATTATGTTGTATTCCCCTCCCCCATATTCTAAAACAATAATTATGAAGTATAATTTTGGAAAATGAAAATTTCATTAAAATACGTTGGAAAATTTCCAAGATTTTCATCTGAAATTTAAAAAGTATAAACTTTAAGCAACATATTCCCAGAGGAACTGTGGAGTAATGGATAGTGGCTCAGATTGAGGATTCAGAGAGCAGAGTTCAAGTTTGTAATATTTAGGGTTCAGTTCAAAATTCCAATCACCTGAAGAAGGCCAGTGTGTACAACAGCTGAAATGTTGAGTATGGCAATGAAGATGAGGATAACAGTTTGAATAATGTAAATAATGCATGTAATATTTACTTATCTATGGGAAAGGTTTGAATTGATCTCTTCTCCCTCCAGCTATAGGCAAATAGCAAGACAGACTGGGTCCTATAGCCTTGGGTGGCAACCAGTCTAGAAGGGGGACAACTCTAAATTCAAGACCTCCATTTATAGATTAGTCTCACCAACCCACATTTGGCCAAGTGTGATGAGTACGACTGCACTCCTGAAGACATGGTCTATCATGGAGGGGTTCCAACAGCAGTGAGACAGCCCTGGGTTTGGATTCACAATGTAGGGAGAGGAAAGTGTCACTTTAAATTAATGCCAGGAGGATACGTATTTAGTAACCAACCAACCAATGTAAGTATTTGATTTATAACAGTGATTTTCTTCTTCTTCTTTTTTTTCTTTTCTTTCTTTTTTTTCTTTCTTTTCTTTTCTTTTTTCTTTCTTTTCTTTTCTTTTTTCTTTTTTTCTTTTTTTTTTTTTCTCTTTTCTTTTTTTTCTTTTCTTCTTTTTCTTTTCTTCTTTTTTTTTTCTTCTTTTTCTTTTCTTCTTTTTCTTTTCTTCTTTTTCTTTTCTTCTTTTTCTTTTCTTCTTTTTCTTTTCTTCTTTTTCTTTTCTTCTTTTTTTTTCTTCTTTTTTTCTTTTTTCTTTTTTCTTTTCTTCTTTTTCTTTTTTTCTTTTTTCTTTTTTTTTTTTTTTTTCTTTTCTTCTTTTTTCTTTTCTTCTTTTTTTTCTTTTTTTTTTTCTTTTTTTTCTTTTCTTTTTCTTTTCTTTTTTCTTTTCTTTTTTTTCTTTTTTATTTTCTTTTTTTTCTTTTTTCTTTTCTTTTTTTTTTTTTTTTTTTTTTTCTTTTCTTTTTTTTCTTTTCTTCCTTTTTTTTTTTTTCTTTTTTTTTTTTTTTTTTTCTTTTTTTTTTTTTTTTTTTTTTCTTTTTTTTCTTTTTTTTTTTTTTTTTTTTTTTTTTTTTTTTTTTTTTTTTTTTTTTTTTTTTTCTTTTTTTTTTTTTTCTTTTTTTTTTTTCTTTTCTCCTTTTTTTTTTTCTTTTCTTTTTTTTCTTTCTTTTTGGGTTTCTTCACGCAATGAAACACCTGGTTGTTACCATGACAATGAAAATAAATTTTAAATCTGTTATTCATAATCTGATATAATATATGCATGTATCTATTAACATCATCAATGCAAAAACAAAGATGTACATACAGGTTCATTTGGTTCTGCAACAGCAGCAAGGCTCACAGTTGTTGCTCGATATAGATATATATAATATCTATATCAGAATCTTTTTAACATTGTTAACAAATGTATGTATATGCACCAGCCTCTACTTAAAGATCTGTATATGCATGTGCACATGTGTGCACACGGAGTCGTAGAATAGATGAGTCATTTTGCAGTGGAAGTGGGGGGGTTGAAAGAGAGGAAGAAGGATGATAGTGCTGTGGTAGGGAACGGGCTATAAGAATGATGTTTGTGATGGTAGTGATGTCTTCATTGTTGTTGTTGTTAGCATTCTTTCTTTGGTCCAACAAGCGTAAACATTCACATTTCTTTCATTTTTTTTTTCTTTTTCTTTCCTCCTTTCTTTCTTTCTCTTTCATTCTTTCACTCAAAGCATGGTTGTCTAATGCGAAACTGTCGTTACCATGCACTTATTTTTAAGTGTGTGTGTCAGTCAGTCAGTCATTCTGGAAGTGAACTTTTTTTCTTCTATCATGACACACACAGACACATAGTTCTTTCTCTCCTTTACCGGTAACATTTTTATGACCTTATGCATAAGACAGACCAAAAAAAAAAAAAAATTTTTTTTTGTTTTTGCAATGTAAGGTAACATGGAATTGCTTGAAATGGTTTAAACTCTGTCATGAATTTCTGTAGTCCCATTTGAAATATGACTTTTTTTTTTTTTTGACTAAGTTCAGAGTGTAGTATCTGTTTTATCAAACACTTGTAATGAATTTTTGTGTTGATGCTGACCTATTTTTTATAATAATTCCTATTCGCTCGATATTTTCTGATTATAGATTAATAATTTTTCCATAATGAGGACTTTGTCACAAAACTCAAGAATGACTAACATCTTAAACAATGATTGACTTTTTTGTAATTACATAGAAAGGGTTAAGACAAGGTTTTCTCACTGGATTTATTTAACCTTTAAAGTGGGGTGATCCTAAGAGAACAATGCAAGATATGCAGATGGCAAGAAGAAAGGTGTAACCATCAATTGCAAGAAAACAGCTATGGCCATTAACAAAAACAAAGATCCCAACATGTGAGTGACAAACTGGAGATGTCAGAATCAAGCAAGTGCAGAAATTTAAATATCTGAGATGTGTTCTAACAGATGATAAAAAAATGTGGCACTGAAATCTGTAGACACATTGGAGTAGAAAAAGATGTCTTTCAAAAGATAGATAAATTATTAAGAAACAAACAAGAAAATTTAACTAGAAATGAAAAAAAAAAAAAAGACTACTGAACTCTTATGCAATATCAATCCTCCTATATGGCAGTGAATGCTGGACAAATTCCTCACACATGAAAAGGAGACTTAAGAAACAAATGTGGTTCTGTAGAAAGATGTTGAGAATACCATGGATTGAGCATGTGAGCAACATGGAAGTTTGAAGGAAAATAGAAACACAAATGACACTTAAATTCAGAAAGTGTTGAAATTTCTTAGACACATAATGAAGAAAGAGAGAATTTGACACTCGCAGGATATATTGTAGGCAAGAGAAGCAGAGAGGAAAACAGTATGTATCCTACCTAACAAGGTTGTCTAAATAGACAGCAGAACAGGCAGGGAGATGGATAGTAAAAAGATAAATTTTGCTAAGAGCAATAAACTATAGGAAGTTGTGGAGAGCCATGATTGCATATGTCCTGAAGTGATATGACATATAAAATATTTACTTGAGAAGCAGTATTCCAAAAGGGACAACATAAAATGTTCTGCTTCATTCTATCAAGAATCTTACTGTGACAGACTACTAAAAGGTAGGGTTCTTGGTTTTTGATAAATTATTAACACTAGAAATACCCATAAAAATTTCATGGTTTTCCAAGTTGAATTTTCTGATGAGACTTAATTCTTTAGTTAATGATTGAGTAAGCTCATGGTGAGTTTTACCACAATAAAATATTCATAGAAATTCCTCTGATGCATCAATAAATATTTGAGCTTAACAACTTTAATAAAATATTGCAATAACAATCATAAATATGGATTATAGTCATTATTGAAAGAAGTAAGGGGGTACAAATGAAAAGATTTGAAATTGACAACTTTTTCCATTTCACTGAAGTAGATGTTAATCACTTCTGTCTGCCCTTTCTTTCTCTTTCATTTTTTCACTGAAACCAAGTAGCATATTTGATATGTCTTTCCATGAGATCAAAATTTCCATGAGCTCAAAATGGAATATTTATGAGGTATTGATCATACTAAATAAGGGAGGGACAAGCAGAATTATAAGATTTTTTTTTTAATGCTGTCTCTTCAGGATCTTGGTCATATCCATAGATTCCCTTTTCTTATCTGTTAATTGCCAATTCATCTTAAGAAAAAAAAAGTTGAGTGGTTTTCCATTGCTTTCTTGATGGTTTGAAATTCAGTATTCTCCTTCTTTGACCAGGCTAAAGAGTCCAGTCTACACTACTATTTAACATATTTAAGTTGGGACTTAACATATAGAGAATATTAAAATTGGTAACAGCAGGTTTTTAACCTCAAAGCTGTAACACTTAACCATCCCATATCTTTTAAAGTTATGATTTTCTGTAAGATTTTTGTGTGGGAAGCAAACAAATTATGTATGTAATTGTTAGGAAGTCTTCCGTAGGCATATGTATTTTAATTGGTAATTTCATAGTCAAGCTTCTCAAATTATCATGTTTGTTTTGAGGGCAAGAAATGACTGAATAATTTCCATATGGATTGCTACTGCTGTTTAGGATTGGACTATGTTCTGTGTATACTATCTCGGAGCAGTATATATTAGTAATCTGTGTTGATATACTGACAAATATATATATATATGGATGTACATTGGTCAGTTAAATTTAGTTTACAAGATTTAAGAGAGAAGTCAGTCTTGACAAATTATAAGAAGAACCTGTATCACTTGTCCTTTGTTATTGAAGATAAGGGATTTGGTTTGAAGCCAAGATTGATTTTGATGTGTCACATTAGTCATGTAGAGCAAGAAGGGATTTTCTTGGATTGGCAGTATAAAAAAGGAAGAACAGAGGTATCAAAATCACCTTTCCCCTTCTCACCCTCTTTTTTTCTACCTTGTCTTTCTCCTTTTCTACCTTGTCTTTCTCCTTTTCTACCTTGTCTTTCTCCTTTTCTACCTTGTCTTTCTCCTTTTCTACCTTGTCTTTCTCCTTTTCTACCTTGTCTTTCTCCTTTTCTACCTTGTCTTTCTCCTTTTCTACCTTGTCTTTCTCCTTTTCTACCTTGTCTTTCTCCTTTTCTACCTTGTCTTTCTCCTTTTCTACCTTGTCTTTCTCCTTTTCTACCTTGTCTTTCTCCTTTTCTACCTTGTCTTTCTCCTTTTCTATCTTGTCTTTCTCCTCTTTTTTTTCTCTTGACATGACTACTAAAGTAAAAAAAAAAGCAATCTTCCTAACTTATATAAGTTGTATTTTTCAGACATTTTATGTAATTTCTATTGCCACAAAAAAGATTGTTGAAACTTACATAGATATTTTTTATGTTCTGCTAGAATTTAAGGTAAAAAAATCTAGCACATGATTCAAAGCTTACCAAATGCAACATACCCCTGAAAGAGACTGAAGAATTGAATCTTTAAAAATTGTCTTGAAAGATTTTACTAGTTCAAATAATTTATGTGCAGTAAAAAAAATTCTATATTGTTTTGAATTTGGCAGATGAAGGATTACATTGATGAGTATATTGTAATTAACGGTGGGGGGGGGGTTGCTTTTGCTCAGCCACATGCAATTATGGTTATGGGCAAGGGAGAAAACGTATCATCATGGACTGGAACAGTGCTAGCTTATTAAGCATAATTTAGTCTGGCACAAGGCCAAAGTAATGGAGCACCCAGAATTGATAGAATTCTCAGAGGCAGACAAATTTTCTAACCATGCTGTACTAGTCCTTTCTATATACATTGATCAGTAATGGCTTGTATACTTAGAAAATTGAATTCGTAGCTTCTTCTACTGCAAGGAAAGTTTAAGATTTTTTTTTTCTCACCTGAGTCCATCTTTCAAATCTACCATTTGTCCTTGCATTTAATATTGTTGCCATATATGGTTTGGTGCCCCTGAGGTCCTTGACAAAATACAGACAGGTATGCAATGTGATAGGTCCTGATCTGGCATCTTGTCTACAGTCACAGTCTCACAGACGTGCCGTAGCTTCCCTCTGCCTTTTGTACAAGTATTTCCATGTCAACTGCTCCGATGAGCTACTTTCACTTTCATGCCCCATCTGCATGATTTAAGCATGTTCCTAGGTTAGCATCTCTGTCCCACCCTTTCACTGTCAAAACAGTTAAATGTATCCATCTCTTCTGCTCTAACAGCTTCTTCTCTCGCACTTCCTAACAGTGGAACTCCCTTCCTCTTACTTGCTTCCCTGATAACTATAATCTTCAAATATAATGTCAATCGACATATTCTGAAAGCCTTGTTCCTGATCTGCGTTCTTCTCTATATCCTTTCTTCAAACACCCCACTTGCTCTCACTCTCTGTAACCCCTCGCCGGAGAGTGGCACTCCTGCCTTGCTTGGGGTGAAATGCTTAAAAAAAACAAACAAAAAAAAACTACTTGTACCTTGATCAGTCATTTGTAATTAGCATCAACAAGTGAGGTTTGTTATAAACCAAAAATATATGTAAATTTGAAGTTTATGTGCTGTGAAATAGTAAAACAATTGGTTTTTATGCTTCTTTGTTTTTCATGAGAGAAAACACAGTGGAAACCTGTTGACATTAAAAATTAAATACAGGAGGGCATTTTTGAAATGAAGTATTTTATTACATATAATTTGGACTAGCATTTTCATTTTTTGGAGTTTTTATTATGAAAAGAAAAATAAAGACATTCAGTTAATATGTATAAAAATAGAATTAATACTTATAAGCAGTAATCATTCTTCTATATGGTGTCTCTCTTCAGGATGTGGATGATGATGGTCCCCCACAACTTCCTATCTCTTGTAGCTCTTAATCTTTTTTTTTTTCTATACCTCCTGATCCTTTGTTCTGCCATCCATTCACACAATCTGGTCATGTCAATGGACTTGCCTCCCATTCTTCCTTTGCTTTCAATATGTCCTGTGACTGTCAAATTCTCCAAGCTATCTTTCCTCATTATATGTCAAAAGAAATTTCAACTCTTTTAGTTCTGTCTGTAAGTCTATATATCATTTTTTTTATTTTATTTTTTTAAGCATTGTGTTTTTTGTTTTCATTTTCCTTAAAACTTCATTGTTGCTTACATGCTTTATCCATGGTATTCTCAGCATCCTTTTGTAGAAGCACATCTCTGTTTCTACAAGTTTCCTCTTCATCTTAGAAAAAATTGTTCAGTATTTACTACCATGTAGGAGGATTGATATTACATAGCAGTTCAGTACTCTTTACTTTGTTTCTAATGAAACTTTCCTGTTACTTAGTAATTTGCTTAGCTTTTGGAAAGCATCCTTTGCTAATCTTACTGAAAAAAATAATGGCTTAAAGTATATATTAGATGTGTGCAAAAGTTCGCAGCACCCTCTCTTAAATAAATTTAAAAAAAAAAAAAATTAACCATTGGCACCCAGCATTATTAATATTACTCCCCTTTCCACTGCATTCTTTTTCAAGGCCTCTCAATTGCAGTAACCTTATTGTTAATTTCACTCTCAGTTGTTTTCTGTTGCCATAGCAGGATATGACAACACAACTATGAAATTCAAACATACTATTGTTCAGGGATCAGTCAATTTCAGTGGCAGGATAAACTTTTTGTATAACAATGATGAATGTTAAGCTTCCAAAATTTGATTTTTTAGTAATTAAAATTTTTCTGTCACAGCAATATTTATTTTAGTAATTGACTGACACTTGGTGAAGGATCAGTAATGATAAAAACTATGACCTTGCTTGAGGTAAAGTACAATTGGCACTAAAATAGGGTCCTTACATTTCACTTTTCTTGCATTATAAATTACCAGTTCTTAAATCTGTTAAGAATTTAACTATTTCTGCAGAACAAACTTGAATGTTAAATTTCAAAGTTTCCAAAAAGGAATTGCCTCTAAGTTATTTTCTCATTATAAATGGTATATAAATAAAATTGTAGAAAAATGAACTGGAAATCTTAGATATGCAGACAAAAAAATAAATTTCTAGACGTGAATGTTATGTGTATCAGGTTCTTTTCATTTTTGGCCTAAATCTCTTATTTCATATTTTCTTTAAACTTTCTCAGGATTCTTTACCCATGCGCACAGCTATTTTTGTAATTTTATAATCATGGAAGTTTTAAATGACAACTGTTTGGTTAGACTTGAGAAAATATAAGTAATGGTTCAGAAACAAGGATATATCATATGGATGTATCCCTGTAAAGTAAAACCCTGTTTCTTTCTGCTAATTGAAATTTTAAAATAAAAGCTGTGAAGGTAGAAGGATTATTGCCCTGTTTGTTAATACTTTCCTTTTTAACATGCTAGAATGTCATTCTGAGTTTGATTTCTTTTGTTTTGACTGGGAAGATACCCAGAGAAAAATGTCTTTTACACTGCAATATTACTTGGTCTTATCATTACAGCTCGTCATGATACAGGCTGCTTACTCTGCAAACACCGCTTCTCGTAGGTTCACCAAAGTTAAGCAATATCGAGCCTGATCAGTACCTAGATGTATGACTACTTGGGAATACCAGGTGCTGCAAGCTTCAATATGTGGGCAGTGTAATAGATAACAGCTCAAAATTGAAAATCAGAGAGCAGAGTTCTAATTCTGGTTGGGTTCGTTATATTCACTTAACATACAAATACTCTTGGGAAAGGTATGAATCCTCTTTTTCTCCCCCAGTTAAAATCCCTACCACTACGCCATCCTGGATATGATGATAAACTACATCCAGCAGCAAGGCCTCTGATTGGGAGGTTTTTAGGATGGTGGAGCAAAGAGTGTTAACATCTGTTAGGGTCCCACTTATGGGCAAATAGTTACCCCCCAAACTAAGGTCAAAACACTAGGAAAGTATAAAAATACGTTTTTATAATAAAAAAATACCAGCAATACATTTTCATAGTAAAAAAAAAAAATTACTAGCAATACATTTTTGTAAATGAAATTACTAATGCTTGCAAGAAAATTAAATTTTGGTATTAAATAACCTATGTAGAGTTGATATCCCATGAAATAAACCATCACTACTACCATAATCCTCAAAATATTATTATATATATATATATATATATATAATGCTTTTGAATATTTATTTACTATAGATGTAAATTTAGTTACTAAGTTTGACTCTGCACAAGGCCACAATACTAGTGGAACACAAAGTGAGGATTAAACTCAGCTCTAGTAAAGCTTTATAAGAGTTAGCTCAGACCAAAAATGGAATATTGTTACCATATATACACTGGAACTGTCCAGTCATCACTTTCAAGCCTCAACAGAGTTTGTGGCCTTGTGGAGGATGCTTTATTTTCAACCCTAACCCTAGCTCTTTCTGACAGATGAAATGTTACTAGTCTCTCAATACATTACCATTATTTTCATGGCAAATGTTTAGATAAGAGTTACATTCCTTAGTTCCATCAGTTCTGACATTTATAGGTAGGACATGCCATTCCACATACACAAGATTGAATCATCCTAATTCCTTTTATATTCCATTGGTAAGGCAGAAGTTTCATTCAGACAGCTACTTCTTGTAACATACCGTAGGTTGCCAACCCCAAAAAGCCTTGTAAGTGAAATTGGATAGACTGAACTTTTTGGAAGCTTTCAATGGTTGTGCTAGTCAACGTGACCGAGGGTTTGAGCACACTGACCGTGTTCAAACTGTTGATCATGTCACATTATGCACTCTTTCTTTCCAAGAAACTGTAACAAACATCCACTCAACTTAGTTGTAGGATAAACCATAGGTTGGCTTTGTGTGTGACAAAGAAACAAATGTGCCTGATCGGGTATCTACAATGGGTACTGGCTAGCCACACAAGCTGACAAATGTACTCAGAAATGAGTAATCAGCCATTTTACACACACACACACACACAGTGTGCGATAGATAGATTGTTGTAAATGTTCTGGGATTGCAAAGGAAATATGTCGCAGATTACTTCCACAACGCAGAGAATAAATCACTGTAAGTTCAGACTCAAACATTGGGGACAGGAAGAAATGCTGAAAACTCGATTCGCAGGTACTATCTCACAAATCACAATGCACATAACCAGTCAGAAAAATAACTCACTCTCCAGCAACTGTGGAAGCCAAAACACCCAAATTTTGCTCCCCGATTTGAGAACACTATAATAATAATTCTTGTCTAAATGATGCAAAAAAAAAAAAAATAAAAATAACACTGACATCTCATTTTAACATATATTTACCAAAATTACACAAAAAACATCATCATTGGTTTCAATGACGGCCTCCAGATGACTTTGAAATCACCTGCAAATCTTCTGGACACTTTCCTGGTTTAAGTTGTTGAATGCTGCCATAATCCTTGCCTTCAGTTCATCTTCGGTTTTTTAATTTTGCATATGCACATTGTTTGTTTTTTGATTTTGTCGGCTGCATAGTATAGTAGTGTCAGTTCGGAATTGTCTGTGAGGAAAAGATCACCATTACACAATTGACTCCAACAGAACTTTGGAAACAGCATGCTGTACTGCTTGGCATTCACATTGGTAAGCTCTAATACGAACATTTCAGTGGGTTTGTGTGTCAATCTGAGGACAGTGCAGAGGATTCGGAAAGAGTTGGATGAGTCTAATGGGGATTACGATGATGTTTGGAATTGTCACTAGTGATGGCAACATCATGCCTCCATTCATGTTCGCACAGGGCCTCGGACTAAACATGATCTACATCAGGTGCCTTGAGGAGGTAGTGCTGCCCTGGGTCAAGGGGGTGGCTGCTGGAAGACTCTGTCTACCAACAGGGCTTTGCACCATGCTACACAAGCAGGAGAACCCAGACTTTAGCCCCTTGATTACTATTGGACAATTTTGCTGTTACACCTGGTGTGTGTGTATATATATATATATATATGTGCACACACACACATATATATATATATATATATATATATATATATATATATATTAGACAAGCTGATTAAATAACTGAAGTTGTCTTAACTGAAGTTTGTTTCTTTGTTACTTGAGTGACAAAATGTTTCTTCTAGAATAGCCATAAATGATTGACTAATTTTGGCCACAATCACTACAATTGTGACCATTTTCAACACTTAAGTATCCACTTAGCATGCTCTCATTTTTGAGAGACTAAATGCATTTTCTTTTTTTCCTCCTAAATGTTGCATTTTAACTGTATTCTCCCCCACCTCATCTCCTCTCCTTAAAAAAAATTCTCTCTGCCGAATGAGTTAGGTGTATATTTAATCTCTAACCAGGCTTAAGTGTGACTATTAATGTGGAACTGTGCAAAAGCCACTTTTTTTTTTTTTTTTTTTTTTTTTAGTTTTACTTCTATCACTTTGTATCAATGCTTTCCCTTTTATTTTTTTTCTCTGCCACGCTGCCTCGCTTGCATCTCAGTTTCCAACTTGGACAGTTTTTTCTTGAGATAAAATTTCAAGTGATAACAGTGCTTGGATGTTAGGATTAATTTATTGGAAAAAATTTGTAATAGTAGAAGTATTTTTAGAAATAAGACACCATTTAATCAAATTTTTAAAAAAAAAACACTTTATGAATAAATGAGATGTTTATGTAATCAGTCTTAGATAGGAGAGGTAGTATTTATTGAATGTCAACCTTTCATTCTAATGATTACATTGTGACCCTCTGCAAATATGAGAAGTGTATATTGAAAAATATTTCTATATTGATTTGATTGTTTTTCATGTTTTATCAACCCTTTGCAGGCCAGAAAATATTTTTAGAACATAAGAATTTTTTTTAGAAATAATGACTTACTATTTAACCCATACTTGGGGTATTATGTTTGGGATTCATACATTTCCTGAGGATATTTGTAAACTGAATATAATAAACCAGGCTGGAATTTGAACTTGGCTTTCTGATTTCCCATTTTGAGCCATCATCAATTCTGTACCTCCAAGCTTACAGCACTTGATATTCCCAAATGGTCACTCATCTAGGTACTGACCAGGCTTGACTTGGGTTAACTTTGGTGTTCATAAAAGAGCACGTGTTTCAATGTGATATGGCTGTAAGCTCATTATCGAATCTGCACATCTAAGCTTACAGCACTTGATATTTCCAAGCAGTCACCCATCTAGATATTGACCAGGCTCAATGTTGCTTAACTTTGAAGATTACACAAGCACCAGTGTTTCAATGTAATATAGTCCTAAGCCCATTAAACCACTTGCACATCAAATCTTACAACACCTGGTATTCCCAAGCAGTTACCCATCTAAGTAATGACCAAGCTCAACATTGTTTAATTTTGGTGATTGTATGTGGTATGACCATAAGCCTCAAAGAATTCTATATTTGTGAACAGATCTGATCAGCATGATATGAATTCAAAAAGTTGACCATTGTCTATTCATTAAAATTCTGCTCAAAAATATAAACAGAAAATTAATTTCAGAGGTATGTCAAGAAGGTATATTTTCACTTGCCTCAGAGAAAGTATGGACCTACATTGCCCTAAACATATATTGGTTTGTGATGTAATAGAATAACCAGTCACTCACATGAATGATTACACTATAGGTAGTAAGTACCTATAAAGTTGACCATCTACGAGAGACTCAGAGAAAGTGAGAGCGAGATGACGCAAACACGTTTGACTTTCCAATTAGTGGCACTCACTACTAGATTGACCTGTATGTATAACTGTACCGTATTTCATATTGTACTTGTTGTGTACAATAAACCTTCTTCTAGTATCCACCTGGTGTTATGTGTTTATTCCCTTAGCACGGAATATGACGTTTTGATTCTTCTTAAAATTCAGCTAATTAAAATCGTTTTTTCAGTTACTGTGATCTCAATATTTTTCTGACATTTTTTCCTCACTTGATGGGAAAGTTTGCTTTTCTGTTAATTTGTTTTTTCCTTAGGTATTTTTTAAATATATCAAGAACAAAAATACTGTATAATGGATTGACTGAAATGTGGATACAACAAAACAACACTAAGATTAAGAATATGTTCCGATGTTTGGACATTTTTATGAACAATGAATATTTTTAAGATAGTTAATTAATACACTTTGGCTTATTCAAACTATTGTTCTTATCTCTGATTGTTTTGATGTTATAAACATTTCAGCCAAGTCTATATGGCCATCTTCTGGTTTATCATACAGGTTATCTTATTTTTACTACTTCAAATGTTATTTTTAGTGGATAACTGTATGTGAGTAGAAGTAGATACTCTATTTATTTAAAAAGTATTTAATTCATTTACCAGCCTATGTACCCAAGAAAACTTAATAAAGAAAATGTGCCCTCTGGCAGAATTTGAACCTGCACCCTCCTTTGCAGGAGCAACTACTATCTGATCTGGCATGCTTTGACCAACCAGCTGATGAATTAGTCTCAAACCTACAGCCATTCTCTCTCAATTTTTTTTTTTTTTTTTTTTTTTTTTTTCAAAGTTGCTGTTGGTATCAAGATAAATATTTAAATTCTTGAACAAGATTTTTTTTGAGTGGTACAGGAGGTCATAACCAAGAAATTTTAAACTAAAGAGTAGATTCATATAAGTCAACACTCTTTTATTCTACAATGTTGTCCAAAATATTTTTTTCATACAGACTAAAAGAATGAAATGGCACCCCAGCCACTTCAGATATTAATTTAATAGAAAATTTGTGGTCTATCATTAAAACAGATACATATGAAAATCGAATTAAAAAGCAATAAAAACTAAAAGGTAATATTAAAATCAAATAAATAGAAAAGTTAATAAAATCAATGGCAAAAAATTGATGAAGGTTATAGAACATCCAGAATAACGATAAATTCAAATACAAGTGTATTTTGTGAATTGGTTTTTATGGCTTACATCTTTTGGATTGATTTCTAAATAAAAATTTGTTGCAATTTGTTTGGATAATAAAAAGCTGACACTCAAAACAAATTATATTTTTAATCATGATAAATTTCATCAGCTGTAACTTGTGCTGTATAAATTAGCCATGTAAATATTATATCCTGAATAATAAAAGCTGCTATTGTACGTGTGTAATATATATATATATATATATATATATATATATATATCCTTTTTTTATGTATACGTGATACTTGTACACATAAACGTGCCTGGTCATGTATGTGTGTGTATATATATATATATATATATATATAAAACAGCCTACTTTTGTTGGACTAATTTAAAATCCAACAGACATTGAACAGCTTGTATTCTCTCAATATCTGACAAAGCTTTAATAAAAGTGATATACGTTTCCTATTTGTTTTTTTACTTTATCATCCTGTCAGATTCCGATGCATATTTGATCTTTAACTCATATATATATATATATATATATATATATATATATATACATACAGACAGACACTCTCTTGAGTCTGGCCATGGATATAAGGTAATTAAATTTATGCCACCCCCCCCACCTCAGAGATCCTAACATTTTTCCTCGTCTGCAGTTTTATCTTCCTTTAATTCTAACCTGAAGAAGCCAGAGAGAGCAGACGCTATCCACGTAACGTAGCCTTTCTATTTTGTCCCATTATCTTCAATTTTGCTTTAGATGCTATTATACATCCTGCAAACACACACAGTTGCATTATCTCTCTCTCGATAATTTTTTCAGAAATAAACTTTGTGGATTAACGTGTGTGGGCGTAAAAGACAGTTGGAGACATGGATTAAATTTGCCAAAATGATTTAATAAGAATCGACCACATTGAGTCCTGTTTTGTTTGCACCTTATATTAAATTTAGTAAATATTTATTCGCTTACCTGTGTATGCACCTATATATACTGTTGCTAATATGTAGTTATTTGATTTATCCACACACACACACACATATATATATATATATATATATATATATATATATATTTCATTGTCTTGTTCCATTAATATTTTTACTTAAATCTTTCAATACATTGTATGAGAGAGGGAGCAACAATCTAGCGGTGACTGCTGCTAACTGCAGCAGACCTTGCACAAATTTAGCTGAAATCAATTTCTTCTTCCACAGACTTATTATACAACACAGAAATGGCAAATCTGTTAAAATGCTGATGTCAATAATACTATTGTCATTTGCTGACATGGATCCGAAAATGTGTTCCAGATAAAAGTCCAAGGATAGTGATATCCATGATTAGACCATTTCCTGCAGTTCAAGAAAATGTCAATCAATGCCGTCGGAAAATCCTTATTTCTGCTGTGCTTTCTTCCTATTGAGAGGAGTTACGGAAATGTCTGAAATAGTTAATTGAATTCTGACAAAAATGTGTTGAGGATAACCTACTGGTCGATTTAAAAAAAAAAAAAAACTAATAAAATAATTTTGACTGCTCAATATATTTGTCCGATTTCATATTTAGTACATGTCTTTTGTTATATTGTCTGGTTATGTTAGGCATTACCTGCTATACAAGATGGATATAGTATGTCTTATATATCAGTGGTTACCTATTCCTGGGTATAATGATAAACTACATCCGGCAGCAAGGCATCTGATCAGGAGATTGAAGATTTTGAGGACCGTGGAACTGCCTCTTGATTGCTATTGTTCCCTGGTCCATCCTGGGTGGCAGCACCTGTTAGGGTCCCAGCTATGGGCAAATAGTGAATTCCCAAACAAAATACTATGAAAGTATATAAATACATTTTCATAGTAAAAATACCAGCAATACATTCTTATATGAAAAATACAAACAATACCTATTTATAGTAAAATTACTAACAATACATTAATCAACATGAAAGAACTTTCATACCATTAATCCATATAATATGCTACAATTTCTTAAAGAAATCAAACTGTATTCTAAAATATAACTTCAACAAAACTACATAAAACACACATATCATTGCCTCTAGTAATCAGATCTACACAAACATGGATATGCACAAATGCTGAGTATCAACTACCATGTATTCTATTGTGAAAGCAGAGTAACATTTTTATTACCTCAAAGCTCCCAAGAAAATTAAATTTTGGCATTAAATGGAGTAAGGAGTTGATATGCCATTAAACAAACATATTCTGTTTTTCCTATCCACACCACTTTATTAACGATTGTCAATTGAATATCTGGGAGTTGCAACACAAAGCAAGAAGAATAATTTGATAGAAATGCCAGTCAAAAGTTGACACGTCAAATACTATTAAAATCATAGCAACATTTGATTGCAGTTCTCTTCTTTGATTGCAGTTCTCTTCTTTGATTGCAGTTCTCTTCTTTGATTGCAGTTCCCTTCTTTGATTGCAGTTCTCTTAAATGTTATTACTGTTTATCTTCCTTTTGTAATAAAATCAAAAGTTTTCCTTTGCTGATCATTATTTTTCTTTCTTTTTTAGGTATGTCGATTTTTGGTGTTTGCAAAGTACAATGATCAAGTAAGGAAAAGTCTTCTTCTAAGCAATATTGATAAACTTTGAATTATTTCCCTTCATTATTTTAACTTGTCTCATGTAATGCTACTCAAAAGTACAGTAAATTTAAACAGCATGGACAAACTGAATGTAGTAGACTTTTACTGCTACTTTTTGTGAGCAGCACATTTTGTAAGCAAATATACTAGAGATTACTTCAAAGGAGACAGTGTAAAATCAGGTGTTAGAGATGCTACAGTTTTTATTTTATTTATTTTTCTCATAGTCAGAATGTGATGGGATAGAAAGGTTTAGTATTGTATAGGACCTCTCTTCTAACTTGGCAAATGGCAGCAATTTAAGGTAGCATAGATTCCACAAATGGAAAACATTTAGAAAGATGTTTTACGTTATGAAATGGAAAAAGTCCAATTATTTTTTAAGACATTTTTTATGTTTATACATTCTTTTTATAGATACAAAGATTTAAGTAAATACTCTGTTTATAATAAACAGTATTAACAACATTTACCAGCCTGTGGTAATGAATTTATTTATTAATTTTAACAAAATGCAAAGCTGTTGCTATGATGTGTTGCATTTTTACAAAATGCAAACCTGCTCATCTGTTTGCTATTTTTTTTTTTTTTTTTTTTTTAATTTATCCAAACCAGAAAATGTTAAAACCTAATGACACAGAATCAATGGCGAAATTATCATCGTTAATGTTTAAGAAAATGATCAATTTTTAGCAAAATCGAATTTGGATTTGAAGTTAGTGGTTTACTTGTTGGTTTTAGATTATTAGAATTTATCGTTTTTTTTTTTTTTTTTTCTGTTTAAACTGAATATGAGGAAACCTGATCTGATAGTGATGAAGTAATAGAAAAGAAACTGGGTTGATAGTGTGGGAAGAGAAAGTGCCATGATTTCACCTTAAATGTTTAAGGATTTGTTGGCTCAGGTGACGTTGTAAACAGTTTGATTTTTCTTTCTTGAAAGTTTACTTTTTATTTTATTATATTTTTTTTTTTTATAAACAGATCTTGTTTTCTGCAAACAAAGGGAAATGGGGAAATTTAAAAAAAAAATAAATAAATCAATAAAATAAATCTGTATACACATACACACTCTTTCTTGTATACTAGTTGGATGACTTGCTGTTTCTGTTTGATATATTTGGAGGGGGGCTATCATTAAGATTTGCTGAAGTAACTATCCATTTAAATTGTGCGTGTTTGTAAATAAAACCCAGTGTCCATTATTTGGAATGCACAAAACATGTCACACTAACTTTTTAGTTATATATCAAATGTAGACCTTTCCTATTTTACATACATAACCCTAAAATATATCCATATATTTGGATTGCAACATATCACTATGGTGTCAGTTTAAACTGGCACTACCATTTTTTTTATATATGTATACATTGTGACCATTTAGGGCGCCTTGAGGTGGTGTAATGGTTAGCAAGCTTGTCTTGCTAGAACAATTATGACTGACTAGTAAGTTCAATCCTCACTGGCTGTCCCCTACTTTCGGCCTTGTGCCATATCTAAGCTTCACTTCGAAAATCACTATATATCGTAACCATTTCATTTTAAGTGTTTTTTTTTTGTTTTTTTTGTTTTTGTTTGAAATGAAAAACTTGAAAATTTTCCAATATATTTCAATGAAAGCTATATTTTATATATGTTAAAAGCAAAAGATGTCAGTTTAAATTGATTCCAGGAGCATGTGTTGAAGTCAGTTTTAGAATATTTGTACATGAAGTGTGGGATCGATTTTCTGTGGTTACAGGCAAAAACTAATCTTTGTCTATTTTCATTATTTCCATTCTCTCTCTCTCTCTTTCCTTCTCAGCACTCCCCCCAACCACAGTGGGTCAAATAAATAACCATATTGTACAAAGTATTTATTATTCCATCAAATAAATGCATATAAATTTTATTTCTAACTGATGAAAGATATATTTTGTCACTTGTTATTTCTCACTTAATTTGTTTTATTTTGATTAATGGATCTCTGGTGTTAATTTTCTCTTTTCTTACATTTGAATCTTGGTAGATGTCAAGGTTCCTACAGCTATTATAAATATAATTACATTTATTTAAGGAAATAATAAATTCTTTGTATGTTGCAGGTATTTATTTGATCCCCTGTTTTATATATATATATATATATATATGTGTGTGTTTCATTGAATAATATATACATATTATATCTATTTATTTCTTTATTTCATAATAGTCCTTTCTAGTTCTCTAATCAGCTTCTTGATGTTAAGTTGAAATTCATCAAGGAAGGTACCAGTAGTTTTTCCCTACCCAAGTACTTTCAATCTCTTCTGAGATCATCCTCAAGGGTGAATTGTGAGGACAAACTTATTATAACTGTGATTATTATGGTGGTGAATTTGGAAACCAGTGTGAATGCACTCAGTTATAATTATTTTAAAATTTTAAATTTATCTGTTGTAGCTATGGTGTTTTTGCAAACAAGTGTCCACAATATAAGGGAGCTAAACGGAGATGGCAGACATACAATATTGCATTAAATGTTTGTTATATGCCCTTCAACACATTACTACTACACTCATAATAAATTTTGTTGAGTGTTGGTTGGTTGCTTTTGATATAGGGGGCCTTGAGAATTTGAAATTTGTGCTTATTATTTTTGTAGTATAGTATATTGGTGTCAACAAGTATTTTCCTGTATTGTGAATGTGGACAGGAATGTGTTGTGCGATAAGACTTGTATCCGACAAATGGCGTGTAAGACGTCTTATAAAGTTGGAGTGATCAAACTAACATATGTACTTACAAAAAAGTAATTACATATGTTGATTTGAATTGCTAGTATTAGAATTTAAGTCAGTTAAACGTGATGTCCTCCATAATGGTCAAACTAAAATGCGTGTACCAAGCATTTATATGGGCTCCTTTTTTTTTTTTTTTTTTTTTTTTTATTATACCATCTCCTATGGAGAAAGATATTTTAATATTGGTGGTTGTTTCTTTTGTATTATTGTGGTCAATACAGATGCAAAAGAAGCCCCAGATCACATGACATGTTTATCAACACCAGTTACATCGGGTTTTTCCCCATTAGCAGCAGGACAGCTTGGCATGTCTAGATACAGGCCTCTCTGCAACTGGTCTTTGTAAGATGCCTCATGCTAATAAACACAATGGGAAAACCAGCAGTCAGAAATTGGCAAGACCCAGTGTCTTATGAAGTTTATTACATGACTAGCAGTAGAGCCCGGCGTTGCCTGGGGATGTAACAGTAAGAGATAGATCAAGTATTGACCATCATAAAGACTGAAAAATAAAATTGACAAAGATTATTGTTTAAGGTTGATGGACACGCATGTCTTAATTAGTTTTTTGTTTCGTGTTTTTTACGAATTGGTCAAACCCAAACTCAAACAAAAACATTGTTTACAATCGTTATGAGTCTATCGATTGATGAATAGAATTTTATTATAAACAATTGTCTTGTAAATGGAATTTTTAAAGCATTCTGAATGTAAAAATAAAGAAAAAAATGTGCAAGACAATAAGAAACACTACATGCCAAATAAAAAGTGAAGTTTTGTTGAAATCGGTTAAAAAATGTAGGTAGCCTTTCTGTAATCTTTTAGTTTTACAATTTATGATTTTTACTTATTGAATACAGTAAAAAAATGCATATTTTGCTTGTGGTGATTCATAATTAGAATTCTGATTTGAATATATTTTCCACTCGTTGTTTCTAATACAAAAAATATTAACTTTATTTGGGTTTATTAATTTATTACAAGTACTGTGTTCTTTCCTTAATAATTATCTTGAAATATTGTTGTTTTTGTCTATCAGATTTCTTCGTTGGCATTTTAAATTATTTCTTAATACTTTCTTTTAAATATTGAATTAATTTCAAATAGAACCAATGCCTTATTGATCTGCCTTGTAACAAATTGCAAAGGGAATTGTAAAAACGGCCCTAAAGTGCGTGGAATTATCTTTCCCTAAAGATAAAGAATTATTCGATTTTTCGATTAATTACAATCAGTAGAGATCGTTAGATTATTGTTTAGGTTGGACGGACACGCATGTCTTTTTTTTTTTTTTTTTTTTTTTTTCGAATTGGTCAAACCCAAACTCGAACAAAAACATTGTTTTCAATCGTTATGATGAGTCCCCCGATTGAATAGAATTAGAATTTTATTATAAACAATTGTCTTGTAAATGGCAAAAAAAGTGGATGTTTGTTTTATCGGCTGAAAAATGTAAGAAATCCGATCCCATATATAAAGGAACACACACACACGCAAACAACCTGGGTTTTTTAACCCGATGTGAGTTGTCTCCCTTTCATTCTCACAATGTGTCTTAATCGTGTTTTCAAATTGATTTTGTTAAAAAAACAATTGTGTTTTTCCCATTTTCGGCGCCGTTAGAACCACCACAATGTAATTTTATGTAGTCTTGTGAAATTTTGTTGAAATCGGCTAAAGAATGTAGGAAATCCGATCCAATATATAAACGTTACAGACACACACACACACACACACACACACACAATCTGCGTTTTATAAGTAAGATCATTTTGTTCCTAAATTTGCTGTGATTTCCTAGGTAGTGTTATTTTTGTTACTTACTGTCTCTTTCCCATTCTTTGCCTATTACTCACATAGTTGCTGGGAGAGCAATAGATTAGGTTTTGCCCCCAATTTCAATACACTCTTTGCATACATTACGACCATTATGATGACTTCTAGAATTTTGAGTCTTTGCAGTGAATGCTATGTAATATTTTAGAGTTATCTATTAAAATTTGTCTTATATTATTTTGGTTATTTCTGATATGTTGATCTATGTGAGCACAAATTGTAATAAATTTTAACAAATGACAAGTCAACCTATGAGAGAGTGTAGTGCTTATATGACAAATGTATCATACTAGTATGGATGAATATTATTTTTCTCCTAAATATACTAGGCTTTCCACACTTTTTTATTGAAAAAAAAAGAAAAAAATATTATGGTTAAATAAATCAGTGAATAAAAAATTGTCTATTGAGTTGTAAGTAGATAATACATTTGCTTTGTGAATTTCTTTAATATTTACTAATAATATTGCAGAAATCTTCCATGTACGCAACTTGCATATGAATGATCTTTGACTTTTTGATTTTACAGGCAGACAATAGTAAAAATAAATAATTTGTCATGGCGGTGGGCATATTTTTCATTTATTTTATTTCATATTACCATGCATTGACAGTATATCATATTACTTTATCTTGGCTAATTTTGTCTTGTTGTTAAGGATGCTTGTTTTTAAGCTGAAGACCTGATACCTTTTCCAAATGAGCTTTGAAAGATCACCCATTCTGAAATTGTAACTGAGATCATTTTCGTTGGCAAAACGAGAAAGAGAAAGAAATCTTTCTTGTCGGCTGTCTGTCCATTCTCATGAAATGCCTTGAAGGAAAATCAACATATTTCAGAGAATTGCATTTTTGTCTCTGTTTACATAAAAGTTTTTAGAAGTTTTAAAAATGAAGATGAAAGGTTGAACATGTTGATTTGTTTGGTTATTTTTACTTAAGCAAAGGAAAATAATCCTTTGAAATCTCGGAATTTAATTTTTCTCATCTTTTGCCCCCTTTCCTCTTTTATGGAAATCGGGTTTTCTTCTACATGTGCAAGGATGGAAATGGCTTTTAGAGATAAACAGTAGATGATATTTGCAAGAACACAGAATGTATGGTTGTTAGCAAAAGGGACAGCCCAACATACAAATTACAAATTGGAGATGCCGAAATCAAACCGGTGGAACAATTCAGATATCTAAGAAATGTTATAACAGAAACCAGACAGTGCAACATGGAAATCTAAAGGTCCATTGGTATAGTAGAAGATGCTTTCAAAATCTAAGCAAAGTATTAAGAAACTAGAAAATATCATTAGAAACAAAGAAAAGAGCACTCAACTGTTATGTAATATCAGTCTTCCTATATGGCAGTTAATACTGGACAATCTCCTCATAGATGAAGAAAAGCAACAGAAATGATTCTACAGAAGGGTACTGAGAATACCATGGACCAAACATGTGAGCACTGAGGAAGTTCTAGAGACAATGGAAACAAAAGAGGATACTTAGCATCAGGAAAAAAGAGTTGGAATTTCTTGGGCACATAATGAGGAAAGAGGGCTTGTAAAACTTGATACTCACAGGACTGATTGAAGGTAAGAGAGACAGGGAAAAGCAATGCATAAACTACCTGGCAAGTTTGAGTAAAGTGATGGTGGAGCAGAGTTTAGGAGTGATGGCAAAAAGATAAAATTCATTAAGAGCTACAAAGGACAAGTAATTGTGTAGAGCAATAATCGTCAATGTTCTAAAGGGATGCAACATGTAGATTTATTATTTATTTTTCCTCAATAGGAGTTGATATGTTTGCCTATTCCTCCTTGGTTTTTTGAACAGAAGTAGAAGTTTATCTCTTTGTTCCCTGTTTAGAATTGGGTTTCTGGTTCTTAAAGTATTCTCATTCTCTTTCATTCCCAGTAGACACTCTTGTATATTAGTGGCATTATCGCTCTTCTTGGGGGTGAATTGTCTTAAGAAAAAAAAAAAATTAAAAAAGATCATAGATTTGGAATTTATTCATGAAAATTCGAGAATGAATGTTTTGGAAATGCTTGATACTAAGTAAAAGCCTGACTTTTGAATGCTGATTTTTTTTTTTTTTTAAAGCAAGCATGTTCTCTTCATTGGAAGATAGTTTCAGTACAGTCTTCCGAGACTGATTTTGCTACATTTGATTTTATGTTGTAGTAAGATAAACTTCATTAATATAAATTTTTGTGATGTTAACGAACACTCGTTGTCACTTTTGTCATGCTTGTTGTAGTATAGACTTTGTAATTGCAGATGCAACTATAGTACACCATTGAACAATACTGGTGTCAGACGCCTTTGGATAGCACTCGCATGAATAGTATTTGCTCAATAATACTGCTCAAATAGTAATCTGTATAGTGAACTGAATAGGGAAATAGTATAGTGAATAGAGTAGAGAATAGCGGTCCATATAGTAATAGAGGATAGAGTAGACATAGCAGTCCCATATAGTAATAGAGGATAGAGTAGAGAATAGCGGTCGAGGATAGAGTAGAGAATAGCGGTCCCGTATAGTGATAGTAGAGAATAGCGGTCCCGGATAGTGATAGTAGAATAGCGGTCCCGTATAGTGATAGTAGAGAATAGCGGTCCCGTATAGTGATAGTAGAGAATAGCGGTCCCGTATAGTGATAGTAGAGAATAGCGGTCCCGTATAGTGATAGTAGAGAATAGCGGTCCCGTATAGTGATAGTGTAGAGAATAGCGGTCCCGTATAGTGATAGAGTAGAGACTAGCGGTCCCGTATAGTAATAGATGAAAGACTAGAAATGGAGATCGTTAGTCATCAGCTACTTCCTACATATATGCATTTCCTCTATGGTCACATGGTCTACTTAACTCAATAATGGGATTGCCTGTGTTTGCTCCATGGCAATCTATGTTCAAACTCAAGTGTTGGCAGCGACACTTTATCCGTATATAACATAATTCAATGGAAATCAATATATTTAGAAGAAATTGAATAAAATTGAGGTAAAGTATGAGCATTGAGGAGAGATAGAAGAGAAAATGAGAAAAATATAGTGAGTTTCATAGTGAGGTTAAATGTAGAAGTGAGAATGAAAGAATGACTCTCATAGAGAGGAGAGCAGAAAGTGACAAGGGAGAGAAATAGAGGAAGAAATACATTTTAATAATGGAGATAAGAGTTGAAGAATTTAAAAAGAAAATTCTGAAATAATGTTGGAGAGAGAGTGGAGAAGATGAAGACAAATAATGTAAATATTGTACATAATACCTCATCTCAGAAATACAGACAGATAATGAAGACAAATGTAGAATGCGAGTGAGAGAATGAAATGAGGTGTGAATTAGAGAAGGGTGCAAGAAGGTGAATGTTTGGAAGGTGAGGAAATTAATGAGTGGGGCTGATATATCAGCTGGAATACCCCAAAATTAAACAGCAATACGCTGGTTAGTTTTTGACTTTACTTGTAAAATTGGACTTGTCCGATTGTGATCAAGAGATTGGAGGTTCTGAGATGTGTGGAATCACCTCTTAATTGCTGTTGTTCCCAGGTCTACCCTGACATAGGGTAGTAGCACCTGTTTGGGCCCCAGATATGGGCAAATAGTGAACCCTCCAAACAGAAATAAAAACTCTAAATAAATAAAGAAAATAAAAAATGAAAAAATACCAACAATACATTTTTGTAGTGAAATTGCTAGCAATACATTTTATAGTAAAATTGTAGACATAAAAAAAAAAAAAAAACAATTTGCAATGATTAATCTCAATTCTTCAAGGAGAAACAATTTTTCCTTGTTTGATTTTGTAAGATAATTTGGTAGAAAAAAAAATCAGCTAAGTAATTATAATTTAATCTCAAAATAATGTCATTCTCTTAAGGTAATAATTAAGTTTGAATTTTCATATTTAGATTTTGGCATTAAATAGTACATATGGGTTGATATACTGCTAAGCAAAAACAACCAAAATTGTCAGATTGACATATATGTGACATATGTAAAGAGGTAGTGAAGCTGTGGCAGCCATGGAATTTGGATAGTATTTAACACTGCATAATGATTGTTGACATCAGAAAGATTGAGGTACTCTGTCTCTGAAGTTCCCTGCTAACAATCCAGTTCTATAGCCTCTTTGCATGTACTTTGCCGTCTGTCCAAAATAGTGTTTTAGGTGATCCATCCTACAACCCCTTTCTCCACTGACACAACATTACAAGTCTATTTGCCATTTCCATAGAAAATGTTCCCTAGATCACTAGTTCAGACCTTTATAACTAAGACCCACCATGCCATGTACTAACTTCATTCACTTTGTATTCCTTTGGTAAGAAGGAAGTTCTATTCAGACAGCATATTCCCAAAAGCTCCTCCTTCGTGGATCACTCTTAAGAGGATGACTCCCTGATTACTACAATCTTAACCTCTTCAAGTCTAGGGTCAACCATTATCTATCCCACATATATTCATAGTGATGTGGTACATAAAAGAAGAAAGAAAAACATGAATGGCATTTCAAAAAGTAGAGCTAAAACATTATCCCCAATAAAATGTTTGTGATGTTGAGGGTAAAGTTCTAATTTAATTTCTTTAATACTTGTAAAGCAATCAATGATTGAAAGCAAAATCTTGTACAGCTAAGACCAATTGTTTCTCTGTCAATCTTTGAGAACTTTTCAAGATTGCTGTTGCAAGATCATCGTCGTCATGTTTTTTTTCTTGAGTCAGGAATGAGATTAATCTTGTACAAAGCAAAATCGGTCCCTCCTGACAGAGTATCTCAGTTTACCTCTCTACATATGCCTGTCACAAGCATCAACTAGTTCTTGACCCAATTTTTCCTTGTCCTTCTGAAAAACATCCCCTCGCTCACATCATTTTGGGTCATTCTCTTCCTCTGCTGCCCTCAACCGTCACCACATGAACCTTTTTGATAGGCCTTTTGCTGTGAGCAATATGGCCAGCCAGTGTAGTCTATGGCTGCACACAAATGACTCCAGGTCATCAAAGCCTAGCTTCACAAGAACTTAGTTTGACCTGAACTTGTCCTCAGTGGACATACCATATATCTAGTATATCATGGTCCTGGGAAGTTAAAGCTCATGCCTTTTTCAAACAAATGGATCAGTTTCTGTATGAATTTCTGGGATGAAGGGACTTGGACTATTGTCCTCACTTTTAGCCTGAGTCGATGAAGATGAGGACCATATACTCCTCTCTTAATAGAAAGTTACATCAGTTGGATAAAGTCAAATTGGCAGCTGATCTCAAAAATGACCTAGAATCTGCTGTTAACTGGGGAATTGGCCGTCTTGTTAATTTCAATGCTTCCAAAATGAAACTGCTCTCTGTCAATCATCTAAGAGGCCTCTTTCTGTCTTCTCATCAGTATGGCTAATGCTAACCTTCTCGGGCTAACATTTTCTACTGATATGAAGTGGAAAGATTATATTGAATCAATTGCTAGGCCTGCTGCTAGGAAAATTGGTTCAGTGTTGTGCTAGACAAGTTTTTCTCACCAGAATGTATCTTACATGTTTATAAGTTGACTATTCATCCTTGTTTTAAATATTGCTGCCACATATGGCATGGTGCTCCTGCTATATACATTTGGAGATTCTTGCTAAACTCTAAATAATCTGCAATGTTATTGGTCTTGGTCTGGCATCTTACTTTCCTACCACTGTAACTTAGCTTCCCAGGGACTTTTCTAGAAATACTTTCATGGTAATTGTTCTGATGAACTTTCCTCTATGGTACTTAGACTTTATGAATTTAGGCGCAGTACTGGATTAGCGGCAAGGTCTCATCATTTTACATTTGAATTGCTAAATGTAACTGTAAATTCTATGCTAACAGTTTCTTTCTCTCACACGTCTCACTTGTGGAACTCTCTTCCAGCTTCTTGCTTCCCAGTCAACTTTGATCTTCAAAAATTTAAATGTAATGTCAATTGTTATCATCTGTCTTCTTAATTCCAGTTTTTTTATTGTTCTTTCTCTTTAATAGTAATTTTTTCTCATATTTTTTTCACACTCTGTAACCTCCTTGTGTCTTAGTGGCTTCATTTCCTTACTTGAGGTAAAATGATTAAAAAAATAATTAGCCCAAATGTAAATAAAGTAAAAAAAAAAAATGATTAGTGACTCTAACGTAGATGGTAACTTTAATTGTAATCCTATTTTTTAAAAAAAAATCATCAAAAATATAAGAACATTGACTATCATTTCAAGGTGAGTGTCCAAACGTAGGACATTGAACATTTGTGGTTCTCAGAGTTGTTAGAGGGGTGGATCAGTGTGGTATTCTGATTTGTAGTTGTCTACCTATTTTTTTTCTTTTTGGCTTTTGTTAATTGAATGTCTTTAGCCAGGAGACATCTATTTTCAAGAGAAATCTTAGAGAGCAAATCTATAGGAAATTAAAGAGAAAAAAAGAAACAAAAACCCCCAAAAAACTCCTTGGTTGCAGCTCTTTGTTTTCAGTTATTTGCTGCAATTAATTTTAATTAATAAAACACCAGGCCAGCCTTGAAAGTGATCCAATTAAGTGATTGCCTTAATAACAGACATTGGCAAGAATAGTCTCCCCCCTGTCTCCTCCAGTGGCAGATTCTATTGTAGACTCTGGGCACTTTTTTTCTCTTTTTTTTTTCTTTTATGACACCTGTTTTTTTTTTTTTGTTTTCTTGTTTTGTTTTTACTGAATCACATTTTATTCACCAAAAACATTTAAGCAGTGACACACTCTCCCTTATCTGTAGTTTCATTGCCTATAGTTTGATTTCCACTACAGTCAGCTCTCCGCCCCTCCAATATATTTTTTACTTAATAATGGTATTATAGAACAAGAATAGTGATACTTCTTTCTTTTTATGTGCCATGTCCTTTCAGAACATAGGTGATCATGGCTCTCCACCTCCCTCTGTCCCCTGCAGCTCTCAACAGGTTCCCTCCCTCTGCTTCCTCCCCCAGACCACGTTCTGCCATTTGCTTAAGGACACGCGTTGTTTTTCCTTGTCTCTCTTTCCCTCTATTCGACCCATGAGTGTCAGATTCTCCAGGCCCTCCTTCCTCATTATGTATCCCAGAAACTTTAGCTTCGTCTTCCTGATGTTAAGTATAAGCCTCCTCCTTGTTTGCAACCTCTCTAAGACCCCTTCGTTGCTCACATGCTCAGTCCATGATATCCTTAGCATCCTCTTGTAAAACCACATCTCTATCACCTAGAGTCTCTTCTTCATCTTTGAAGAAATCGTCCAACATTCGTTGCTGTAAAGAAGGACAGATGTCACATAACAGATCAGTACATTTTTCTTTTTTTTTTCTTTTCTTCTATTCAGATATGCCAATGAGAAGCCATAAAGACTTTCTGTTAAATAAAAAGTTCTTGACTTAAAAATAGAAAAAAAAAATCTTGTAGACTGGGATTGATAAAAGCAATAAGAAAGAATGTTATGTCACATGATATTCATTACAGTTACATGTACGGTATTATATTATTATATATATTATATATAGTATTATATTATTTACATGTACAGTATTATATAATTGTTCTGTAAGTTGTTTTTGTTAATCTCTTGGTGACTGAATTCTAAATTAAAGTATATCATAGGTATACCTATATAGATTCCCAGGATCAGGAGTTGGACTTGGAATGTACTCCCTGCCTATAAGAGGTGGGACTGTTGTAGATTTGCCAGAAGGAATGTGCATGCATTCACATGTGTGTATAGGATGTGTATTATAGGTATGTATGTATACATGCATGTATAGGCCTGTATGTGCATGCATGTATGTATGTGGAAGATTGTATACATATCTGTGTGTGTATATATATATATATATATATATGACAAGATATATATATATATATATATATATATATATATGACAAGATGTGAATATATATATATATATATATATATATATATATATATATATATATATATATGACAAGATGTGAATATATATATATATATATATGACAAGATGTGAATATATATATATATATATATATATGATAATATATATATATATATATATATATATATATATGACAAGATGTGAATATATATATATATATATATATATGATATATGAATATATATATATATATATATATATGACAAGATGTGAATATATATATATATATGACTAGATGTGAATTTTTTCTGTATCTCCTTAGCAAAGGATATTTTTTAACTTTTATCAACTGTGTAAATCCTACTTTCACAAACATCTTTCCTTTCCCCACGTTTAATTTTTATAAGACACTCAAAATTATTTTGAACAACCCTTTACATTTCTTTTCTTTCATATCAATTTTTTATAAATAAACAAATTCTTTCTGTTCAATTTCACATTGAATATGAATCCTCCTTTACTTGTGCACCTAACGAACTTACTAATTTAAAAAAAATAATTTCTATATAGAATAATTTCCATACATTGGCTCATCCAAAAATCACCTGATTTCCTGATGCAGTAATAACATTAATTAGTTGGTACACCCATTTTCATCCTTGACAAAGAGACCCGTCTCTCGCACACATTTTATTTCTTTCCTGTCTCTGTATTTGTAATACTTATTACAAACATTATCTGATAGTCCTTTACAAATTTGTAGACCATCCACAGTGACAAGTACTCCCAGATGTAACACTAACAAAGCAGTTTTTGTTTTACCTCCTTGAATTCCAGCTTGCTATCTTAAGTACTGTTGTCATCTTTCTGTGATGTAAGTCATATTTGCAGATAAGATAACATTGTGTAACACTCCCATTCCCCCATGCAACTTAGCCACTTAGCAATTGAAATATACTTTATTTTTATATTTTAACTCACTTCAAGTTGATTTCATTTACAGGTTTGTAGCATTTTTTTAGTTAATTTCACATTGAATTTTTAAAAATCATTTCCTGTTTTATATTTAATTTTGTTTATTATACTTTTGTAACAGCTTTTAACCATTTTAGCCTATCATCTTTTTGCAAATTTTATATATATATATATATATATATATATATATATATATATATTTATTTATAGGAGGGTAAATCAAATAACTAGATATTAGCAACCGTGTATGTGTGTGCTACAGTAAGGAACACTGCATCAGTGTGTGACCGCTGAAACCATTTAAAGGGAGGTAACTAAGTATGGTTTGGAGAGTTTGTAATTCCATTTGTAAGTAATTTAACTTTCAGATAACACAACAATTTGTCTTTGACAATAATGAATGCTACAATATTTATTTTGTAATAAACAATAGCCTGATGATGACATTGATATGTTGAAAGTACTTGGAAATAAAAGAAATATGTATCAACATGGTGATTTTGTTTTTCCTCATCCTTCAATAATGACACCAAAAAGCTTATCCACAAGTATGAAAGGATTTTATTGAAAATAAGTAGACAGAACATGTCTAAATTATTCACCAAAACATTCCTTAATGAAAACATGCTGCCGAAATAGACGCACACACACACACACATATATATATATATATATATATATATATATATATATATATATATATATATATATAAAAGAAAGAACAGTAAGATATATATTAAATCAATTACTTTATAATATATATATATATAATTAAATCAATTAATTTATGTAATTACACATATGCCTACGTTTCGTAGCTTTGTCAATCATCAGGCACAAAAAAGTTAACTTTTTCTATCAAATGATTGGCAAAGCCATGAAAGTCATAATAAATGTGTAAATGTATAATTATTATATATATATATATATATATATATATATATATATATATATATATATATATATATATATATATAAAAAAACATATAAAATTATCAACTTTCATAACTACATTTTAAGTAATTTCTATGGGATGAACAACAAACCTAGTATTGAACCCTCCTGTAATTGAAAGAAAGTTGTCCAGCTGAGGGGAAATGCAGACCTACTAGGGTTATATACCAAGCAACTATTTCCCCCAAAGAAAATATGGAAAATTATTATGTTTACATTGGAATTTCCACTGGGGAATGGAAACATAGATTTTATACCAATAGGCACTCTTTTACCAACCCTACATTAAAACACCAGACAGCTCTTTCAAAAAAAGAATTTGGGGAATTAAAGGAAAGGTCTGAACCCACAGATAGATTGGAAGATTATATGTTCCATACATACTCCTAATAGTCATAGAGATAGGTGTAGCTTATATTTACAAGAAAAAATTAGAATAATAAAATGTAATAATCAAAGCAAACTATTGAATCAAAGGAAGAGTGTTTTTAAGAAGGAATATGTATTTTTTTTAAACTTAACCTTATCAGCACTGGCTTGTGCCTTTCCTTTGTAACATTGAAATGGATAAATTCTGTATCAATTTTTCAAACACTGTTACAATTAATTTTCTAATTCAGACATGAACTCAGTCTATACACTGGGGTTGAATAAGACTGACAAAGTTTCTGTCAGTTGAAATAGGTTTATACTCCATATAAGGTAATTTTGAACTTTTTGATTTATTACTACACACACACACACACACACACACACGCACTTTCATCTTCTTTTTCTTATATTTTTACTCCTATGGAATATATATATATATATATAAATAAAAATTACTTTTTTTTATGAAATAACAATATGTAAAGTTTAGTTTGATGAAATCAAAGTACAAAATACATCACATGAAAACTTTCCCACTTTCTCATACATTTCTTATATACATGTGTCTGCTGTATTTGGGAAGCAATATTTAATTTATTCAAGTTTGGTTTTATATACACACATAAAAGAGTACACAGTGAGTGCTGGTAATAAAAAAATAAACAAAAAAACACTGCTCACTGTTAAGTAACAGAGCTAAAATATATATTAAAGAATTTTAAAGTTGTTCTTTACCACTTTACCAGGATACTTAGTTTTATGCACATGGCAGTCATCAGAACTGAAGTAAAAAGTTTTTAGGTCTCATGATTGCTATGCACATGAAACTTGAAGTTCTTTTATATATATATATATATATATATATATATATATATATATATATATATATATATATATATATATATATATATATATATATATATATATATATATATATATATATATATATATATATATATATATATATATATATATATATATATATATATATATATATATATATATATATACATATATATATATATATATACACATATATATATATATATATATATACACATATATATATATATATATATATATACACATATATATATATATATATATATATATATATATATATATATATATATATATATATATATATATATATATATATATATATATATATATATATATATATATATATATATATATATATATATATATATATATATATATATATATATATATATATATATATATATATATATATATATATATATATATATATATATATATATATATATATATACATATATATATATATATATATATATATATATACGGCATGATAATATATACAGCATGAAGACATGTCTCATTAAATAATTTAGACATGTTTTGTTTACTTATTTTTAATAAGATTTTCTCATAATTATGGACAAGTTTTTTAGTATCCTTATTGAAGGAAGAATGAAATAGTACATAAACTCAGTGTTTTTCACTTCATACGTAAATATTTAATTTTCAGATGAACGCAAAAGTTTTATCTTAGAAAAATGATGCCACAACACTTTTTTCATCTTAGAAAGAACAAGACCCTGATGATGACATTGTGCTAATGTCAAAAGTACTCTGAATAAAGAGAATATGCATCAATGCAGTAATTTTCATTTTTCCTTTAATAAGCGCACTTGTCCATAATTATAAGATCTTAGATATGTCTTGTGTGTGTGTGTAGATTGTAATTAATGATGCCATGCATGAATGTAAAAAAATTTCTTCTGGCAAGTTTTGAACCAGGATAGGACATCATGTTATAGCAAATAGAGACGGAGAAAAAGTTCTGACTTTTTTGGACTTTGTGATCCACAGGTGAAATCATGGTATGAAGAAGGTTTAAATTTTTTATTGACTACATTTAAAAAAAAAAAAAAAAATTAAATTGCTCTGTATTTTCTATATTTTAAAGGACATTGAGCACTTTTTATTTGGATAACTAAATGTTTTGCTTGAAACAACATTTTACTTTCCGTTTTTGTTTATTTATATATATATATATATGTGTGTGTATATATATATATATATATATATATATATATATATATATATATATATATATATATACATATACAAAGATAAAGAACAAATAGGAAATGTTAATGAAGCATGTTTCACTTTTATTAAAGCTTCGTCAGAGATTAAGCAAGAAAATGAACAAAAAGACAGAACTTTGGTATTTTCAATTTTGTTTGTGTCTATCTCTTTGTCTAAATGCTTTCTTCCTCCAATGCTGAAAAGTACTGGCCCAACTATGCAGAAATTTAAGAAAATAATAAATAAATAAAATTCTATTTGGTCAGATTAAGGGAAGTGTGTCAGGCCGATCATTTTTCAATCTTCCCTTTGGTTAAAGCTTGTATTGTTTTTCTCCCTTTAGCCAGTAAATGTTTTTTAAGAGTTGTCTCCCTTTACGTGTTACACGTGTCAGACAAAAGCTGCCGGAGGTCTCTAAAATCATTTTTCTTTTCTTCTCTCCTCACCAGACATGAAGACGATATCTCAGACAATAAATGCTTTGTTTGCCTTTAGGTAAGAGGTTCCAGCAATGTGTTGTTTCAAAAGTAAACAGAACATGTATTTCCAATACTATTTGCTTAGTGTAAGAGTTCTGTTTTTTTTTTTTCTCTTAATTTTACTTGTGGAAGTGTTGTCTGGCTTTCTATAACTAAAAATAAAGAAAAATAAAAAAACTATTCAAGTTTTCTTCAGTGCTACTTAAAATATTTATCGTTGGGTATGACTGATTTTATAAATATGAAAACCCTGAACACTTTTGTTCTATTTCATTATTTAACAAGAAAAGAACACATGAAACATGACAACTACTAAAATATTTAAACTAATTTTTATCATGAACGACTGACACTGACTTTAGAATCATATTAAGAAAAATAAATTGGCTTTTTTATCAAATATTGATTATTTCCAAAATTATCAGGTTTACAGCCATATCCCATTGAAATACTGTTTGTTGTACAATCACTAGAGTTAAGCAACATCAAACCTGGTTAGTACCTAGATGGGTGACCACTTGTGAATACCAGGTACTATAAGCTTGAATGTGCAGGTGGTGTCATCGATAATGGCTCCGAGTTGGAAATCTGAGAGCTGAGTTCCAATTCCTGTTGGGTTTGTTATATTCACTTATGTGCAAATAACCTTGGGAAAGGTATTAATCCACCTCTTTTCCATGGGTATGGATTAATTAGTAAGATTTGTATCCGTAAAATCATTATCTACAAAAAATTCTTACAATCTAAAAATATTTTCTAGCTTTAAATTAACCTGCAAAAGGCTGATAATCCATAAAAAAAGCAAATCAATCAATCAATACAAAAAGCAATATCAAGAAACCAAGTTCAAATTTAATCAACAATATGAATTTGTATTATGCTTTCCACCATCCCCAAATAAGGAAAAAAAATCTTGTCACTGGCATGCCACCTCTCTCTTAAATCCTACAATGCCCAAGCAGTAGTAACTGAAAGAAAAACTGTTGTCACCACTGAATAACCCTTTTTGTCAGGGACTAGTCAATTATGTTAATGCTTGGGGAATTACTCTTTTTTTTTTTTTTTTCTTTAAGCATGTTTCTTTAAAATAAAAAAAACTTAAGAGTATTTCTAGACATTTTTGTACATGAAGAGCAATTTTAAACATTTTAAGAACCTTCATTTGATGAAGCATTGATTGGAGTTGAAATTGGAATCTGTATGCCGAGTTCAAATTTCAGCTGAGGTCACTGCATTCACTTCACACAAATACTCTTGGGAAAGGTTTAAATCCTCTTCTCCTCTCAGCTATGGGTTAAATAATAGGGCAGACTAGGCTCTCTAGCCTTGGTTGGTAATCCTTCTAAGAGAAGGACAACTCTGAATTCAAAACTGAACATGGGATTGGTAACTCCTCCCTGTAAAAGCCAACTTGCTATGGAAATGAGAACAACAACAGTCTGTTTAAGTGGATGTGGAAGAACTTTGGATAAATTACTTTCGTAATGTTGATGTATATGCAAATGTGTGTATGCATATATATGTAACGTTGTTATATATATATATATATATATATATATATATATATATATATATATGCATACACGTAAATATTTTGCTTAATTTTCTAATTGGATGGAAAAGTAAATAGAGGGGGGGGGATTTTATCCGATAGTTGGTTCACTGTGTCATGCTAGATAAATTTTCTCTCCAGAATCTATCTTACATATGTATAAGTCTACTATTTGTCCATGCATTGAATATTGCTAACACATCTGGTTTGGTGTTTCTTCTATATATTTAGAGATTCTTGATTGCGTACTGGGTATGATGATAAACTACATCCGGCAGCAAGGCCCCAGATTGTGAGGTTTTGAGGAGCATGGAATCACCTGTTAATTGTTGCTGTTCTCAGGTCCACCCTAACCTGGATAGCACCTGTTAGGGGTCCCAGCTATAAGCAAATAGTTAATTTTTTTTTTTTTTTTTTTCTAAACTGAAGTCAAAACACTATGAAAGCATAAAAATAGATTTTTATGGTGAAAGTACCACTAATACATTTTTATATAAAAGAAATTACTAACAATACCTATTTATAGTTAGATTACCAACAACACATCAACCAACATGAAAGGACACTTTCAGAACATTAATCTATATACTATCCTAGAATTTCTTAAAGAAATGTTTTAATTCTGTTCTTTTGTTGTCATTGGAATATTATCAAGGTATAAAAATACATTTTTATAATAAAATTCCAGCAATATGTTTTCAGAGTAAAATAATAGTTACCAGAAATAGACTTTTAGGAAAAAAATACTAGCAGTATATTTTTGTATTCAATTGTGAAAACAGAATAACATATATAATATTACGTCCAAGCTCACAAGAAAATTAAATTTTGGCATTAAGTGACCCATGAGCTTATATGCCATTAAACAAACTATAACTTTTATATGTTCTCTTAATGTTTTTCTTTTTCACATTCTTTCACACTTGGTAACCCTTTGTGTCTTAGTGGATTTATCACCTTGCTTAGAGTGAAATGTCCCACACCTCTAAAACCAGAAATTTTGTATTATAATATATAGCTGTTAAATATTTAAAAAAAAAAAGAATTTATAAAGTTGTATAATGCCCTACTCAGTTGCAGAAGGGAGGATATTGTAATGAGGGGTAAGATTTGAATCCATAGCAGTTTCACTTTTTTGTAGCATTTGTTTGTTCGGTTGACTTTTCCTACTGTCATGTAAAAGCTGATGTTATAACTGGATAAGCCATACCCTTAACCCCGTTGCTTTTGCTTTGAAGTATTTAGTTACAAGTTCGTTGTAACCTGCTACCTCATTAGTTATGTTAAGATCTTCTACAAGATATTATCTGTCTGCTGTCTGTAAGAAGTTTGGGCTATAGAGGCAAAAATAAACACATCTGTCCTTCATTCGGGAATGAGAAGAACCTCTCCCCTCCTTGTGACACATTTTACAAGACTAAAACTATTTTTTTTATATATATATTAGATAACCTAACAGGCATGATTTTTAAAAACTTTGTGATTATAGGATTACACTAATAATTTGTTTCATTTTTTTTTTTTTTTTTTTTTTTTTCCTAATAATGTATAATAGATATTTCCTTTGTCTTCAGGACAAAAATTGTATTTTTTTTCATGTTATGTTCTATTACTATTAGTACATTTATTCACTTGAGCTTATTGGTTAGTGCTGCAGTCAAACATCTGTTAAGATCTTTTCTTTTTCTGTTTAGATCTTTTTATTTCATCTGTCAACATTTTTTTATACCCACTTTTTGTCAGTCAAGACCTTTTTTTTTTTTTTTTTTTTTTTCACTCTTTGGTCTATTGAGACCATTTTTTCCATTTGGTCTGTCAAGAATTTTTTTCTTTTGTTTAGATCTTTTTATTTCATCTATCAACTTTTTTATACAACCGCCCCGCCCCCCCGCCTTTGGTCTATCAAAGCTATTTTTCTCCTTTGCTTTGTCAAGACCTCCCCACCTCTGGCCATTGGTTTGTAAAGCTTTTTTTTTTCTTTTTATTTCATCTGTTAATACATCCTTTTTCTATTTTCCCCTTTGGTCTGTTAAGACCTTTTTCCACCCTCTTTGGTCTGTCATGACCTCCCTCTTTGGTCTGTCATGACCTCCCTCTTTGGTCTGTCATGACCTCCCTCTTTGGTCTGTCATGACCTCCCTCTTTGGTCTGTCATGATCTCCCTCTTTGGTCTGTCATGATCTCCCCCTCCCCCTTTGGTCTGTCAAGACCTTTTTATGTTTTCCCTTCCATCTGTCAAAATCTTTTTTCACATTGTCTTTGTTATTGTCAGTTTTTAACTATGTGAATTATTTTCTGGAAACAAGTCATGTCCATTGTTTAATAGTAATTAGTAGTATCAAATAGTAATTAGTAGCATAAAAGAAAAACAAAATTAATTTTAGTTGATGCTGGTGTATTTCTGTTATAGTAACCCACCTACAGTAGAATAAACTATTCCTCCTCTTCATAAATGAATTTGGTGACATAGTAATTGTGAGTTCAATCCCTGTACAAGGCAAGCAATACCTGAGCAGTAGAACAAGATATCCCTAGACATGAGATCAGTTTAACACCCCCCAGATTAAATAAAAGTAATTCCTTGTAGGTTACCTGGATCAACAGACACCTGATGACACCAGAGGACACAACGGCCAAAGTTGAGGACAATAGTCCAAATGTAAATAGTGTAAATAATAACACCTCATTCCAGAAACTGAGACAGGCAAAAGCTGTTTGAAGGACAAGTTATCTCTCTTACTTGTCTTGCTGACTGCTATACATTTTCTTTTTATATCCTTTGTAGATTAGCAGATAATGGATAATGACTCAGATTGAAATTCCAGTTGAGTTCATTACATTCACTTGTGTACTAATACATTTGGGAAAGGTATGAATCCATCTCTTCTCCCCTTAGTATCGGTAAATAGCCTTGGAAGGTTACGGGTTTTATGATTGTGAGATTAACAAGAACAAGCAAGAGACTTACAATAAACTTTCATTAAAAACCTTATTTGGTATTTAGTACCTAACGCAATGCATCATTAAGTAATAGTTAATTTTACTTACTGCTTGTGTTTTGATTATCAGTCCTATTGCATGTGGATAAAAATGTAAGTTTCTTTTTCTTTCTTTTTTTTTTTTTTTTTTTCAGACTCTCTTTCCTCTCTTTATCATTCATTTCTTTCCTCATCGGACTTGCTGTTCTCAAGGGAACCATAAGAACATAATATAATTACATCTATTTGCATAATCTTACATATCAATGTAGTTGAATATTGAATTAACCTTTTTAAATAGCGAAGCTTATTATTGCTGTTGAACTTGTTAGGGATATTATCCACACTAGACATGCATAATTTTATGTTGAGCAAGTCATTATTATTAATTACCAGCAATGTAATCTGGTGTTGCCCAGTATTTGAGTGACTTTTATGAATTGTTTTTATGCCCATAGCAATAAAATTTGTTTTTATTTGCATCAGTGTATTTATAAAGAAAATAGTTTTTTTTTTTTTTAATAAGACTTTGCTTAAGAACAAAGATTTTCTAATAGTGTTATTATAAAATCATTTATAATGTATGCTAAGATCTAGAAAGAATAAATTTGTCTATATTTATGAAGATATTCTTGGTCATGTTCTATTCTTTATAAGAGTCAGATCAAGCTAAAAAGGGAGTATTGGTGTCATGCCTACCTATTGTTATCTAATGACCTCTTGATTACTCTTCTATTGTTCTCACTTCTTAATGTTTCTCTTTTTTTTCTTATTCTTTCACACTCAGTAACCCCTTGTGTCTTAGTGGTTTTACTGCCTTGAAATGATTTTTAAAAAAAATTACCTGAGCTAGAGTTGCTCAGTCCTTACCTTCCTGTCTTGACAGAGTTCAAAAGTGTCCAAATTATTTTTCACCCTACAACTCTTTCCCCACATATGAAATGACACTCATCTATTTCTACTCTATCACTATTTACATGGTGAATCCTCTGACAAGCTGCATTCCTTAATTCCACCAGTTCAGACCTTTACAATTAGGACCTGCCATATCATGTACATTAAGATGAATCCTCCCATTCATATTCCATTAGTAAGAGAGAAGTTCCATTCTTCTTCCCAAGAACAACTACTTTGTGGAACAGACTCTCAAGAGTATGCGTTTCTGATCATAATAATCTTAATTTCTTCAAATCTTGAATCAACTGTTATCTACTTTGAATGGAGTCATTCAGTAACTCACTATCTTGAGTGGCTCTTACACCATGTATTGACTGAACAAGAGTATAAAAAAAAGTATGTAAGGTCACTCTACAAGTGCTACCGTGTAACCCAGTATTATCTGCTATATGGTTGGGTCATTGGCATCTAAACTGTTTCCCCCACCAGGTTTCTCAGGTAAAGAGAGTGGCTAAACAGCTAGAAGTATTGAAAACAAAACCTGTCAAAGGGTGGATGAACCTTCTTGTAAAGTCAGTGGCCATCTAGCATTCTGAGATAGACTGGGATCCATAGCTATGGAGTGATGACATGGCAGTGCTGATTTCTTAGACTAAAAAGTTCTGAAGAGAAAAAGGTTTCCTGGGTAGGTTATTTCTTTGTTAATATTAAAAGTTCACATACTTTATCTAAAAATATCATATGACATCAAAATTCAAAACGAAGAATCATTATCAGCTAAGAAAATAGAATTTTGTAAATTCAATTCAGATTTTAACTGACTACTTTCATATTCCTGCTCTTTGTAAAGGCATGAATCCAACTGTCTCATTCTTGTCCCTAGCATGTCACAATTGGCAAAGAGTTGATAAGTCTAAGTCACTCATTTGAAGTAGAAACAAAATGGCATTTTTGATCCCTTCACATTAAATATTTACTCTAAACTGTGCTTTGAAAGCTTTTTCTTTATTCTAAGATTCACTCAATACATGGCTCGAGAGCCACTCAAACTGGAGGGTCACTGTTAAAATGATAATGATGAACAAAGTGTGTGATATGATTGAAAGAGAAAGTGTGGTTGGCCACTTGTATCTGAGTATACCTGTCTACTAGGATGATACTGTTGCAGATGCCTGCTCAGGCACATCTGTGCTTGTTCAACACTCAGAGAGTCCACCTGTGATTTATACCGCAACTATGCTGAGTGGACCTTTCTGGGAGCGAACGCATTATCTGGTGAGATCAACAAGGCCAGTACATTCAAACCCTTGGTCATAATGATTTGTGACTGCATGCTAGCACTACTATCGACGGCTGACAGTTTCATTTACCCAATTTCACTCACAGAGCCTGGGTTAACCCGTGTTATAGTTTTCAAGCACTTTCTAAAGTTGCTGCATGTTGGGATTGCCTTCTCAGTTTGATAACATCAAGAAGTTAATTAAATCAACCCTGATGAGATTCAAGCTTAAGTCTCATCGTTAGAAAGTGAATGTTTTAACTACTCAACCATGTGCTCCCTGGTCAGGTGTGCTTATTAGGACAGGCAAAAAAGTTCTTGTCACAGATAAGAAGGGATTCAAAAAAAAAAAAAAAAAAAAGTTTGTGATGTTTGATTAGGGTTTAGAAAGTGGATTAAGAAGGGATCTTTATTGTATTATCATCATCATCATCATCATTTCTTCTTCTTCATTGTAAGTTTAAATTCTTTCTCATGCTTACTGAGCCAATTTATCTCAATATCTTAATTATACAAAAGTCCTGGATTAATGAAGGTGGATATTATTATTATTGTATACCTTGGATTCCCACAGTGGTTAGGAAAAGTGGGGTCGCAAGAGGAAGCCATTAGAAAAATGGGGGTGGGGCATAGCACCAAGCAATAATTTTTTTTTAAACAAAAAATGTTTTGTAAAAAAAAAAAATTCTTGAAGGAAGGCTAGCAGTCTTTGTAATTAAAGTGCTCAATATCAAGAGATAGGGTATTAATAACAACAAATGAAGTGTTCACTTATCTGTCCCTACCCAGTGTTTCACATCCACTTGTCAGGTGGTTTGATAATATTATTAACAACCTGCCAGGTGACCAAAAGGAAACTCAGTAAAAAGAAAAACCAACAATGGATAAACCAAAAACCAAGGGAAAAAAAACATGATATAAGTAAACTGAGGAAAAACTTAAACATAAATTAAGGGGAAAAAAAAAAAAAAAAGGACCAAAAGACTGAATAAGTGCTTGTCAACTGAAGATTATGGTAATGTGAAACTGAAGTAGTACTCTGGACTTGGTCCTTTTCTGTGGTATAATGCTAGGAAGTGTGTGTGTGTTTTCAAATGTCTCCTTTTCTAAAAGATTTACTTCTTTCCCAAGCAAATCTACATGATAATAAAAATTTTTCAAATTAAATCAAAACCTATTATTTTCAAACTAAAATAAAATAATACAAAAAAAATCAACAACAATAAAAACATTTGTTTATTAGGCATTAAATTATATCACTTAGCATCCTCCATAGTTTATTAGGCATTAAATTATATCACTTAGCATCCTCCATAGTTTATTAGGCATTAAATTATATCACTTAGCATCCTCCATAGTTTATTAGGCATTAAATTATATCACTTAGCATCCTCCATAGTTTATTAGGCATTAAATTATATCACTTAGCATCCTCCATAGTTTACCTTGACTTACACAGTTAGCCGGAATAATATTTTTGAGCATTCTTAAATTTAAAAATTTTTGAAACCTAAAGATACTTTTACTTTTATTAATAATACATGTCAAAATAAAATCTTTACATTTGGTTTGATAAAGTCCATCAGAGGACAAAACATTAAGATTAAGCCACCCATATATGGTAAAACTTGTAAGTAATAAACATATCATTTTTGAAATTGTTTAAAATTATATTGTCCTTTCTTGCAGTTTGAGGAGTGTGTGACAAGAAAAAAAAAAAAAAAAAATATTTGGTTTTCTTCTTTTCTATATAGACAGGCTTTTTGTCAATAATGAACACACTCATGAATTTTTGGTATCTTCAGCTATACCTGTAGACGTTTCCTCATAATTTATTTTTTCTGTACACAGACAAGAATATAATCCAATTTACAAATACCAATTTCTTGCTTTTGTCTTTTGAAGCAGTGCAAAGGATGACCCAAATAGATATTGATGTGCTATTTATATTCAAACATTCTTAGTTTATTTAAATATGTCAGAAGTTAAAGAAAAAACCCTGAAGCACTTAAAACTTAACAAGCCTGTTCATTTTAACTATTGTGTTCTACTGCAGTGAATCTCAAAATAAGGGTTGAAATGTTGGAGGGATGATTTAATGGTTGTTGGGGGTCAAATAAAAATTTGAAACTATAGTGAAATGTTACAAATCTATTGATTATTTTAATGTTTTCATCAAGTAACTTTTTGTTTTCTATATTAAAAATATTTTTGTTTGAGAATTTTTTGTATAGTTTTAGTGCCTGGTACTTTTTATGACAGTGTGGCAGCTCATGAAAAATATTTGTATAAAAGGGGACATGAGTGAAAACGTTAAGAGAAACCCTGTTATTGAGGAGAGAGATGTTAATCTGGAAAAATTCGTGAAATGAGTTTGAGCAAAAGGTTATTGTTAATAAACTAATTTGCCTAAATTGTTTCTGAGGGGAAAATTAGCTGTGTGGATTTTTAGTTATTTAGGTTAAAAACAGGCAGATCAACTTATTTTTAATGATTCAGTTTAGAGAGGAAATGTCTAAGCACTTTCTGGGATAAAGAGTTTTTGGCAGTAAAGAATTTTTGTCTCCTGATCACAATGGCTATCTTTCTTATGCTTCACACAATCTGTGTTTCTGTCTACTTCATTTATGCAGATTGGATTTCATACTCTTATATTGTGTGTGACTTGCGTCTTGTGTGTGTGTTTTATTTGCGTCTTGTGTGTGTGACTTGCGTCTTGTGTGTGTGTTTTATTTGCGTCTTGTGTGTGTGACTTGCGTCTTGTGTGTGTGTTTTATTTGCGTCTTGTGTGTGTGACTTGCGTCTTGTGTGTGTGTTTTATTTGCGTCTTGTGTGTGTGACTTGAGTCTTGTGTTGTTTATGTGTGTGTCTTGCTTTGCATGTGTCTTGTTTTGTATGTTTGTTTATTGTGCAACTTGTGTGCCTTGAATTTTGTCTGTGTATACACACACACACACACACACACAATTACCTTGGAAACCAAGGCTCTTAGAGGAAAATTGTCTGGTCAAGTATTTACTCACTCAGTCAAACAATGTACTATACAAAGGAGAAATGGTTTTATGCATTTCCTAAAAGAATTAGTACAAAATAAGCACCAAATGTCTACTTAAATTGCAATGCTGGATTTAATAATTTATGAAAAATGGTGATTCCAAAGTCTTCTTTTCAGTCCTTAAAATATTCTAAAGACAGGAAATATTGGCTCCCTATAAATTCATTGTCAATTTGTAAACAAATGAAAGAATCGAGTTTTATGCTTTAAGCATTCAATGTTTTCCATTTATTTTTCTATTAGGCTCTAAGATATTGACTTTTTATTTATGAATTTAGAATGTTCAATAATTATTGATCATTGGCTTCAAAAAAATATTTGTTTTTCTATTTAGTTTTTTAATAGATGAAGGATGAATGATTGTCTGAAATAGTTTTTGAGAATTTAACCAGTCCTACTTTATTTACATAGCATGATTTTTTTTCATGAGAAAATGTTTTGCAACAATCAGAAGCACATAAAAAGATGAATATTTAATTACAATGTCCTGCTCTCTTACCTACTTACCTGGCCCCTACTCTTTTTTTCTTTTTTTTCTTACTTACTTGTCTTGTCCTACCTTCTGGTTTCATTTGTGATCCCCCCTGCTCCTGCCATTCTTATCTTTGTCCTGTCAGCTTCTCTTATGCCAGCCTTGCTTTGCTTGTTATTTTATATCTTACCCTAATTTCTTTATGAATATCTTATTGCTCTTTCTTTTTTTTTTCTTTCTATCATTTTCTCAATTCTTCTAATAACTTTCTTTTCTTTTTTTTTTCTTTTCTTTTCTTTTTTTTTACAATTATTTTCTTCAAAGACAATATTTACATTTATGTTTTGGTTGGTTTAATATCTGTTGAATAAAACCAATTCATTAAATATGGTGTTTTTTTTTTTTTTTTTTTTGTTTTTTTTTTAACTCAATAAAAAAGAAATATATCACATCATCATTTTTGTTGCTTTTCCTTCTTTGTGGATCTCTTTTTCACCCATCACATACACATGCTTACTTCTGTGTGTGTATGTATGTATGTATGTATATATATATATATATATATATATATATATATATATATATATATATATATACAACATTGAAGCCAACACTCAGAGGCAACAGGTTGTTTCATGCTAGACGCAATCATCAGGCAGCCCAATGATTGCATCTAGCATGAAATGTGCGCTTCTCTCTCTCTCTCTCTCTCTCTCTCTGCTTCTTTCTCTCACCATGCTCCTCTCTCTCTTGTCACTCTTACCCATCTTTCTGATCTCACTTTCCTCTTTCTTTTTTTTTTTTCACCTTCTCCTTTTTTCACCCCACCCATGAATACAAAACAAAAAAAATTTTCATTGCTTTACACTTTTCTTCTCCACTAACAGTTTAACCATTCAGATCAATAAAAGCTGGTGGTTTCGCTGAAAGGGGATTTTTGAACCCCTTAAAGATGAGGATGCCACTTTAAAAAGAATCATTGATCTGTAATGATTTCTCAAAAAAATCCCCAAGTGATTCTCATGTTTCCCCTTGTTTCACAAATGGTCCACTTGGATTTCTATCAGCAGGATTAACACACAGGCCGCTGACACAGTTGACTCTCCTTAAAAAGCCAGTAAAACACAATTTGCATAATTATTAATAGCTGAACTACTTCTGCTTCTGCTACTTTTTCCCTATAAACATCGACTATTGGCAATGGCGCTGGTTGCAAGCAAGAACCAGTTCTTAGCCAGAAATATGGCTTTTCAAAGATGACTAGGATTAGAACGATGATGATCTGAGATCATTTTTATTTAATGACTAAATATGATTGCTTCCTCAGTTTCTCTATGGCAGCCATGTTTAAAATGTCTAATTTTATTGGTGCTATCTTTGGGATCAATTTTATTTGTTGAATACTCAAACAGGTTGTTTTTTTTCAGCATGGACAATAATAAAATCATGAAGTTATTAACAATAATGATTGTCTAAATTGTTTTTTGGTAAAAAAAAAAGATTATGAATATGGGTAATGATTGAAACCTTTTCGTAATAAAATTTTATATTTGGGAAAGATCAATCACAAGAGTTTTTTTTTTTAACGTGCTATTTGAAATCATGTAAGATTAATAATATCAATGTTATTCTGACTTTATGGGTCATGTTTAGTGAAGATCTTACACACATGGAAAGTGGATGGAGTCAGCTTTAACAGAAATCTTTCTGAATGGGGAAATCCACCGAGATTGAGAATCAAGCCTACTTGATCATTATATTGTGACAAAACCTCATTGCATTAGCAATAATAAAAATTACTGCATTTTCTACCATCAGAAATTGTCCGACAAAAGCTTGTACCATATTTCCTGTACTTTTTTTCTGGTTCAAACTAATTAATATCTAACAGAATTTAAATCACTGACCAAATGCTGTAATTTTTAAAAAAAAAAATAAAATAAAATTATTTTAATAGTTTTTAAATCACATTTTAGTCTGCTTCACTGTTATCTACGTTGCAGTTAAACAACATGACAGTTTCCTCAATGTTGTCATATTAGATGACTTCATTGAATCTATAAGCAGAGTTGACAATGTGATACTACGGACACCTATGTAGAAAGGGAAGAGGTTTTATCTAGATCTCAAGTGTTTCTGTTTGATGTCCAGCAGATGGTGGCTTTTGAAGTTGAATCTTCTAAGATGCATACACTTTGACCTAAGGGGGACAAGAAGTAAAGGAGAGGATGATGGGTTTTTGGAGATCAAGTGGCAACAAAACCAGAAATAGAGTATATCCAGGTCCTGGTCTATATTAATAATCCTGCTTGGGATCAAGGGAGAGTTCTTGTCCATCCATGGCAGGAGATGGGCATCCGTCATATGGTTCCTGTGCTGTCCATTTGTATCACCAGCCACCATGTCAGAATTAATAGATGGGCAAGGCGTTAACAGGAGGAAGAGCTGGTCTTTTAGACCAACATAGTTGTCATCTCAAGTATCACCTACCTAACCATCCAAACAAGCAGGTAAAACCTTAAATAAAAAACCTTTACGCTATTTATATTTGAACTGATGTCTATGTATTTGTTATTATCACATTGTTTTGGCTGTTGTGCCCTCCAATCCTCCTGAGGTGTATATTGATCTGGGTAGCCTACATGGAATTCTGAACTGCATGCTTTATTTAATCTACAGGGGTAAACTCTTTTCGTTCCAATGCCCATGTCTGGGCATGAGGACAATAGTCCAAATATAAATAGTGTAAGGACTTTTTCAGGTGTATATTGTCATATCCTCTGACCTTCCTCAGGTGTACATTGATCTAGGTAACCTACAGGGAATTCTGAACTGAAGACTTTATTTAATCTATGGGGGGAGACTATTCTCGTTCCAATGCCTATGACAAGGTATGAGGGCAATAGTCCAAATATAAATAGTGTAAGGACTTCTTCAGGTGTATATTGTTATATCCTCCGGCCTTCCTCAGGTGTATATTGATCTGGGTAACCTACAGGGAATTCTGAACTGAATCCTTCATTTAATCTATGGGGGTAGACTGTTCTCATTCCACTACTCATGACTAGGAATATCGTTTAGTTTTCACTTTTATTTAGTACTGTTCAGTTATCGTTCACCTGTTTCTATTGAGTGCAAGTACACACTGCCTGACGAGAATGTTAGATTTATATCATAGAAATTTTTTTTTTTAAATCGGTCAAGTTGTTTTCAGTTTTGTAAGCCCAAGTTAAGGTGTGTGTTTGTAGGGGGTATATTGTACATAATAACGAATATTTGAAGATAATATTGTGAAAGATACATGCAAAATAGACTAGATAATTTTCTTTCTAGAAAAATGTTAATGCTTCCATTGAAAAGGAGATATTTCTGCCTTTAATTCTTTAGCATTCAACATGCTTAAACCAGTCCTTGTAAATATCGGCTCTCAAAGTTTCACTTATTTTTGTTTCTGTGACTTCCTGTATTATTTGTGATGTTGTCGTATATCAGTGGTTCCCAATTTTTTTTTTTTTTTTTTTCTCTGGGCCACATTTTCAGAAAGAAAATCTGCTCATGCCTCACCAAATTTTATGTGATTTTAAAAAGTAAAAAAAAAAAACAAAAAAAACAGATGTTAAAGGGAGATAACTGCAGATTCAAAGTCGGAACATTATCATTGATAACTCTCTCCTCCTCTAATTTGCAGACCCTAGTTACTATATTCTTAATACTTGATATAATGCAAAAATATCACAATGTTAAAAATTGATCAATAATTGATTATAACTATTTATTCTGAGACTTATGCATGTAATTACAAATAATCCGTAATAATATTTTAAATTTTGAAATCCTATTTAATTTTGGCATTTGAATCTTTGATTGTCTTTAAATCATTCTGCCTCACCTGCTATCCTCTTCCACCACACTCATGAGGCATACCGAATCACTGGTGTATATTATGGCAAAGTATACATGAAGTGGGCTATGGTGGATTGAAAATTGAAAGGCAATATTTACAGGGCAGGTTTGAGTTGATTTGATTCGAATGGTAAAGGGTTAAGCCTGTGCAAAACAAAAATAGTGTCATGTTATATTATAGAAATCTACATATCTTATATGGTGTTTAATATGCAAAGGTTTCAAAGTAACACAGTTTGAAGATCATGTTTTTACACTTGGTGACCTTTTGGGGAATGATTTTCTCAAGATTATCACCGCAGAGACAAGGAGCAAAATCTAACAGACAAGTAAATAGCTAGCCATTGTTACTGTTCAATTAGGACTAAAAATACTGTTCCTACCTTTATTGGTGCTGGCCTTAAAGAAAACTATTTTAATCTGACACTTTTGTCCTGTTTTTTTTTTGTTTTTCAACTTTCTACTTTTCTCAATGACTGCTTCATTTAAAACAATCTTTTGTCACCAAGACAAATGGGAGTAAACCATTGTGGGTATTGCAGATTTTAACAATTAAGAGAAAAGCTGAAATCTTTAAGAACTGGAATGCTAAATCTGTTTTTTTTTTTTTTCCTGAAACCAGTTTCTGATAAAGATTTCCTTTTAACTCAAAAGAGGACATTGAAGTTGTTTTTGTTTAGTGGCATATCAGCCTCTATGGGTTATTTAATGCTGAATATTTTGTATGCCTATAATAATGGTTATTTAATGCTGATATTTTGTATGCAATTTTATTTTATTTGGGGATCAGTCTTTTAAACAGGAGTAGAGGCTCATCCCATGTTTCCTGTTTAAGATTAGATTTCTGGTTCCTTCTAAAGTCTACTTCAACTTGTTACTCCTAACATTGCCACCTGAACTCTGAAATTTTATTCGTTAATTAAATCTTGGCTTTTTCAAGTCTAGAATTAGCTATCTTTCCTGTTGCTGTTCCTTTTCTTATACTAATACAACTCCATACAGTATCCCTCTACCTTTAGTGACCCTTGGGCCTTGTATTGGGTGAACATTAATAAAAAAAATAATGGTTTAGTGATACAAGTCTTACTAAATAACCCATAGCTGGGAGAGAAATTGATTCATACCTTTCCCAAGGGTATTTGCGTGTAAGTGAATATAACAGGCCCAACTGGAATTGGAACGCGGCTCTCAGGTTGAGCCATTATCCATTACACCACCCACACATCCAAGCTTACAGTACCTGCTATTCCCAGCTGGTCACCTATCTAGGTACTATCCAGGCTTGATGTTGCTTAACTGGTGATCATATGGGAATTGCTGTTTCGAAATGTGATGCGGCTGTAAGCCAACACGTGAATGATAGGAACTACAAGGAGCAATTTAAGCCACTTGGGGCTGGGGCAAGGGTCATGCCCCACCCACTCTACATCATCTTAATTCTTATAAGGTAGTATTCAAATAAAATACAAATTTCATTGTAATCTAATTATGTACAATAATGGATCATATGCAGTATAGATTAAAAATTCAACTAGAGAAATTGAAAATAAATACAATGTATCTAAATACAAATTAGAGACATACTATTATAGATAATTTGATCTTAAATAAATGAATGTTTTGAGGTAATTTTTAACATATTTTTTTTTTCTTCTTAAAAAGTTTAATAATTTAACACATTCAACATGGATAAAAAATAGTGAATTTTCTATAGTATTTATTTGAGATTTAACACTAGAAAAACAAATTCACAGATTTGGACAAAAGAGGAAAAAAAGCCTTCAGAATGACATCAAAAACAATTAAAAATATTTATCCTTAACAGTAGGTCGTGCTTAGTTTAATTTGTAACATATATAAATGTAGGTAGAGAAAAAGAAATGTTGATAAGATAGCAACAGTCACAAAGCACTCCCCGGGACCTCCGATCTGTCCCCACCCCACTTTCCATATTATGCGAGATATATAATGATCTCTGGAGAATTATTTACAAAGATATGTATGGCAAAAGACCATAGTAATGGAGCATTCAATGAAAATTAGTCTGCTTTTTGGTAGATGCCTTCCTCACATGTAACAGTTTATTTAATCACTTACTGATTTCTTTTTTTTTCTTTGTGATATATTCTCAGTTTTTCTTTTTCTTTGAATATGCTCCTTAATAACAATTCAATTTACTTTTTTTTCTTTTATAGGTAAGTCTGGAACTTGTCCCAGTAAAGTTTGCAAAACAATAACTTCATAAAATTCTTTTAAAAAAAAGTAAGTAATTTTTCTGTATTTCAACTATTCATCGTCTCTGTAAAATAATTTTTTTTTTTTCTTTTTTTTTAAAATATGTGTCAAATAGAAAATGCTTTGGTTACCATAAGAAATTATTAATATTTTTATAGTGGAGACATTTATCTCCCTTTGATCTCACTTTATTAATTACTAGCAGTATAACCTGTCTTCAACCAAATGTTTCATTACTGGGAAGTTTTGCTGTTCAGTTGGAGCAGTTTAAGTTTAAAGTCAGCCCACCTGAAAATCAATGTTAGTAACAACAATTGGGTGCAACTGAGGCACATCACCAAATCGGGGGTTAAAAATTTGAAAGGGGGCGGTGGCCTTAAAAAGGGCCGTTCTTGTGTTCACAATCTTGCAAGGAAAGAACCTCTTCCATGGACCATCATGATAATAATATACAATAATTTTTATTTATAATCTTTTTTTTTTATAATTCTAATAATCTTTTGCATTAGATTTCAACTCTCTAAACTGATTGACATTTTACAGACATTAAATTTTGCCTTTGATTTTTGTGCAAAGTTTTAAAAAAATCTGTTTTTTTTTTTTTTGTTTGGTTTTTTTTTTTTGTTTTTGTTTTTTTTTTTTTTTTTTTTTTTTTTTTTTGTTTTTTGTTTTTTTTTTTTTTTTTTTTTTTTTGGTTTTTTTTGTTGTTTTTTTTTTCACCTTCAAGGTTGTAATTTTTTTCCATCCAATTTGGACTCAAGACTGGCACTGAAGAATTATCTATCAAACAAAAAAAATTCATTTAAATCTGATGAAAACTGTAGAAACACATGAACATCCGATCACATACATACATGCATGCATACATACATACACACACACATTTTGATAATTATAGATTATTATTAAGCTTTCTATAATATAGACAATTATCTCCCTTTGATCTCACTTTATTAATTATTCAGTATCTGAAGACATTTCTGTCTGAATTTTGGGGATTCAGATTTATCAGTATTTACATTTACTTTTGGACTAATTTCCTCATTTTTGTAATTATCAAAACATTTTGTTCATTCTGCCCACTAACCTCCTTCAGATGCCTGTTGATCCAGGGAATTTCAAACCTTTTATTAACTCTATCGGGGTAGAGATTTTCTTGCTCTGATTCCATGTCTAGTCTCTCTTTTTTTTTTCTTTTTTTTTTTTAGTCTTGCTCAGTTATTGCTCACTCTGTTTCCACTGAGTCTGTATTACTAACCCATTGCAGTTGAAATCCAATAGGTTAGACCTCGCCTACAGGCCGTCTGATTTGTGATCATGAGACCAGGGGGGAGTGTAGCAAAAAAATGTTGGCTTACCTCGTCAAAACCAAGTGAGAGTGTGTCACGTGTATCTTACATCAAAAAAGAAAGAAAGTGCACATGTGACTCTTGTTTATATATGAGAATGTCATGCCAATTTTTGGTCGTGCTTTAACCAATCACTGACTTCTTGACCTAGATATAAACAGATTCTGCATGTGACCGACAAATTGGCTCTGAGTCATTACCAGGCATGAAGGAGAATTTCTTGAGACAAGCAGCTGCTGCATTGAACTTTATTCCCTCATAAAATAAAGGGTTCAGTTTGAAATTACATATCAGCAAACACCTGAAGAAGGCTACAGGATTCAACAGTTGAAACTGTATGAAGTCATGTTACATATCACTTAATTCACAATGGTTCAAGCTTGAAAAAGGATTAGAATATATACCTAAATCTCACAGTTGGCTGATATTAAGTTTTAAATGTTGAATAAAAACACTTTCATTTATCTGTGTTTTTTATGTTAGAGATTTATCATCTGAATTATCTATACTCTTTGTATTTCTTTTATGTCCCTTTAGTTTATGGCTGATCATGACTCTCCACAACTTCCTGTCTTTTGTTGCTCAAAGTAACTTTTGAACCATCCCTCTTTATTGCTGTTCTGTCATCTATTCAGACACCTTCGATAGAATACTTAACTGACTCGGGGTGGGGGGTGCATATTTTCTTTCTTGGGGGATTTTTCATCTCTCTTTCTCTCTCTCTCCACTTCTTTTCTGGGGGCCTTTTTATTTCTTCTAACTTGTCCTTTTCCTACTTTATACAATTGGCATTATGATTCTCTAACTTCCCACCCTCTCTCTCATCCATTGCCACCCTTTATTCCTTCCACCCTGCTACAATTTGTTGTTTCTACCCAACTTTTATGTTGAACCCTCCCTAGCCTTATTAATTTAAAATTTAAACCTCTTCTCACCTATATCTCATTTTATTCATTATAGAATTTCCGATGGTTTAACACATGAGCATTTTTATTAGACTGCATTCGTTTTCCTTTCAATGCCTTTTTTCTTATTGCTACTTTATTAAGAAAATGCATGAACTGCAAATTTGTATCTGCCTCTCGCATTCTCTTCACAATTCATTAAATAAAAAACATTACAACAAAAATAGTTGATCAGTTACAGTGCCAAGTTTTCTTGATTGCTTATAGTCATAGAGTTTACAGTTAAAAAAAAAAAAAGTAATTGATTCTATGATGATGTCATCTTTTCAAATACCTGATAGTTGTTAGTTTCTTCATTATATTTACGAAAACACATTTAATTTGTTGTTTTTTTTTTTGTTGGTTTTTTTATTAAACAGTTTTGTTGTCTTCTGTTACTATTAATACACCTTTGTGTAAATTAATTAAAACAACCACTTTAGTTTCCTTTCTTTCACCATACAGTCAGTTTTAGACCCACTGGAGTGACAGGGTGAAATCGATACCTATTTTTTCCTTAGATTAGGTCATTTGCTGTGGTGTGCAGTAATATGAATCTATTTTCAGAGTCTATGATGAAATTTTTTTGGTCATGAAAAATATTGCATCATTCGTGATTGCATCAGATTTTCATCACACCCAGATACTATTGTCTCAACTGTTATTTAGTTGTCCTACAGCCATTGTCTGCGATGGACATTACTCCAAGGAAGCATACGAAAATTGTAACGCTGCACGAACATACTGGCAAGCCTTACTAGTGAGCAAATTAAAGTACTATAGACTGGACCGGAAATTCTCCTGATTTAAATCCAATTGAGAATCTGTGGTTAATCTATAAAGAACAACTTTGTGGAATGGACATATGAAGTACTAATGTGCACTGGGCCATGTTTCATTGGAAAAATATGAAAAAAATAATAATAGAATTATTCGTTTTGTTTCAATTAATTTGCACAAGGGTATACAATTGTTTTGTTGTTAAAGAAAACCATATTGTCAATTTTAAAAAAGTTACAAGCAAAAAACTTTTTTTTTTCTTTTTTTTTTTTTTTTTAAAAAAATGTTGTAATCGCTGGTTTTCACAAAAATATAAGCAAGTTTAGTTTTGTAAACTGAACAATTGGCAAACCGTAAGTGTTTTTAACTTCTTTGCATAATAGTGAAAATCAGGTGGTTTTCTCCTCTCTCTGCAGACTCCCTCTCTCCTGTATGTGGTTGTCCCTCTCTCTCTCTCTTTCTCTGCAGGCTCCCTCACTCCTGTACGTGGTTGGCCCTCTCTCTCTCTGCAGACTCCCTCACTCCTGTACGTGGTTGTCCCTCTCTCTCCCTGCAGACTCCCTCTCTCTTGTATGTGGTTGTCCCTCTCTCTCTCTGCAGACTCCCTCACTCCTGTACGTGGTTGTCCCTCTCTCTCCCTGCAGACTCCCTCTCTCCTGTATGTGGTTGTCCATATCTCTCTCTCTCTGCAGACCCCTGTGTACCCCTCTCTCCCTGCAGACTCCCTCTCTCCTGTATGTGGTTGTCCATATCTCTCTCTCTCTGCAGCTCGTAATTCCCATCAGTTGTTTTTTTTTTTCTCTCCTCTTTCTTCCTCAGGTGTCCCATTCTCTTGAGATGTAAGAGAGGAAGACAGAAAAGTTTAAAATGTCTCTTTTGATTTGTGTTGCTTCACTGATATTTTCTGTTTGATAAACAACAGATGAGAATGAAATGAAAACTATACCTCCCCAACAAATTATCATATTATAATTAAGCTTGTTCCTTAGATAGCTTACCTGTCCTCTGCCCACAAATTTAACTTGACTGGTCCTTGCCCACAAATTCTCTAACCATTTTTTCATCATCTGGCAAACCTCATTCTGGGATCTGTTGAAGCAGTATATATGTATTTCTCGAAAGAAAGAAAAGGAATGTAGAGAAAGTGATAATGCCCTCATGCATTTAATGTCTACTTCAGTGAAACAGTATATTAATATGAAATATGCCAATGTGAAATAATTAGTTTCAGTAATAAAAATTAACAAAAACAGTGTAATTTCAACAGGTTCCACTCTACGTGATTAAAGGAAATAGATATCATAAAAACATATTTGAAAAATTATAACTCTATATACTGTATATGACTGTATGGGGATTTACTATAAGCTTAGAATTTATCTGACTTAAAATGTAATGACAATATGTTAGATATCAACTTGTCTACCATAAAATTTCTGTGGACCCCACAAGTAAATAAAGACATATGTCTCTGATCATAATTCCTCTCCTCTTCCCCAAATGCCCAAATAATCGTCTGTTGGTGTGCCTTAGACATTCATATTGAACAGATAATGGTGAAAATAAAACCACTTCTTAGACTTTATTCTGTTCAAAGTGAAAGAATTTATTAAGTTTAATTATTAGCAATTCTCTTCCCTGAAACTTTTTTTTTTTCTTTTTTATTTTTTTTCTCTTTTTTTATTTTTTTTCTCCTTTTTTTTATTTTTTTTTCTCTTTTTTTATTGTCATTTTGTCTTTATTTTTTATTGTCATTTTGTCTTTATTTTTTATTTTTATTTTTTTGTCTTTCTCTCTTTTGTCTTTTCTTTTTTTCTCGCTTTTTCTTGCTTTTTCTTTTTTCTCTCTTTTCTCTTGTCTCCTTTTTTCTCTTTTTTACTCTCCTTTTTTCTCTTTTTTTTCTTTTTCTTTTTTTCTCCTTTTTTCTCTTTTTTACTCTCCTTTTTTCTCTTTTTTACTCTCCTTTTTCTCTTTTTACTCTCCTTTTTTTTTTTTTACTTTTTCTTTTTTTCTTTTTTTTTCTTTTTTTACTCTCCTTTTCTTTTTTACCTCCTTTTTCTCTTTTTTACTCTCCTTTTTTCTCTTTTTTACTCTCCTTTTTTCTCTTTTTTACTCTCCTTTTTTCTCTTTTTTACTCTCCTTTTTTCTCTTTTTTACTCTCCTTTTTTCTCTTTTTTACTCTCCTTTTTTCTCTTCTTTATCCTCTTAAATTAGGAAAAAATATCTTTCTATGGATGAATACTTTTGAATCAACAAAGACATTTTTATTGTCTTGTAATTCCTTTCTGTCACATGCGTAGTCACATCAACATAAACATCACTTTGGTCTGAAGTCTTAAAGGATGAAATGCATCACATGAAAACTATTCTCTCGATATATAAAAATTTATATTGTTTTCCCATGTATTTATTTATATCTACATATATTTATAAATATGATAAAAATATAGTTCTAAAGTTTGCTATATTTATGAGTAGGGGTGCTCAATATCCATGATAGAGCACATGTAGATATAATAGTAGACACTGAGTTAAATAAGTGGCAACAGTTATGCTTCAATGCAATTTTCAGGCCTTGTGTGTTGTGTTTTTGGGCACAACTATTTATGTATGCTGGTCAGTAGTGCATTATGGGTAGTAAAGTCTATTGTATTATCCTAATGATTATTGGGGAGGCAGTAACGATTATGTCTCAAATTATTCTAGAGACTATTGAATTGGAATAATTGTTGATCCAAATGCAAATTTATAGTGTTAACTTTTTTACTTGTTATTTATTATTGAGGATTTAATCATTTGTTTATTATGATTATTATTATTATTATTATATGTATTTATGTATATATTTATCATTTGTTTATTATTTACTTAATTTGTTTATTTATTTAGATTTTTTGTTTATTTTTTCTTGGGGGTTGGTTATCTTATTTGTTTAGTTTAAGGTACTGGCTTTGTCTGAAGCAATGCTTCTTAAACTGTGGGTCACAACCCCAAATGGGGTCACGAAGGGAAATGCTGGGGTCACGAAAATTAAATCCAAATGCTTGAGTTTCAGTTCATATATTATTTCACAAATGTACAATATTTAATGTGATGCCCATGTAATGTGCATTCAGCATGGTTGTGACTAGTGCAGTGACAATGGATGTATTTTCAGTGTAATTGGTTAATACCTGGGGTTGTGAAAAATCTTGTGATGAAAAAGTTTAAGAAGTGCTGGTCTAAAGTACATTATGTTGTCTGCGTTATATATAATGTACATATTTGTATTTTACAAGGTATTTCCAATTTTTGACTTTTAAGTAACGTAAAATTTTGTTTTTGTGTCTGCATTTTGGGATAAGAATCATTTATTTACTAATTTGTGTTGGTCTAGGAAGGTTATTTTATCTATATATTTATTTGTACTTAATACATATTTATAGATACTAGATATACTTGTAAAAATTTCAGTTTTCCTATTTGAATTTTCTGATGAATAATAATTCTTAAGTTAATGGTGAGTTCTGTGATAATAAAATATCTGTAGAAATTCCCCTATTGCATTGTTAAATATTTGAGCTTAACAACTTTAAGAAAATATTCCAATAACAATGATAAAAATGAATGCTGGTCATTATTTAAAGAAGTAAGGTGCAAATGAAAAGATTTGAAATTGCCAACTTTTTTCTATTTTCACCAAAACAGCCATTAAACACTTCTTCCTTTCTTTCATTCATTTTCTCACTGAAACCAAGTAGTGTCTCTGATATGTGTTTTGTTTTCTCTCCCCACACACAAAATGGAATAGTCCATTATTTATGAGGTATTGGTAGGAGACGTTAAAGTAGTGTCTTTCCCCTCTTTCAACACAATCAAAACAGAAGAGTCCATTATTTATGAAGCATTGGCTGGGTGTAACAGTCATGTGAACTAATGAAAGGAGGGACAAGCCAATTTATATATATATATATATATATATATATATATATATATATATATATATATAATGAAATTATTTTTATTTCAAATAATGTTTCACTTTTTTAATTAACTATTGCAGAAACTTTTCTCATGTTGCAGATTTTTTTTGTAACTTTGAAAAGTAATTAACAAGTAATTAAAAAAAGGTTAATTTTCTTTAATGAGAGGAAGATGATGCTTAGAGCATAAAAAATTTGAGCTTCTAAATTTTTTTATACTTTAGTTATTAAAAGAAAGTTTCTCTTTCTCTCTTCCTCTATTTCTCTCCGTTACCCCCTCTCTCTGTATTTTTCCTTCCTGTTTCTCTCCTTGCACACCTCTCTCTCTCTCTCTCTCTCTCTCTCATATATTTTGTTTTTTTTCCTTACCATTCCCAGAATTTTGTGTTAAATTGTTCTAATTCCATGTGCCATATCTTATTTGGATATCTACCCCCAGATTGAATAAAGGGTTTGGTTCAAAATTCCAATGTATATCACCTGAAGAAGGCCAGAGCGTATGATGACTGAAATGTCATAAAGATGAGGACAACAGTCTGAACAATGTAAATAGTGTAAATATTCATGCATACTGTTTGGGGGGGCGGGAATAAATACTACCTTTTAGTGTATTCTATCAGTATTTACAGTAGGATAGCATCAATTAATTGATTGATAATTGGTAATTTAATTACCAATCAATAAATATTTTACAAAAAAAAAAAAATGAAAAATTAGAAGAATATAATTTAAGTTCATTCTTTGAAATAACCGATGACTCTTCAGCCCGGAATGAAATGTCTGTGCTGTAATAAGCAAAGATGTCCAATTAATCATCAAATGCTTATATTGCAAATTATTGGCCGATTAATTGCTACAAGCCTAATTGACAGGCCCCTAAAAGTCTCTTTTTGTTCACTCAGTCGGTCAACATAAAACCTGTGGAACGTGTCTGACCCATTTTCAATGCAGCCAAATTGAATAACCAACAAAGAGAAGAGTGAATGTCAGAAGGTAAAACAGCTCAAATTTTGTTATTATCAAGTCCAACATATTTTACTTTTAATAAAATATATTGGAAATATTTATGTAAGTGATTAAAGGTTCTTATTTGAAAATTGGTCTCTTTTCATTTTGTCATGTCTTTGTGCATAGTGATAAATGGCTTCACAGTATTTTATTGTAAATACTCTATAATTTAAGGCACATTCCACATGTAAGGAGTGGCTGTTAAGAGTTCAAGCAAGTTTTCTCTGCATTAAAATCTGAAACCCCTTTTCTGTCCCTCTCACACACACACATGCACATTGGTATGGAAATTGGCCTCCTATTTTATGATGTTGAGACATGGCTTCAGAAGCAAGTGTTGGTGGTAGGCTGTAGAGGATAGACTTTTTTTTCTTTTTTTTTTTTGTTACTAGCATCAGCCCTGACATGAAAGTGTATATGAAGCAAAGGTGTATCATCTATATTCAAATTTCCATTCATCATCACTTGATAAAACATAAGTGTCAAAACAAAATTGCAACTTTTGTAGTGATCTTATAACATGCATATGTTATAAATTTGAATAAATATTATTAGGTCTACTCAGTATTGAGCACTCTTTTAAGAATAGTGTTTTTGGTTATTGGAATTTTATTGCACTTTGGGAGATATATATATATATATATATATATATATATATATATATATATATATATATATATATATATATATATATATATATTTTACAAGTAAAAGGTTAGTCACTTAGCAAATTGATGTTATCTTGAGCATCCAGACCCCAGAGTTTTGTAGATGGATCCTCCATGAATTACTCCATCCACTCATCAGGCAGTATCAGCAATTGACTGCTTATGCTTTTCAATTTTTTCTTTTTCATATACACTTTTCATTAGTGCAAGTTTTTTTTTTTTTTTCGCTGTGTGTGTGTGTGTGTGTGTGTACACGCAGAATGTTGTGGTTATTTGTCCTTTTCGACATAGAGCTCTTCCCGGTCTATATCCTCCTGGAAATTCCATATTGTTTTATTTATTTATTTATTTTTATTTACATACATACATATATATATATATATATATATATATATATATATATATATATATATATATATATATATATATACTAGTAGCATAACCCTACTTCGACTGGGTCTTTTATTACTGGGAATTTTTGCCATTCAATTGGAGCAGTTTATGAATGGGGGGGGTGGCCTCGAAACATGCCATTTTCCGTTCTCAATCTTGTTTCAGCCTCACGTGCAGCAGCAGTTGAAGAGGCATTTCTCCTTAGCCTTTGAGTCCTTTGATCATCATTATCAGCCTCGCGCACAGAAGCATTCGGGTGAAAACTGTGGAAATACATAAACAACATCCAATCACACACACACACACACACATTTTGAGAATTATATATATATATATATATATAAAATGTGAAAGAGAGAGAAAATCATGAAACTATTCAGAAACCATTGGGATGGAGGCTGTGTGTGTACTAGCCTTGTTCATGTGCTAATTATGCCAGATTGTGTACTTTGGTTGGTCAACATAGTTGCAATATACACCGCAAGTTGATTCTAGGTGTTGAAGAAACTTAAAAATGTGCTTGAGCAGTGTCTGCAACAGGAATTAGCTAGTTATTTTACTCTATCAAACTTGGAAATGAATAGCCAGCCATTTTATATATACAGCTATACCTCACCCTCTGTCGTTAATTAGTTCCATAGGTCATGACTTAGGTCGAAAAACAACTTAAGTCAAAGTAACCACACTATAAACCACAAATAAGCACTCCCCATTGCATATTACAGCATTTATATGTACATGCAGTATTCTGAATAAAATAATTTATCAGCGATATAGCCTTACGCTTAGCATTAGCAATTAAAGAACAGTCTGGCAATTTTTTCCAATTTGGTTAATGTCAAAAACCTGTTCTGGAAGAAACCTGTTTTTTTCGATGATCTTAGCCAATGCATTAGGAAAATCAGCTGCTGTTTGTTTGTCAGCTGATGCACTTTCACCTTGCTTCTTAATAGAGTGATAACACTTCATAGACAACAACACGGTCACATATGTTTTCATATTTCATTCTCTAGGATTTATGATGATTATATTAACATTTACTGTAAATGTAGGCATTTTAATATGATTTTGTATACTTTTATTCTTATTTATTGTACAGTTACATGATTTTATGTGTTTTTAATGCCTTTCTAGTGATATTACGATTTCAATATTTGTGGTGGACAGAGGTAAAGTTGAATAAAATGACTTCACCTTGATTTTTATTTTTCCATATATTTTTTTTGACAAATGACGTATAATCGAGAACGACTTAACTTGAAATGACATAACCCGAGGTATACCTGTATAAACTATGAATAAAGATGAGGAAAAGTTATCTTTACAAATTCATTTCATCCTCTGATGGACTTCATCAAGGTAAAGTCCTTAATACAGTGTTAAAGATAAGTGTTCCTTGATTGGGAGTGTTAATAAAACAGCGCTCAATGTATAATCATTGTGAGTGAAGTTCAGTAAACTGAATTGTTCATCGATGCTTGTGTGAGCAGAAAGTAACAAGTCATTGTGACAGAAAGGTTGAGTGTACTAGTCATGTTGAAGCTGTTGATCATACCAAATTATAATTTCTCTCTCCTAGAAATTGTAACTAAGGTCTGCTCAGCATAGTTGCAGTATAAACTACAAATGGGTTCTGTGCATGTTGAACAAACACAAATGTGCCTGAGCAAGTGTCTGCAACAGGGATTGGTTAGCCACCCTAGCAGGTAGGTACGCCTGGATAAGAGCAGCCAGCCATTATATAAAAGAAAAATCTCCCAAGTTTTTTGTGTTTAAGTATCCAGTTTTTAGGTAATAAGAGATTGATCATTCACATTATTTCTGTTTTTTTTTTTTTTATTCTGGTCCTAAATTGTCTGTACAGACAGACTGATGTTGCTTTAAAGAAATAGAACCAAAAGAAAAAAAAATCTTTGTTCACATTAAAAGTTATTTTAAGTCTTTGGGGAAATATCAAAAAAATTATCTCATAAGTATTTGTACATTTTTTTCACTAGTGTCTTCATTCATAGCCTCCTCATCTGCTGCCACTTTTTCCTTTTCCTTTTTTTTTTTTTTTTTTTTTTTTTTTTTTTTTTTTTAAAGCTCCAATCCAAACTTAAATGTCCACAACATGTGTTTTGTGACACCACAGTGAAACAATAATCTACTTGTGTTTACATTAAACAACGGTATTAATGTCACTAAAGTTGAACTCTACTGGCTCAGTTTTAAAAAAAAATTTGAAGTTACAGATTTGTTTGTATCTCCGAAAGTTGAATGTTTGTATGCACAGGAGTGTATTTAAAAAAATCAAGTCACATACAGATCAATCTTATGAACACATCTGTGTGTGACTCTTTTTTTTAAACTTAAGAAAATGAATTATCTTACAGTAAGATAATTAATTCATTTTTTTTAAAAGTTTTTATTTTTAGTTATTTTTATTTTTTAAACTCATTAAAAAATTATTCCTTCTATTAAAGAATAGATTTGTCAGTTGTTTATTTTTGTTATGTAATTGTTTTTTCTGCAATTGTTTATTTTTAATTTTGCTTTTATTTTCTTATTTTTTTTACCACTAATTATTTACTGTTGCCTTTTGTGGATGGCTTATCTTTTTGTTTTAAGATACGGATTTCCTGCAAGATGAACAATTTGTGTATGACTGCATTGGACCCTTAAAAATGAAAATGTCATTTAGAAAATAATTAGGTTTCAGAAATGTTAATATTTTCTGGTATAATTTTAATTAATAGCTTCATTGCATTTTCCTGGAATTAGTATGCTTCAAGTATTTAACAAAATTGTTGTTATTTAGTTTTTATCACTAAATCATGAATTCAGGTCAGGTTTTTTAATTTTGATTAAACAAAATTAAAATTTAGATTTTGGTGAGTTTCAGGTTTATTAATAAAAGCAAAACTACATTTTAAAAACCAATTTTTTGTTACATAAATTGAGAAAATAATTTAAAGCTAAATAAAATTTTTCGTAAGCTCATTTCTAGAATTTTATTTTTAAGTGATAATTTTTGATAGCCTATGCAACGAAGAGAAAAACAAAAAATGTCTTAATTTCAAAGTAAGGAAAACATTCAGATTATGATTGTTATCCTGTATATCTTTGACTTTTAACCTTTAAAAATGGAGTCTTTTTTCTTAGTAGTGAAAATGTAGCTTGTTTTTCATTTTTATGTTAAATAACCTTTTTTCTCTCTACTAAAAGAGGAAAAAAATTCAAGCTTTTAAAAAGTTTTGTTTTTTAAGCTCATTTTGTCAGCTGTATCATCAGAAAGATGAGAGTGAAGTCTCGTGTGTTTAACTTTGTAAAACGATCATTAACCCTAGAGAAAAAAAGAAGTAAAAAAAATAAACAGTAATTGATCTTCAGAGGATGAAAAGAATGCTTGATTCTTTAGCAGCATGACAATCTCATTATCTGTCCTTCTTAAAGGAATAAGCAGTGAAGTAATTGGAGAAAGTTGTCTCCCTTGAAATTAACTGTTAGTGTTAAACCTTTTATGAGTCACAGGAAAATTCCATTAACGGATGTAAGGTTTATTAACTACTGTAATTGTTGCATTCATTTGATGGAACAATGTAAATATTGAAATGTTTGAAATAATTAAACACTTTTGGCCTAACATGTGATATTCATTTAAAAGTTAAAATTCTGCTAAATATAAGTCAAAAGAGAAAGTACAAATCAGGTTTCTGACAACATTTATGGTGGTTAGATGTGTCCTACAATATAAGGCACCTTTTACCCCACGCCCCAAAACTTCCAAACAAAAATTGTTGTTTTTTTTTTTTTTTTTTTTTTTTTTTTTTTTTTTTAAAGCATTATGCCCCGAGCAAGGTGTGAAGCCACTAGGTTGCAAGGGGTTGCAGAAGATTTGGAGCGAGAGCAGATAGGAGTGATAGAGGAGAGGGATAGTGGATAGATCAAGGTAACTGGAGATGTCGATTGACATTACATTTGAATAGCTGGAGATTATAGCTCTCAGGGAAATAGTAATAGGGAAGGGTGTTCCACAGGCGAGATGTGCGAGGTATGAAGCTATTGGAGTAGAAGAGATAGCTACATTTAGTAGTTTCTACAGTGAAAGGGTGAGAGCGGGATGCCAGCCTCGTAGGGTGCTTGAATTCATGAAGTCTGGGAACCAGTGAAAGCAGCTCATCGGAGCAATTACCATGAAAGTATTTGTAAAAAAGACAAAGGCGACTGTGCGTCTGTGAGAGAGCAACTGCAGACGAGATGCCAGATCAGGGCCAATTATATTACATATCCGCCTCTGTTGTGTAAGGGTTATGCTCAAATCATGCCGAGAACACTGGTTCTCATTTGATCCCCAAAGTTAAGCAGCATCAAGCCCAGTCAGTACTTAGATGGTGGCCTGCTTGGAAACATCCAGTACTGTAAGCAACTTCCTACAATCCAGAATATATTTTGGCTTTAAATAACCCCCCCAAAGAACTAAGTCATAAAAATCATCAATCAGTGAGTAGAGGTTATCAGTATTAGACTATTATGAAAAAAAAACTATTTAACTTCTTTTTTTTCTTTTTTTTAATGCCATTTCCCTTCAGGATGTAGACGATCATGGCCCTCCACAATTTTTTTTTCTTTATTATCTGTGAATTGCCAATGACTTGTACTGCTCCAGTAAGTGTCTGATTCCACCTGCTATACTCTTCACAAGAGCCAGACCAAACCAAAAATAGTGTTGCTGCCCTGTCTTCACTTGCCTGTCTTACCTCTTAATTTCTGTAGTTCCCAAGTCCATCTTGACCTGAGGTAGTAGCTAGGGTCCTAATTAAGCAATTATAATTTATCATGAAATAATGTTATTCTCTTGAATGATTATAAAGTTTGAATTTTCATATGTAGATTTTGACATTAAATAACCCATACAAGCTGATATGCTGCTTAACAACCAAACTTGCTTGTTTTGACAGTTCAAAAGTGTCTACACAGCCTTGTGGGTGATGAATTATTTTCTACCCTACAGATAAAATGTAGCAAGCTTTTCATTGTTCTATCGCTATTTAGATGGCATGTGTTCCTTAGTCACACCTCCCATGACTTTTACAACTGGGACCCTCTATGCCACATACACAAGGATGAATCATCCTCATTTCCTTTGTACAGAATTAGTAAGAAGTAAGTTCCACCCAAACAACTTCTCCCCAAAAACTGCTGTTTTGTGGAACAGACTCCCAGCAAGATATTTTCGTTAATCACTACAATTTTGACCTTTTTAGGGTTAACTTACCTTTCCTGCATAACCTCATGAATTTCACTTCTTGACTTTTTTTTTATGCTCATACAACACCACACCATAACCTTCTATCTTGTGTGGCTTTCAGGCCTTTTATTGGGTGAACATTAATATAAAAAATTTGTTCTTGCTTGCTGATCCCACTTTCAGTACTGCCATGCTATGTGCACATCCATTGTTTAACACTAGTTCTATGACAAATTCAGATTGAAATATATACGATTAGATTTTGGTTACAATCCAGAATAATAATAGAATAATGGTTTTTAAAAAATAACTATTATAAACAAGTGATATAATGACAATTTAAGGTTTTTTTTCCTAAACCTTTCTTGCCAAATTGTACATCTATGACATACAGTATTAATTATAGTATCGGTATATACTTAGTACATTTGTTATAATGCAAGCAAAGAGTGTGTTGAGAATTGGGGAAACGCCTAACTGATTGCTCTCCCACCAACAACGGGGGCGAATAGGCAGAGAGGGAAAAGAAATGGGTGGTAGCAAAAATGACACTGCCTTGGAAACCACAGCAACTTTAGGAACAAAGTGCCCACAGGATTGACTTCACAAGACACCATGTCTTGCTAACTGTTCATTGCTAGTTTTTCTGTTGCTTTTATTAGCATGTGACATCTTACAAAGGTCTCAGTTGCAGAGAGGCTCATATCTAGGCATGCCAAGCTGTCCTACCACTAATGGAAAAACCTGGATGCAATTGGTGAGGACAAACATCTTCACACATAATCCGGGGCCTCTTTTACATCTCTACTATTGCGCATTTGCCACAACATTTTTACCTGTAACACTACACATTCCATTTAAATTTACTCTTGAAAAAAAAATTATGATTTAAATATTTGGAAAACAAAGGACCAAAGATTCTGCTTTAAATATTTATTTTCATAAAAATTGTATTCACTAAATTTGAACTTAGAGTTGGGCTTATGGCTACTTTATGTTGAAACAGCAGTTCCTGTAGGTTCATTAGAGTTAAGCAATATTGAGTATGCTTTGTACCTATGTGGGTGACTGTTTGGTAATACCAGGTGCTGTGTGACACTGAGTCGTCAGCTCATGGTCAATTCCAAGTCATGGCGCGAAACTGTGATATTTCTCCTACCAGTGCTTTGGCATTTTTATTGGCTGGTTCTGGGCGCTCATCAGCTGAGTGTTGGCTGGGTCAGGTGCATAAAAACAGGGCATGCCCATTTAATAGGTGTTGAGCTTGTTGTTTGGGATGGTGAGTGGTATATTGGAGATCGAGACGAGACGTGTGGATTTGTTTTGCCAAGTGATCCTATTGGACTTGTCCTACCTTTCTTTACCTGTGTGTGCTTCCAACCGATTTTTGCAAGAGATATTTCTAACCATAATATGGACTACACTTTGGTCAGAACTGATTTGAAACTGTTCAAGCTGATCTGTTGGATAATGATGAGTTATTTGTATGAACATTTTTTAGTCTTATCACAATGTTTTGGCTGTTGTAGCCTCCAGTCTTCACTAGGTGTTTTTCAATCCTCCTAACCTACAGAAAATTTTGAACTGAACCCTTTATTTAATCTCATTTCATTGCCCATGTCAAAAGATATAGAACTAGAAAATATAGCCTTAGATATGAACAGTGAGACAAGAACAATCTATCCCCCATCATCATCAACCTTCAACCTTCTATGATTGGTTGGAACTCCATTGACAATCCCTTTCCACACTGTCCAGTATTGTATTGCTGTCCCCAGATCCAGAAGGATGCCATAGGACTAAGGATGAGACAATTTCCCTGTCTGCTCTATACCAATAGATTATCAAGTACAATTCTGTAGACTCTTAATTGCCAAAATAAATAACACCTATGGCCTAAAATTTAAGTAGAATAAAGTTTTTCATTTGAACAACTATATATAAGCATTGACAGCTCTTCAAAGGAGATTTGTTCTGTTATAAAGACACTTCTAAAATATCCAAGGAAAGGGTGTCAAGAAGTGGTTAGGTCTCGGGGTTCAGCAGGTTAAATAACTTATTCACTTTAAAATTACCTGAAGGCACCTGATGAAAGTTGGAAAGCACAATTGCCAACAACAAAGATGAGGACAATAGTCTGCATATAAATAATGACCTGTTGGAATGTTTTAATTAATTTTACAGACTTCTTTGTGATAAGAAATGATAAATATGTAAAGATTGGAATAAAGAATTTCTCTATATTATTTACATTGTTTGGTCTCTTGTCATCATCTTTGTCATGTTCATGATGTTTCAGCTGTTGCACACTCTGGCCTTTTTCAGGTGACTGGAATTTTGAACTGACTTTTTGAATCATGAACATGACAAAGGTGAAGGCAACAGTCTGAGCAATGTAAATAATGTAAATGAATACCTCATCTCAGAAATATAGATAGATATTGAAACAATTTCTCTTTTAATATTTCAGCAATGTTTAACTTTTGTGTCTGCAAAAAAGAATTCTGGTGTGTCAAAAAGATGGTTATTCTCTTGACACCACTATTACTGTATACACTTTTAACTCCCTCAGCAATGTTTATTGTTTTAAAAAGCAAAAAAAAAAAAAAAATGTTTATATTCAAATTTTTTGGCTTTATAGTTAATTGATGTTTTTATAAAAAGCTCGAAAGCTTGTTTTCATATCTTTTTTTTGTGTGTGTGTGTGTGTGTGTGTCTGTGTGTGTTTAAGCGTTTCACTCCAAGCAAGGCAGGAATGCCACTAGGATGCACAGGGATACAGTGAAAGTGAGAAAAAAAAAAAAATGACTGTGTATAGGGAGGATTGAGGAAAAAATAAAAGATGAACAGGGATCAAAGCAACAGAAGATGGTGATTTGTGAAGATTGTAGGTAGCAGAGAAGCAAGTAAGAGGAAGGGAGTTTCAATGTTGGGAAGTACGAGGAAGGAAACTGTTGGAGTAGAAGTGGCTGTTGCATTTAGCTATTTCAACAGTAAATGGGTGGGACCAAGATGCCAATCTAGGAACACACTTAAATTCATGTAGTTGGGGCACCAGGGAAAAAAAGCTCATCAGAGCAGTTAACATGAAAATATTTGTAGAAAAGGCAGAGGGAAGCCACATCACGTCTATGAGAAAGTGTCTGAAGTTTAGAAACCATGTCAGGATTGATTACATTGCAGATACATCTTTGGATTTTGTCAAGAATCTTGAAAATGAACAGCAGGGGCACAACACCGGATAAAGCAACAGCATTCAATGCACAGACAAATGGTAGATTTGTAAGATGGACTCTTACGAGAAAAACCTTCTGAACCAACTTTCCTTGCAGTAGATGTAGTTATTGATTCAATGTAGTTGTTTCACATCAGTTATTTATAAAATGGTAAATAATAAATACATGTACGATTAATGTTTTTTTGATTAGTGCACTAAAATTTTCATGTACCAAAATTTGATTAGTGCATACCGATCAGCCATACTATTGAGGCAGGAGTAAATGCTAGCGTCATCAGCATAGATGCCAAGTTGAGAGCTGATGTCATCAGGAGGTTCACTAATGAAGATTAAAAACAGTGTAGGGCCAAGGATGGATCTCTTGGGGGGGGGGGCACCAGCATTAGTACAAAATGATGTAGACAAGTGACCATTCAGGACAACTTTCATTTGACAATTTGATAGAAACAACAGGATCAGCTCAAAAACATGCTCGAAGATACTGTAACTTTTCAACTTGTGGAGAAGACCTGAATACCAGACCCTGTCAAAGGCTTTAGAGATGTTCAATGCTACAACCCGGCCTTCATCGTTTTTATCTAAAGTACGATAGATTGTTTCTGCAATTATCCACATTACATCAGCAGTTGATCTGGAGAAACAAAAGCTGTATTGCTTGTCTGAGAAAAAGCCCTGTGATGAGATATGATGAACCAATTCAGCATAGATTAGGGCCTCTAGGAGTTTTCCAAAAAGAGGTAGACGGATAATAAAAGGTATTTAAAAAATGAATATACAAGTATACTTCACCCTACATTGTTAATTGGTTTCAGAGGTCATGACATAGATCGGAAAATGACTTAAGTTAAATAACCACACTATAAACCACAAATAAGCACTCCCCATTGCTTATTACAGCATTTATATGTATATTTTATCTTATTCCCAGTAGGTCTTCTAGGGAATCAAATTTTCTTCCCCTGAAAAAGGAATTCTGTAAACACAAAGTAATCTGAAACTGCATGCAATATCTGAGAATAAGGCAGATATGGGTAAACTTTGAGAGCTCAGTTGTAATAATTTTTACCTGGCTACCCAAGAAACATGCAGTCTAGTCAGAATTTTATTCCCTTTCTCTTAACTGATTCTAGACGTTTTTTCATCAGTTGCCATCTTTGAATGGTCTTGTTAGGATCAGTAGTTGATTGAATGTCTTTTGTGTGTGTGTGGGGGGCTTATCCTATAAGACTCTCTTACAATATTGTTGTAGCATACCTATGGATGATAATGAGTGTGTCCTCATTCATATAAATACAGTAGTAAATACTGTATGTTGATCTACAGTTGGTGATTCATTGTGGAATTCACTTGACTCACTTCTAGCAGTTGACTACTACTTTTACGTGCCGCTGGCAAATCTTATACGTGTTGTTCTTGTCCTAAGTATTATCATTCATTAACAACCTTCATTTGATTATTCAGTAACCTTCCCTAGGTTACAACAGGTATACAAATACTAACATTGTACTATTACTACTTCCACATACACACACACACATATATATATATATATATATATATATATATATATTATTGTCATCCACAGACAGACTTCTTGTCTGTATCACAGCTCATCAGTGTGGCTAGATGTCTGTTTTTGCCTTTGGCTAGGATCAAAACCTGGCTGAATTGGTGTCAGTCGGAGATTCTACCACTAAGCCATCAGCGCACAGCAGGGATGAAGGTGAATTTAAGCGTATTTATTTTTTAGATAAACACACAGTGACTGAAAGGTCTCAATTCGCTTTACCGAAGAGTCATGCTATATTAGCTATAATAGTCACTGTTTACAAACCCACACTTCCTTCCCAGGGAGCTCACCAAAATAAATTTTTCAGGAGCATATATATATATATATATATATATATACACACACATAAAATTGATTCTCCCGTCGGGTTCTCCGTCCGGGTTCAAGCAGATCAGTTTCCAGGAAACTGACAGCCCATTTTACCGCACATGAGATTCGATTATAGTGGTGAAGGTTTCGTGCAGGACCATCCACACTTTTTGAAGGGTCGAATACAGAGACCTGGTGCACTACGTGCCACAAGGTCCCCAAACAACCCCCCTCAGGTTTTGAATTCAGAGTTGTCCTTCTCCTAGACCAGTTGCCATCCAAGGCTATAGAACCCAGTCTGTCCTGCTATTCAACCCATAGCTGGAGGGAGAAGAATAGGATTCACACCTTTCCCAAGGGTATTAGCACATAAGTGAATGTAATGGATTCAACCTGGATTCGAACTCGGCTCTGCGATTCCACAATCCAAGCCGATATCCATTACCCAACCGTGCCTCCTATATATATATATATATATATATATATATATATATATATATATATTTTGTATTTATATATGCTGTGACAGTATTTCATGGCACACTTAAGAGGATCCCGTGGCATGGCAACTGAGAATCACTGACCTATAGTAAGACAGTACTCTTTGATGGTTGTGAAGAAAAATCAGGCATGTACTTTATTGCCAATTGTATTTGAACCTTGTCTTTGTTAACAAGGTCTCAACACTTTTGACTAGTGTGCCATGGTACGGCAGTTGAGAATCACTGACTTAGATATATATGTAAAAAAATACATCTATTTAAACTGATCCCAAGATAATATGGGTTAAAATTCTCCATCATTAGACTTGTGAGAGGGACAAGGCAACTAATGAGTACAGGAACAGATGTCAGATTGTTAATGCCTTCATGGCTGGCAGGAACAACTCACATTCAATTTACAAGTAGCACATCGATTGATTTACTATACAGATATTTTTTAAAAAAATGTGGAAATGAATTATTCTTAATTTATTTACTAAAACAGTTTCTGTAGTTTGTTCAAGTGTCATCTAGAGACGGTTGAATTACCATCTGGTATGGATCAATATCTGTATGAAAAGGTGGAGGTCATTAAGCAGTCTAATATTTGACCTCAAAGATGAAAAGCAAATTTTCAAGGAAGCCAGAGCAGACATTTGTTGTTGTTGTGTGTGTGTGTGTTTTGTTTGAGGTGCCAATATTTTGCATTTTTTTTAGGCTACAGTGTTTGGCATTTTTTCGAAGGGCAAGGGCAGCCATTTAAGCTTTTTTAACAACTGGTTGGTCATTTAATAAATAAAATAAAAATATTCTTTAAAATATTAACATTTCAAGGGAAAAAAAGAACATACACATGGACCAGTGGATAAAAACTTTGGTTGAAGTAATCCAGTGACTTGACACAAAGAGTTGTGAGTTCAATCCCTGGTCACAGCAGAGGTGAACAAAAACTTGGAGAGTTAAGTTACTAAAGGAAAATAACTGAAATATCTGGAAGAGGCATGACACATGGAACTAGAACAATCTACCCTGGTGAACGAAATAAAGGCTTTGGTTTGAAATTCCAATCACCTGAAGAAGGCCAGAGTTTACAATGGCTGAAAAATCATGAATATATCAAAGATGAAGACAAGAGTCTGAATAATGTAAATAGTGTAAATAATTACAATACTTCATCTCAGAAATAGACAGATCCTGAAGATGGTTGGAGTGTACAACACCTGAAATGTCATGAATATGACAATGTAAATAGTATAAATATATAAAACCTTATTCAGTAACAGACATCTGATCCACCATTTTTATATATATATATATATATATAATGTATTTATGAGCATTCATAGTTCTTCTAATGCTTATTTATTTATTGAAATGTCTACCAAATATTTGTATATTTATCTTTTTTTTCTTTTCATAGTTTATAAAATAATGTCAATTATCAAACTGAGATATGTAAAAGAAGTGTGGCATGTAGAACTAGAATAATCTACCCTTGTAGACAAAATAAAGGGTTCAGTTTGAAATTCCAAAGAAGGCCGAAGCCTACAAACATTGTGAATGAGGACAACAGTCTGAACAATGTAAATAGATTTGCTTCTTTTACATTTACAAGGTGATCTGGCAAATTCACTCTCTACACCTGTTGCTTCTCTGTACCTTTTGTATAAATAGTTTCATGTTAATTGTTCTGATCAGCTTTGCTCTTTGGTATCTAGACCTTATGAATTTAAGCGCATTACTAGATTGGTGGCAAGGTCTCATCATTTTACAGTTGAAATGGCTAGATGGAACCATAAGTTCTATACTAACAGTTTCTTCTCCCGCACTTATCACTAGTGAAATTCTCTTCTGTCTTCTTGTTTTCCTGTCAACTGCTAATCTTCAAAAATTTAAACGCAATATCAATTGTTATCTCCTGTCTTCTTAATTCTTGTTCTTTTATATTCTTCTCTCCTTAATATGTTTTTTCATATCCTCTAACACCCAGTAACCCCTTGTGTCTTAGTGGCTTTATTATCTTGCTTGGGGGTGAAATAATTAAAAAAGAAAAGCATTAAAACAGCCAGAGATCTCTTAAAAACGAGCTTTATGTTGATTGTTAGAGCATGGTTAATGTATGAATTTAATCTTAAAGCATAAATAGCAAAAATGACCTGTAGAAGTGTTTTGTGATGGGGGAACTTAAGTGTGACCGTACTGCTCAAAAGTCGACCAGGAGGATTTCAACTGTTAAACATTGAGGATGATGTTTTGAGAATCTGCATTGAACTAATTTGTTTCAAATGTGTCAGAGGCTTGCAATAAGATTCAGCAATTGTTGAAAATCTACGTCTAAACCTGCATTGAATTAGCGGAAACAATGCAAAGAATTTTGAGTTAATATACTGAAATTTGTTACACTAAAGTTTTAACCTTTCTTTTTTCTATTACACATGGAATATTTTTCCTTATCATAGCACAAAGTTAAGAATATCTTTGTTTCCAAACTTTACTCATCTCCTTATCATTGTTTCATTCTTTTAAGAACTGTTTATGGAAAAGCGATAAATTTTATTTCAGTGAAATTTCTGCAGAATATGAAATACACATTCAACATGGCTTACTCATATTTAACCTGGGGAAAAGTGCATCAGAACTTATGCAATTAATCACTAAAGCTTACGACAATGATGCAGTTGATAAAAGGGTATTTTGCACTCAAGGACAAGAAGTGCTGTAGAAAAAAAAAAGTTTGAATTGGAAGAATATTTGAAGGAAGATGTGGCACAAAGAATGCTCATGATAATAAAGATACAAACTGAATCAGTCAAGTACTTTGAATTATAAAAAACAAATGACAGTAAATTGGTGGTTCTACTGTATTAACTAGAATTATTTTTTTGCAACACGCTGATGCATGTTGAAATCCTCACAGTATTTATTTATCATTAACATTTTTTGTTGAGATATACAAACTCTACTCTCCCTATTGTTTTTATATTTACAGTGCCACTACTGTATTATATTTTACCAGAATTAAATATATATAAAAACAATATTGCACTTTTATTAAATAAGTATTATTTTAATAACCAATATTCTACATAATCATACAACTGACTGTACTTTGTACCCCCCCCTTACCTGTTTGCACTTCTACCCAAAATTTGGTTTTGATCGGTCAGTGTATGGCTATTTTAGAGGGCGTAACAGATGGACTAATGGAAGCCATAGATTTATATAAGATCTGTTTTCACATCGCCAATAGCATCATCTCGCATTTTCCATATATGGAACTCCCTTCCTCTTACTTGCTTCCCTGATAGCTATAATCTTCAGCTATTCAAATGCAATGTCAATCGACATCTTCAGGTGCCTTGATCTAATTCCCTTTCCTTCTCTTCATCCTTTCCTCTTTCACACCTCTTTACTCTTGCTCCCATTCTCTGTAACCCCTTGCACGCTAGTGAAATGTTTTAAAAAAAAAAATTATACTGGATGTTCACTTACTGAAGGAATTCAACAAAACATGTGACCAACCTAATAAATATTAGTGCAATCTGCAGTTGCCAAGGTTATGTTATCCAGAGTTTGTCTTCTCATTTCCAATAATGGATCACCTTCTTTTGTTTTTATCTGGAGTTGTTTCAAAGAATCTTTTTTCTCTTTCTCTGTTCATTGCCCAATGAATGACTTTGTAGGATGTCAAAAAACAAAAACCTGAGGAAGGTCATTTGAAGACCTTGTGGCACACTTGGGAAAAATATATATGACAAAGTGTAAAATGTTTTCATGTGATGATTTAGGATTTCATCAGTCCCACCCTTTCACTGCCAAAACAGTTAAATGTAGCTGTCTCTTCTACTCCAATAGCTTCATGTCTCGTAATTTCCATGTGTGGAACTCCCTTTGTCTTACTTGCTTCCCTGATAGCTATAATCTTCAACTATTTAAATGCAATGTCAATCGACATCTTCAGATGCCTTGATCTAATTCCCTGTCCTTCTCTTTATCTTTTCCTCTTTCATGCCTCTTTACTCTTGCTCCCACTCTCTTTAGGATTTCTTCTGACTAAATTTGTTATGTTGATATGCTCTTCTCTTTGCCAGCATAATGCCAGTTAGTACAATATGACATGCAATCTACAAGGTGCTGTTTGCTGCTTGGGTGTAATTCAGGCATACCTTAAGGCTGTCTATAACTGACCTGTCTTGTCTTTGACTGCAGAGAATTTATCGAGGTCTGCAGCATATACCATCCATGCTCAGTGGGGGGTTTAAATGTGGTGAATGCAGAAGTTAATGAGTTGTTGGAACCATTTTCCTGTGCTTCATGCTAAATGAGGGGGTATTACCTTCCCAGTACAAACCATCACTACTAGAAAAACATATTGCGCAGAAAGGACTGCAATAGGATCTGAATATGTGATGCATGTGAAAACAGTTTCACTCATGTTTCTTTTGACTACCAACATACTACACACAATTACAGATCCACTTTGTCGAACAACCTTCTAACACGCTGCTCATATAGTTTTTTTTTCCACACGGACTCAACTCTGCTTAAAAGAACTGGAAATTTGACTCATCTGATCAGATGACACAGCACCAGACTTCAACTGTCCAGGTACAATGTTGCAGTTAAGCTGCAGTTACTGAATTCATCGCATCACTAATGGTGCCTTTGTTAGAAAAAGACTACAAAACCCCCCATGAGGTGCAGTGGATACTGCATTGATTGATAGGTTAACTGGTATTATACCAACTTGATAATTTTTGCCTGAATTTCTGGGATGAGAAGTTATCATTATTTACATTCAAACTATTATCTTCATCTTTGTTGTCGTTATCACAACATTTTGGCCATTGTGCAAGACCTTTATTAGGTATATATCAATCCAGGTAACCAACAGAGAATTCTGAACTGAGCCCTTTATTTAAATCTATGGAGGGGGTAGACAGTTCTCATTCCCCTGCCCATGTCTTGGGATATCTTATTTAGTGCTTCTTTTTAGTATTGTTCAGTTATAGCTTGCCTAAGTACACACTTCCTGGCCCAAGGATTGAACTCACAATTACTGTCAATAAATTCATGAACCAATCCACTGGGACAATTCTCTGTGGAGAACATGGAGCCTTAAACCTATCCTGCCTGCTGATGAGTGTTGCTACTTGTCATGCTTGACTGCACTCACAGAAGCTTTTCCTCTTTTGTGACAGCTGCTACTAATTTCTGTCTGAATGTCTAGGTTGATCAGTTATTATTTACAGTCAGAGATCAAAAAGTCCAAAGTATTGTGATAATAACAATGAAAATAAGGATATTGGAGTTATAAGCATTAACTTCCTTTGATTTGGACTCTTCCGGAATTATCCACTTTTTTGCTCTACTATATATCCTCTTGTATTTGTATTTTATGTATTTATATTTGCTCTTAGACCTGTCATGGACTATTCTGTTTATTAAAGCCAATGTATTTCTTTACTTCTGTTTCTTATTACAGTTAGTCAAACTGTAAATAATACAAATAATGAGATGTACTATCATTGAATTAAGATGTGATTTGATGCAATTCTTCCCTTTATTAGGTTGATACTGTCAATAGCATTGGTATTCTTGTATAAGTTGTGGGTGCCTGCAGTTTTCTTATGCCACTGATATCTATCTACAATTCACATATTCCTGGTATTAACTTCTTAATGTTATACAAGGATGGCGTAAAGTAGTGTCCACCTCGGTGATAATGCCTCACCTGATAATCAACTATCATTCTATAGAAAAAAAGATGTTCAATTCTGATTGCCACAGCTATATGATCTTTTCAACTGTTATGTATAACATGTACATCAGTAATCTGAGATTCTTTTCTACAAGTAGAGAACAAGACCATCTAGTATTTTTCCTGTTTTTTCCACTTAAGTTTAATTCTGGGATCATCAGGTGACTTGTGTATCAAATAAAGATGTTTATGTGTAAATCTGTTAGTCTATGTTCAGAAGCCAGTCAGCATTTGTTATACACATTGTTTCAGGTCAATCAGTTCTTGCCATTTTATTTTAATCATGTGAACACTTTAAAACCAGCAGATTTTTTGAGAGACAAATTGAGTTCACATTGAATCTTCAGCTTTTTTTCCACTTGATGAAATAAAACCGTGTTGTGTTTTGGGACATTTATGTTGTCTTGTGTACATCTTCTAAATAAATAAATGGCAAATTCTGTCTGTCCATTCGTGTGTCTGAAACTCGGGCCACACTTGCTCTACATAGACATATTATAACTTTTTGGGATCAAGATGATCCTGGGATGGAAAATCTGCTCTTCATTAAATTGAATTCTCCTGAATTGGAGATTTGGCCCAAATGTCGGTCTTTTGGCTGGAACTGGACTTATAGCCTGAATCAGAGTTAAAGTGAGGTTTCGAAGTTCCATGGAATGAATTGAGGAATTCAAAGTTATTTCATCAAAATTTTGATTGCTGTTTTCTAAGTTGCACCAGTGGTCCCCTTAGTTTTGTGCCAGCACAGAGTTCAGCTCTTAAACTAGTTTGCAATAATAAAAAAAAGTCAATTTTTCTGACAAGTCTATTACCAGTGACCTCAACTCCACTGTAGGATGATAAAAGGGTGTTTTTTTTTTTGTTGTTGTTGTTTTTTTGTTTTTTTTTGCAAAGTCATATGGCAAGAAATGTTATATTTGTATGCAAAAGAAAAATGGGTGAAATCAGTTCCTTTATACAGCAGCAACAGTTTAAAATTATTGCATGTTTGTCTTTCAGATCCTTTGTACTTATATATTGTATAATTTAATTCAAAAAAGAAATCTATTTGAAGGTGCACAAATGGCAGACACATTGTGGAATCTTTAATAAAACCATTTTTCTGCATGACTATGTTTGAAATATAGTCATGCAGAAAAATGGTTTTATTAAAATTCCAATGCAGTCAATTCTGGTAATGGATATTTTGTTTTTACCTTCTGATAAGAATTTTGTTAAAATTCTGATTTGATTTAGACATGTAAAAATAACCTATTTGAAATTAAAATTACTGAATTATCCATATCTTGAAATGATCCAGGCTCTTTTATTAAATTGTAATATTTCAGTGTCTGTCAAGAAATAGAGAGAGGAACAAGAATGTGTTTGTGTTTTTTTTGTTTTTTTTTAATAAACTATTTTGCAGTATTAAATGCAACTACACCTTTTTTTTATGGATTCCTCTAGCAACTTGGAAAGAGAAATTTGTGAACCAGGCTAGAATTATGTCAAGTTTGTTTGCTTTGCTAATATCCCTGAGAAAGGTATGAATCCATCTCTTCTCTCCCAAGCTATAGATTAATAATAAAGCTGGTTGATTTCACTTGCCCAGAGATGAACAAGAAAAATTCTGAAATCAAGACCATCCTGAAGAAGAATGGCCTTTGTCAAGTTATCTTACCCTACAAACCACTGCTACTATAATTGCAGTAAATGTGGTGTCTATGTAACCCAAATGGATAACACAGCTTATGACATGACTAATTCAGTGAATGTCTAGTGGCGGCAATGGCAGTATAATAATAATAATAATAATAATAATAGTTAGAAAAGAATTTGTGCTAAATTTATATCTTAGGGTAAGTATAAGGGAATCACTTAAAATCCTGGTCCTGTCAGAGAGAGATAAGACTGCTTCTCTCTTCCTGATGGTCTTACCCTAGTTAGGAAAAAAAAAGTTAAATGTGTGACACAGCATGAGTCAGATAAATATTAGGGAGATGAAGTATTGTTTTGTTTTTTTTTCCTTTTTTTGCTTTTATATGTCTTATAAAGTTTTCTGCTACTGTTCCTTCTACCACAATCCATGAATACATTCCTGGTGAGCATAGGTAACGTTTCTTCTCTAAGGATATGCTCCGTTGCTCTTGAGTAAGGATCCTGACTGTTAGTTTCTTGGAGCAGCTGTTACATATCAGCCTTGAATTCAGTATCACGTTGTTGGACCCCAATGTCCTTCCCATCCCACCCTAGTGACAAGAAACTTCTGAAATATGTCACTCCAAATGCAGTAGGAATTTGATGACACTGGGAGCTGATTCCCAGAATGGTATGTAAAAAGAAAGAATTTGTGAGGAATCTGCCTGTGACTGCCGAAAATGGCCATCTTTGTTATGAAATTTTACTGAAGATTGTATGAGTTTTTAAATTTCAATTATTCCTCTTGACGTCAACATACTCTTTCTTTCAATTTCACCCCTCCCTATCTATTTCAATCAACTCTTTCCTTTTTATTCCTTTCTCATTTCCTCCCCTATCTTAAGCTACTCTTTCTATTTTTTCCTTTCCCCTCCTTATTTCAGTCTACTCTTTCCTTTCTAGTTCTGTTCCATTCTCTCCTCCCTCACTATTTCAACCAACTCTTTTATTTTGTTTCTTCTTCCCCTCACTATTTGAATCTAATCTCTCCTTTCCATTTCTTTCCCATTACCCCCATTTCAATCTACTCTCTCCTTTACATTTTTCTCCCTTCCCTATTTTATTCTACTCTCTGTTTGCCATTTCTTTCCCATCCCCTCCCTATTTCAATCTAGTCTCGTTTCCATTTCTCTCCTATTCCTCTTTCTTTATCTATTTCTGTCTACACTTTCCTATTTGTCTCTGATCCCACTCCCAGTTTCAATCTAGTCTCATTTACATTTCTCTCTCTCTCTCTCTCATTCCCTATCTCTATTTATTTGTCTAATCTTTTTATTTTCTCTTTTCCCTCTCTATTTCAATCTATCTCCTTTACATTTCCCTTCCATCCCCCCCCATCCTGTCTATTTCAATCTCCTTTCCATTTCCTGCCTATTCTGCCCACCCTGTCTATTTCAGTCTACTCTCCATTTCATTTCATTTCCATTCCTCTACCCTGTCTATTTCAATCTCTCTCTCTTTATATTTCTCTCCCATTCCCCCCACTCTGTCTATTTCAATTTACTCTCTTCTTTTTATTTCTCACTGTTTAATTAAGCAGACTTCCTTGAGTGTTCTTTGAAGATCTTTAGATGAAACATTGAGCAATTAGAATTGTGCAGTTTCAGTTTCTCTGTAAACACATCATCGTTATGGTTTTTATTTAGGTGCAGTTCTATGATTAAACATTGCTTTCTTTTGATGAATATTGTCTTCATTTTGTTTTTATTCCTTTTATCTTTCCTATCAGATTTTTATGGCTATCATCCTGATAGAACTCGTACAAATTCATCCACACTACATTGAATATTGACCAGATTTTATTAGTACACAACATATTTTTTAATCGTACTGTAAGGATTGGTGATTAAGCACATTTCAATTTACTGAAGCTGAAACCAAAAACAGTTTCCAAAATATATACTTATTGTACACTCTCTTCATTTCATAAAAAATAATATTCTTTAAAACCTCTCTCTCTCTCTCTCTCTCTCCCCCTGTCATTTTAGGGTAAGATTTTGGAGGTTGATATTAAATATCACCTTTTGTTGAGTTTGTAAAATTATTGTACCAATTTACTGGGACTAATATCCTCATCTTTGCTTCAATATTTTTTTTTTACAGTGATATTCACCCTCAAGGCTCAAGAGCCACTCGAAGTAGAGGGTTACAGAGTAAGAGGCATGGTTTATGTGGGAAAGATAATGATTAACCCTAAACTTGAACAGGTTAAAAGTATAATGATCCGGGATGCAATCACTTGAGAGTCAGTTTCATAAAGCAGCAGTTCATGGAGAGAAGCTGCTCAAGTGGAACTTACATTTAACCAATGGAATACAAATAGGATGAGGGTTTTTTACTACAATGTGCATGGTGTAGCAAGTCTTAACTATGATGGTCGCCGCCCTCTGTCTTTTTAAAAAATACTTTCATGGTAACTGCTCCAATGAGCTGCTTTCACGGGTTCCCAGACTTCATGAATTTAAGTGTTCAATTAAGCTGGCATCTCTCTCTTGCCCTTTCACTGTCAAAACTGATAAATGTAGCCATCTCTTCTACTCCGATAACTTCGTCTCGCACTTCTCACCTGTGGAACTCCCTCCCCATTTCTTGTTTTCCTGATAGCTATAATCTATTCAAATGTAATGTCAATCGACATCTCCAGATGCCTTGATCTATCCCCTATCCTTCTCTTCATCCTTTCCTCTATCACTCCACTTTGTTCTTGCTCCAACTCTCTGTAACCCCTTGTGTACTAGTGGCTTCCCTCCTTGCTTGGGGTGAAATTCTTTAAAAAAAAAAAAAAAATCTAGTGAAACTAAGGAATGTAGTTTGTCTGAACACTTTCCATGGGAATAGCAATAGAGCAGTGAGAAGCTTGTGACTTTTTGTCTGTAAGAAAGTGGTTGTAGAGTCGAAAATAATTTGTCACCCCCTGGGAGGTGGAAGTGCTTTCGAACTCTCTCAAGGCTGAAAAGTGAAGACTGGGCAGTTTCTGCTTATATATGCTAGCAGTACTCTATTTTTGACCAGATCTAGCTCTTGTAATGGTAGAAAATAGCAGGTGGAGTCAGGTACTTACCAGAGCAGTACAAGGAGCTGACCATTTTACCATCATCTTTAGCAAGGGATTGTATGTATGAGTTCCACAAAGTTTGGGATGAGTTTCTCCCAATTGGCACTCAATGTATAGGATTTGCCTGAAGGAATATCTGTCCATCATGATTGCAGAAAGTTCTGGATCTGAACAGCAGTGATAGAATGTCACTAGTTTGATTTTTGAGATTGCCAAAGATGCATTCCAAAAGCTAAGCAGTGTATTAAGAGACAGAAAAGTTTTGTTAGAAACAAAGAAAAGAGTATTGAACTGTTATGTGATATCTGTCCTCTTGTATGGCAGTGAATGCTAAACAATCTCCTCAAAAATAAAGATGAGACTTGAAGCAACAGAAATGTGGTACTACAGAAAGATGCTGAGGATACCATAGACCGAATATGTGAGCAACGTCGAGGTTTTGAAGAGAATAGAAACAAAAAGGAAACTTATACTTAACATTGAGAAGAGGCAGGTGAAATTTCTGGGGCAGGTAATGAGGAAGGGGTGCTTGGAAAATTTGATATTCACAGGACAGTAAAAAGGGAAGCAGCACATAACATACTTGATGGGCTTGAATAAATGGATGGTAGAACAGGGTTTGAGAGAAATAACAAAAAGACAAAACTTATTAAGATATACAAGGAACAGGAAGATGTGGAGGGCCATGATCGCCTGTGTCACATAAAGAAAAAAGTAGTAGTAGTCAAGAACATAGTAGCTTACTTTGCTGAATAAAGACACGTGTTGTCTGTATTCTCTGCTTAAACTTGTCAAGCCTAGACCTTGTTTCTGCTTTTTCACCAATCATAGGCATCTTGAGTGTATATAAGTTCTTGCTTTCTAGGGTGTGGAATGCTTTTTTTGTTGGTGTGCAGTGCCGTAGCAACTGTTAGACTTGCAAATATCTTTTTATTATAACATAATACCTTCTTGCCTCCTTCAAATGTTGTAGTTAGTAACCTGCGAACTTCTATCTTTGAGGATTAATAGTTCTCCTTCCACTGTCATCTCTTGTATCAGTTAATCCTTCCAAGTGATGTTTTTTGCCTCTGACATTGAATCAGAATAACTTTTTTTTACCTGACACAACTTGTTTCTCTTTCTCTCTTTCTCTCTCATGCAATTTCAAAGTAAAGTGAACAGATTTGGATTGTTGATGTCAAGCAGCACTTTTGTTGAGTGAGAAAAACAGCATTTTTAAGTAGGGAGCCTATTAAAAATAAAAACATAAGTGATTTTGTTTTCTTTGCATGAACTTACATCTGCCTGAGAGCTGAAGAAATGGTAAACCTGTTGTTTTTTTTTTTTTCTTTCTCAAATTTATCCTTCTAGTTTCTTTTTTTTTTTTTTTTTTTTTTTTTTTTTAAATGGCTGTGTTTGCACAATTCTTGAAGGTTGAACTTTTTAAAAAAAAAACCTAATTAATTTTTTTTTCGGGGATAATTTGTCTTTTCTTTTTTTTTTTTTTTTTAAATTATGTATTTGATTGCTTCTGGGGTGATTTTTTTTTTTTTTTTTTTTTTTTTTTTTCATTTTCATATATCTTGTCTGATGTCTTAAAGTGAAATTTGTCATAAGTTCAATGGGATTTTGAACTAGCATTTTCATTATAGTTTCAATGTTTTGGCTGGTGTGCTCTCCAACCTCTCACTGTTTTTTTTTTTGAAATGGTGATCATTGATGTTTTATTTTTTATCTCCTCCACCACAACAGGGAAATACCTATCTTGTGATTGCTAAATGAATTGGTGGTATCACTTGGCCAATATGTTAGTTGAGATGAAGCAGCAGATTATCACCTCGTTTTTAATTCCTCCAGATTTTCCATTTTCATATACCATCCCACTGTACCCACTGAATCAATCTTTCCCTTCCTCTCACTGTCTCTACCCTGGACTTTCTCTTTCTATGTCTCCACCCCAGGCTTCCTCTTTCTTTCTCTGTCTCTGCCCGGGGCTTTCTCTATCTCAGTTTTGTCTTTTTGTTATTTCTGGGCTTTCTCCCATTTTCCCTCCATCCCGTGTCTTCTCCCACTTTTTCCCTGCTTTCTCTCTCTCTCTCTCTGCCTCTACTGAAGGCTTTCTCTTTCTCTTTTCTCTCCCTCCATCCCTAGTTTTCTCCCCCTCTCTCTCTTTCCCTCCATCGTGGGCTTTCTCCCACTTTCCCTCTATCCCAAGGTTTCTCTCTCTCTCTCCTCCATCACAGGTTTTCTCCACTACCTTGCAGTTTTTTTCTCTCTCTTTCCATCCATTATCAGCTTCTTACCTCTGTCTCTTTCTTTCCACCCCCAGTCTTTTACTCTCTCTCTCTCTCTTTCCAACCCCTGGAGTTCTGACCCCTTTTTGTTCCTCCTCTCCCACTTAGATCCCCCCCTCCCCAGCAGCATCCTTTCCTCCTCCTCCTCTCCAACCCAGTTTTTTCAACACAATCTTTCCACCTCTCCCACCCCTACTTTCTGCACTCTCTCTTCTCCCCCCACATTATCCCCCTCTCTATTTACATGAATAAAATACTCACACATTATTTTTCAGATTTATAATTTCTATCAAACTAACAGATATTATATAGATCTTGTCAAGTTTGAAATAAACCTGTAAATTGAAATATGTTATCTTTTTACAAATAGTAATTCTTGACATTTTTTTATGGAAAGATTTTGTAAAACATTTAATATATGCACAATATATTTGCTTACAGATTTGACAAGTCTGTAGGTTACATCAATAGCTGTATGTCTTTGTTATTTACCTTGGCATATATATATATATATATATATATATATATATATATATATATGTGTGTAATGTAATAGAATTGCTACAAGTGTGAGCAATATTGAGTCCTTGGAATTCTGGGCTATGCTATGAAAGTCAATTGCTAATAAGTCATTAAAATGAGAAATTTGATGCCATGGTATTAATACTACCAACAATACCATTTTGTATGTCATCATTAGTAAACCACACTGTTGGCCACTTAGTTAAGTGTGTCGATAGACACTCAATCACTAAAATATTCTTGTTACATGTGTCTTTATACTTGTGTGTGTGTGTAATAAAAAGGATGGATGTTGCAGGAAGACACATCTAACTGCCTCCCAAAGTCTTGTTTCTTTGTATACATTTCAAAATGCATGTATTCAGGGTGCATTAAAACACACACATTGTGTGTCTGGTGCGACACACAATTTGAGGGAATTTGAAAAGTGGAAAAACTAAATGTAATACAAACTTCAATATCTGTCTATATTTCTGAGATATGTATTATGTACACTATTTACATTATTCGGACTATTGTCCTCATCTTTGTCGCCATATTTATTACAATGATTCGACCTTTCAGTATCTGTCTATATTTCTGAGATGAGGTATTATGTACACTATTTACATTATTCAGGCTATTGTCTTTATCTTTGTCACCATATTTATTACAATGTTTTGGCCTCAAGGACACATGGCACAGTGGATAAAGGCGTTAGTTAGATCCAGTGACAGGATCCAAAAAGTGTGAGGTCAATACCCGGTTAAGGCAGTGGAAAACTTGGAGAGGGGAATTAACAGGAGATAATTGATAACTGACATCCATTAGACATGGCACATGGAACTAGAACAGTCTACCCCAGTGAGCGAAATAAAGGGTTCAGTTCAACATTCCAACCACCTGAAGAAGGCCGGAGCGTACAATGGATGAAACATTGTAATATATACAAATATGAGGACAATAGTCCATATAATGTAAATAGTGTATGTAATACAAACTTCTTTATTAATTTTGTGAAGCTACTTTAGAAGAGATAATCTCTTATGCGTGTGCACATGCATACACACATGCACCAAATTTACTAACATTTAAATTACTAAAATTTAATATTTGATAAAAATGTGCTCATTGATAATTTATTGTGAAAATACAAGGAGACTGAAGAATAACTTGGCAATGCCTCCTGCTGTAGGAACCTGAGGATTCTTTTGTCTGTGTTTTAACCTTTATGTCCAAAAAAAAAAAAAACCTGTGTCAAAAAGACAGTTATTCCCTTGACACCACTATTACTGTATACACTTTTGACTCCCTCAGCAATGTTTGTTTTAAAATTTGATGATTAGAATTTTAATAAAATTCAAACATATGAAAGTGGATTTATACATTTTCTTTATTCTTGAGAATTGATAACAGACATTCACTGCATTAGATTGCTTATTTACAATAATTTTATATTTGTAAGATTATAAAAATTTGAACAAACTATAATGAATGTTTACATAGTTATTTATAAAACAATAAATAATAAATATTGCATTCTAGTATGTTTACACATTTGATAATTTTGTAATTTTTTTACAAATTTTTTAATAAAAAGATTTTTTTAAATTTATCTATTTATAAAAGATAAATAATAAATATCTCATTTTACTTGATTCACATATAATTTTGTAGATTTTTTTATAAATTTTTCAATAAAAAAATACTTTTTCAAATTTATTTCTTTATAAAACGATAAATAAATCTTTATCAAAGGTAAATGATAAATATTACATTCTACTTGGTTCACATATTTTTATAATCTTGTAAATAAAAATTGCTGAGGGAGTGAAGAGTGTATACAGTAATAGCATTACCATTTTTATTTTTTTTCTAAGGTAACATATTGGTCTCTAAGAAAGTTTAATCTGGTGTTGATGTGCCAGTCTCACATAGCAAAGAAAATTGAAAGTATAGCAGCCAACAGAAACTAGTCAGAGAAAGTAGTTTGTAATTGAGGTGGTGGAAAATATGCAGTTTTCATTTATTCATTTTAATCAAGGGATGAATATGATTTGGGAGATTGCCAGGTCCAGATCTTTGATATCTGTGGGCCATTTTGAATTGGTAAAATGAAGAGAATATCCAGAAAAGATTTGGTTTCAATGAAATTTGGTTGTATATCCGTTCCAATATATAGTCAATGTGTACATATTCCCCTATCTGCTCTTACTCTTTTCCTTCTCTTGCTCCTCTTTCCCTTCTCCTCTGCCCCTTCTCCAGCTCTTATCTCTTCTCTGCTCTCTCTTCTCTTCTATTCTGTTTTCACCAGTCTCTCTTCTCCCCGCTCTTTCTTCTCTCTTTCTCCATGCTTTCTTCCCCACATTCTCTCTCCTCTCTTCCCCACATTCTCTCTCCTCTCTTCCCCACATTCTCTCTCCTCTCTTCCCCACATTCTCTCTCCTCTCTTCCCCACATTCTCTCTCTCTCTTCCCCATTCTCTCTCCTCTCTTCCCCACATTCTCTCTCCTCTCTTCCCCACATTCTCTCTCCTCTCTTCCCCACATTCTCTCTCCTCTCTTCCCCACATTCTCTCTCTTTCTTTCCCTTCATTCTCGTTTCTCTTTCCGCCCATTCTCTCTTCTCTTTCCCCCACCTCAAAATGTTCTGTTTTTTTTTTTTTTTTTTTACAATTATCTACCTTATCTGGCATTTCATCTTCAGTTTTGAGCATTTCTTGTTGTTTTCAATGTTTCAGCTGCTCACTCTATTCCAGACTCTCTCACAGGAGACACTTGACTGTAACCTCACCACAAGAAATACAAGTTGGTTTAGAGAATATATCCTGTGTCATTCCCTTTTAAATGCACTTGGTTATTTTTCACAGCCACTCACTCAGCCACATTTACTCAAACTCTAAACCCCCTCCAGACACACCTACAGCTTAGCATATCATTTGATCATAACTTTATTTACATTAACCATTTCTCTTCCGTCTCAAGCAATATTCCCAGATGTTGCATTTACTATATTCTTTCTGGAGTCTTTTTCAGATTTGTTTATATTAAGTTGTTACTAGACTGACTGTTAACAGAAACAAAAAGGAAACTTATACTTAACATCAGGAAGAGACAGTTCACAATTCTATGGCACATAATAAGGAAAGAGGGCTTGGAAAATCTGATATTCACAGGGACAGATTGTAGACAAGTGGGACAGGGGAAAACAACACCTAACCTAGTAAATAGGAGTTGACATGCCGTTAAATCTAACATCCATCCATCCATCCATCCTAACCTAGTGAGCATGAGTGGTGGAAAAGGATTTAGGAAGTTGTGGAGAGCCATGATGGGGACACGGCATGTAAAGAAGTCTGACTGAAATTCTTTCTAGACTTGTAATATCCAAATATGAAACACTTGATATCTATCCATGTTGCATCATCATTATTAGACTTTTCCCTGTTGCAGGAGGAAGTCCTCCAATGTCGGTGACATCAGGTCTGTTTGGGTAAAGATAAAAGCTGCCCAGTTTTTTCATATTTCAAACCTATCTCATTTCCTGCAATAAGATGCTGATTAAGCCACAAACCACTAACACCCCCACCCCACCCCACAGTTACTAGAATTGCTTCATGTGATGCTAGAAGATAGACCAGGCTCTGTAGCCTTGATAGGACACCCATTCTAGACAAGTGGTTTTTAACCTTTTCTGAATCCTAGACCCCTGTAAGAATTAGCCCTTCATAGACAGACATGCAGATACTCAGTGTCTGATTAGTTTTTCACAACCCTTGTGCATGCATTTCTCTATACTGCACCCTCATGCACATACCACTTTTCAGCTAGCCACATTTGAAAGAACTTGTGGTCAATTAACTCTCACCGGTATATGAGAAGATAATGAAGTTGTGATAAACCATGGGAAATGAGAATTCATCACTTGCTATTCGGCAATTAGTTGGAGATTCATCTCCAACTAAGCCAGTTGAACTCTGAAGGCAGAGAGGAACCCAGACGAGGCTATGCCAAAGGGTAGAGTCTCGTCTGGGGTGGTAGACAGCTACCTGACCCTGTTTATTATGGGTTCTATGGGGAATTTTTGCCCAAGCATACGGGCTTGGTTTTTCCCTGCATTAAATAAGTCTTGTGCCACATCCTGCCTCGTGGGGTGGTGAGGTAAATAACCTTGCTCTTATGGAGTGGTAAAAAATGGCAGTCCTTCAGAGAATGACACATTATATGGTAAACATGGACCCAATAGCAAGATGAGATACCTTGTGGTTGGCACTGTAAGTAGTGGCTGGGTGCATTTTCTTTCAAGCAGTGGCAGGATGTATTTTCTTTTATTTCTTTCAATGAGAAACCGTTGATTGGGACAAGGGCTGTATGGTGAATACAAATGTTAATTTATATGTGATCTTTATGGGTCCCCTGAAACCCATTCATAGGCCCCAGGTTGAGAAGCCCTGTTCTAGAAAGACAATTTTGAAATCAAAACTAGGGATCGGCTATATCAGGTTCTCTTTCTCTAGACATGCCCACTGCACTACACATGGGGCTCTTATGGCCCATATGGGTTACAGGACTTGTGGTTGTGATGTTCGTCACATTATAATGAAAAAACAAATTTCTATTTCTTTAGTTTTTTTTTTTTAAATTTAAAAATTTTTTTGCCTGTAATTAAACACAAATGTTACTACTTCTGCAGGTAATCTTACAAGAAAAATAAGCAATCTTTTGTTTTCTAAATATTATTTGATTTAGTCTATCACAAGACTAGAGCAATGAGTGAACCCAGGACCATTTTGTTAAAAACAAAGAAAAGAGTGCTCAATTACTATGTAATATTAATCTTCCTATATGACAATGAAGGAGGCATGATGGAGTTATGGATAGCAACTCTGATTGAGGAATCAGAGAGCTGAGTTCAAATTCCAGTTGGATCTATTACATTCACTTACATGCTAATACCCTTGGAAAAGTATGAATTCTTTTCTTCTCCCACCAGCTATGGCAAATACCAAGACAGACTGGGTTCTATAGCCTTGGATGGAAACCGGTCTAGGAGATGGAAACTTTTAATTCAAAACTGGCCTGTAGAGGGTTGGGCTATCTTTCCCAAGAAACACTACTTCTACTGTGGCTGCAGTGCCCCTACGACCTTGATGGGTCACAGGATTCACGATCATGCGCAATTGATGACATTGAATACAAGACAGCATATATAATCATCTTCTTTTACACATAATGAGGAAAGAAAGCTTGGAAAATATGACACTTATAGGATATACTGAAGGCAAGCAGGACAGAGGGAAACAATGAGTAACCTACCTAACGAGCTTGCATAAATGGATGGCATAACAGAGTGGGAAAGATGGGTAAAAGACAAATCTTACTAAGAGTTACAAAGGATAGGAAGTTGTGGAGAGCCATGATGACCTACATTCTGAAGGGACACAGCATATAAAAAAAGACCATATCATTGTGAGAGGAAAATAAGATATGCTAACAGCTGTACTAATAATTATCTGCTGCACTCAGATGGTCCTCAGCCTGGTGAGAACAACACAAGGTCAAGTGTGGGGCATCCTGTGAGGATTGTACTTGTGTCAGTCTTAATTGGTATATAAGATAAATTTACCAACCAATACTCCATGGCAAGAGTCCCACATGATATATTCTCTCTTTTGGATTATTTTGCACTTAGTTAAATATTGCTCAACACCATATTTTTCTGGCTAATGTGTGTAGGCTATGGAGAGAATGATAGTTTCTCCAGAGACTAGCAATACCGAAAAGTAGTTAATAGTCACCTTTCATGTTTGGAGGCTAAAATGAGGACAATGAGTGAATTTCCATGAGATGAACATTATATAATTAACATCATTTGACACTTAACAATTATCAAGAATGTTAACCTGTTAATGTCCACAGTAAAATTTGGTATTAATCATAAAATTTAAAATAAAAGTTTAATCAGTTGTCATCATTATCAGTCCCTTGACTTCTTCAGTCATCCTGGTTGAGGTGGACCTCAGGGCAGAAGAAACGGACAACCTCTTCCAGAATCTTTTAGTGTGTGTGTCATGGTAAAAACTCCTGTTGTTCCTTAGAAAACTCAATAAATCATTGACGATAGCAGGTGAAAGTTTTATTAACACTAAGATGGCCAGCTCCTTTGACATCTTTATTTACATTACGCTGTGAAGCAGCCATCTTTAATATATTCAATATTCAAGTCAGGAATAACAAGTCTGAAAAGAAATTCACAAATATTAGTATACGTCATACTGAAAGAAAGTGAATGTGTGTGTATAGATAGATAAATAGATAGGAGACATAAACACAGGTATTATTGCTTGTGAGAAATTTTTCAATGCATTTACCCTATAAATAGCCTAGGTGTCAAAAACGACACCTCGACCATTCAAGGTAAAACCTCAAATATCAGCTATTCCACTGAATATTTTTTAAAGAATTAAGTCTGATAAGCATCTTTGCTAAAATTCAATAATTGTCCATAAGCCTCAGCATCGAACCAAAACTAGTTATCCCATAGTAATTTGTTGAAAATTTGAAGATGTCGAAAACAACACCTCAGCCATCCTAGTGTTAAACAAATCAAATGTCTATTTTGCGACACACACCAAATACTGAAACCATGAATAGGTGATGAAGTTTGGAAATTTAATGTGTGAACTAGTATCATCATCATCAGTCCCTTGACTGTTTCAGTTGTTGTTGGGGAAGGTACCTAAAGGTAGGAGAAACAGACAACCTTTTCCAGGATGATCTGTTGGAGATAGCTGTCAGGAGTTCCGGTATTGTCATGTCCATCCTCTCTTTGATATTGTCTGACCAGCTTTTGTGTTGCCATCCCTGCTTGTGTCCTGCTTCAATAGTGCCTTGCATGATGATCTTGCTGAGGCTGTTATGCGGTGTGACCATTACCTCTTCTAACACTTAATAATCATGAGAAGAGTTTCCTGTCAGTCCACAAGATTTTTGACCTTGCTCCATACATAGGCATTGGTTTTGTGTTTCAAATAGGAGATGCATTTGTTTTTGAATACCTAGATCCTTTTTCCTGCCTCAACCAGGAGTGCCAAGAGGAAAATGGATGCAACCAATGATTTGTAGAGCTTGAACTTGGTATAGAAGCTGATGTTTCTCTAATATATCCTTTCCAGTCTGGCCCTCACTATTGTGGTGACCTATGTGGATTTCTGCATTGCAAGATTATCAATCAGTATTATAGGTTAAAAATGGTATGAATTTCAAATAAAGAAAATTAAATATGGTGTTGATTGTAATTTTTTGGGGGGTGGGGGAATGGTATCGATTATAAATTTCAAGTAAAACAAAAAAAAGAAAAGAAAAATGGTGTTGATTATAGAAAAAATAATATTAATTTATAAATTTATAACTGTCTGGTATTAAAGGTTTCTATCAATAACTCATTAATGGCTACCATTCCCAAAATGAGAGGGGGACCTACTGTGATCCATTAGACAAATAAGGTACTATACACAACACACCATACTCTTTTCACTCCCCAATATATTACCTCTCAGTGGTGGTGGGAGTACTACTATCTCATTTGGAATCAGTTGTCAAACAAAATTAAAAAAAAAAAAAAAAAAGAAAAGTTTACCCTAGCTTGGAGTGGGGACACAAGTGATGAATTCATACTTTTACCAAGGACATTAGTGTGACTTATTTCAGCTGGCGTTTGAATTTTATTCACTGGTTCCATTTTCTGTGCAGTTAACTGTGAGGTTGTCTACACCTCCAACATTCCCTGTCAGTATCTCGTCTAAGTAAAAACCAAAAACAAAAATGTCTAGAGATATCTCATTTTGTTCTCAGTTATTGCTAGCTCTTTTTTTTTGTTCTCAGTTATTGCTAGCTCTTTTTTTTTTTGTTCTCAGTTATTGCTAGCTCTTTTTTTTTTTGTTCTCAGTTATTGCTAGCTCTTTTTTTTTTTTTTCTCAGTTATTGCTAGCTCTTTTTTTTTTTGTTCTCAGTTATTGCTAGCTCTTTTTTTTTTGTTCTCAGTTATTGCTAGCTCTTTTTTTTTTGTTCTCAGTTATTGCTAGCTCTTTTTTTTCAGTTATTGCTAGCTCTTTTTTTTTTTTGTTCTCAGTTATTGCTAGCTCTTTTTTTTGTTCTCAGTTATTGCTAGCTCTTTTTTTTGTTCTCAGTTATTGCTAGCTCTTTTTTTTGTTCTCAGTTATTGCTAGCTCTTTTTTTTTTTTTTCTCAGTTATTGCTAGCTCTTTTTTTTTTTCTCAGTTATTGCTAGCTCTTTTTTTTGTTCTCAGTTATTGCTAGCTCTTTTTTTTTGTTCTCAGTTATTGCTATTTTTTTTTTTGTTCTCTTTTTTTTTTTTGTTCTCAGTTATTGCTAGCTCTTTTTCTAATGGACGTAATTTTGTACTACATGGTACAGGGACTGTCCCCAAATTTCTAAACCAACACCTTAATCCATTAAACTATGATATAAAGGGTCCACTTTGAAATTCCTTGAAAGTTACTTGGGTTGAAAAACTCCCGATGAAGTTTGAAGATTACAACAGCCGAAATGTTGTGATAATAATAACAACAAAGATTAGGAAAATAGTCTTATTGTAAATAAGGCAATGATAATTCCTCATCCTCAAAATTCAGTTTTTGTTCTCTTTGATGTGAATGTATCCGATATGATGGTTGTCTTCTGTCTTAAAATTAATTTGTGCATAATGTCACCATTTCTCATGTCTACTGACTTGTTTAATTCTATTCCATTGAACATTCTCTATGTGGATTGAAAACAAATTAATGTTAAAAATCACCTAAATATGATCTGCACACTTGATTATAGCTGAATATTTATTCATTGGGATGTCATTATGATGTCATTTTTAGAAAGAGTAACTTGTGTGCATGGCCAAGTGGTTAGAATGTTTGCTTTCCAACCACGAGACCTGTGTTTTGAATCTTGCCATGATTGATTTGTCAGAAAGATAGTTTCTTCATGTTATCAGCCTCAGCAGGTGTTCCCTTCATGCAGTTAATATAAAAAGTGCCTGAAAACTATACCATGGGTTGACCCAGATGCCTTGTAAATGAAATTGTGTATCTTTATGGCTAGGACCTGCTATGCTCACTTACATTGTATCAAACTACTCACATTCCTTCCACGTTCCATCAGTGAGACGTAAGTTCCTCTTGAACAGTTTCTTTCCACTGTGGAACGAACTCCCAAGAGGATGTTTCCCCCAGTTCACTACAATCTTAACCTGTTTAAGTCTAAAGTTAACTATAATCTTCTCTCCCCTTAAGATAAACCTCCATCTTGAGTGGAACCCAGGCTTTGTACAGGGTGAACCTTACTGTAAAAAAAAAAAAAACTGTTCAAAGACCATCAATAGTTGTGCTAGCACAAAGTCACAAGTCATCTTGACCGAGGGTTTCAGCATATTGGCCTTGTTTATGCTGTTGATCATGCCAGGTTATGTTTTCACTCCCAGAAACTTTATCATCCTGGGGATGACAATAAACTACATCTAACAGCAAGGCCTCTGATCAGGAGAATTTGAGGAGCATGGAACCACCTCTTAATTGCTGTTGTTCCTAGGTTCACTCTAACCCAGGGTGGTAGCACCTGTTAAGGTCCCAGCTATGGGTGGGTGGTTAACCCCCATAGTAAAGTCAGAATCACTATGAAAGTGTAAATATAGGTTTTAATACCAGCAATAAATTCTTTGAGGAAAGATTATTACCAGCAATACATTTTTGAAGAAAATAAATATTATCAGAAATACATTTTTGAATGAAAAAATATTACCAGCAATACATTTTTTGAAAAAATATTACTAGCAATAAAAATCTTGTTGACATTAAATAACCCATTGTGGTTGATATGCTGTGAACCAAACCAAACCAGAAACTTTAAGTTTTGCATAGCATAGATGTAGTATAAACCACAGTTTGGCCGTGGGTGTTGAACAAATGGCAAATGTACCTAAGTAGGTGTGTGTTAACTATTAATAGACAGGTGTGCTTGGAAACGAAAAGCTAGCCATTATTCTGAGGGATGTTACCTGAAGACAACAGTGTATCTTTTTGCTTTGGTTGTCATGTTCATGAATGTACATTACTCTTTACTGATGTTGGACTGTTAGCTTTGGTTTTTAAGTCTTGTATAGGGTTACAACAAACAAAGGCAACAAGGTTAATTTTATTCAGATGCACTAAGGATCACTCCCGGCTAAGAAAAAAAAAAGTAAATGACTTCATCTTTCTGTTCTGCTTCTGTTTGTGTTCTTTCTCCTAAATCCCTCAGCTTAAGATAATAAACTGTTTTTTAAAAAAATATCTACTCAAACATGCACTCACTAAATAGAACATTTGAAGTAATAAAAAATAATGTTGGGTTATAAAAATTCTATTAATTCCTTAGATTGTTTTTTTATGACTTATCAACTTTTGCAGGTTATTTAAAGTCACAAAATTTTTTTAGGTTGTAAAAATTAAAATTTTTTTTTTTAATAATAATGATTTAGTGATACAAGTCTTACTAATTAACCCATAGCTAGGGGGAGAAAAAGGTAGATTCATACCTAATCAAAATTTGATAAACAAGAAATTATGTGACAGATTAATTGTATATCACAATCAATATAAAAACCCATCCCTAACTTTATGGCCATGGTATTTTCTATACATTTAATTACAGAGAATGTAAATGAATTTAAAAGACATGCCTGTGTAGCTAATCAGTATTTGATTGATACATTCATTTTTCTATGGCTTATCAACCCTTTGCAGGTTATTTAAAGCCATAAGATATTTTTCGATTGTAAGAATTTTTTTTTTTTTTTTTTTATTTTATTTTAAGATAATAATGTTTTAGTGATAAAAGTCTTACTATTAATCCATAACTGGGGGAGAAGTAAATTCATACCTTTCCTAAGAGTATTTGCACATAAGTCAATATAATGAATCCAACTAGAATTGGAACTTGGTTCTCCAATTTCCAATTCTGAGCTGTTACCACCCATACATCCAAGCTTAGAGCACCTGGTATTTCCAAGTGGTGACTCATTTAGGTACTGACCAAGCTCAACATTGCTTAACTTCAGTAATCATACAGGAACTGCCTGTAGGGCTAATTCTTTAGAAAGTACTTTGTATATACATTTCAGTTACAAAAATAATGTTATCAGGTTGAAGTGTCCCAACAAAAGATGTGCATTTCTTGAGAAGGGTAATTGAGTCTTGCGTTACTGTGAGGTCTCTCATGGCTGAGTTGTATGGATTGAAAGTGGTTTCACCAATATAAGAAGGATATGTTTTTGAATCCTACCAAAAAAGCACATTTTCTTTATTAACCCTAACTTTAACCCCTAAACCAAATACTATGAAAGTATAAAATGTATATAAAAAATCATTATTTATACAAGAATGACCAGTAATACATTTTATCTGTAGTTAAAAGCATACAATTTTATTCAAAATATATTTAGATGAAACCATAAAATTATGTTCAAATTATTTAGATTTTGGCATTAAATAACCCATAGAGGAACAAAATCAACCAAACAACCAACATGAAAAAAACCCTTTCCCGACATAAATCCTTATAATATCCTACAATTTCTGAAAGAAATAAAACTGTATTTCAAAATTTAACTTCAACAAAACTGACATGAAACATACATATCACCACCTTTAGTAATTATGTCCACACAAACATGTACATGCAAAAAAACTGAGTATCATCTACCATGTGTTCAATTGTGAAAGTAGAATAACCTATCATATATTCATTACTTCCAAGCTTCCAAGAAAATTAAATTTCAACATTAAATGACCCATAAAGATTTGTTGCGCCATTAAACAACCAAATCAGTCAATCACAATAATCTGAAATCAAAATTGTTATGTCATTTCAAAGTTCAACAACCAATAAGGCGGTTTTAATGCTAGTAAGTTAATAAAGATTCTAATGACTTATCTTTTGACCGATTTCAAAGTTTGTTTTTCTACCTCTAGCAGGGTTTCCATGGAATTTCGAAGTTGGTTGAAAGTCATTTCAACCTTTATTAATTTATTGACTATTGTCGCTCTATTGAGCTCTTTCTTGATAAAAAAATAAATTTTGCTTATCTTGAAATGCTCTAAGGTCTAGTAATTTTATGCATTTTGATAGGTGTTATTGATTTTTATTATTATTTACAATATAAGTAGGTATTCATTTTAATCTATATGAATATTGTTTTATGAAATTGAATGGAGTTAATCTAGGCTGAGCTGTTAACATGGGTGAACTAAAGAGGAAGTGCTATTTTGGGGCGCTATACTTAGAGTACCTGTTGGCCTTAATCCAGTTCTGCCGGTCTGTGACTGAAATAATTTGTCTTTTATAGAAGGCATTCTTTAATTAGAATTGCATTCATCTGCATTGCAGCCAGTCTGTATACTTAATTTGTAAATGGTAGAGGAAAGGACTGATTGTTTTGAGATTAAGATTCTGCAATAACTAACTTTCTGGGTTAGTCTTGTTTTATTTATATGATTAATGGAAAAGTATTGGGTTAAGTTGTTTTTGTCACGATTGATATACCAACATATATATGTACAAGATGATATTGAATAGATTAGTACATACTTAACTATAACTGATTCCAATCATGTTAGAGAACTGATGTATTGTTTGGCAGTTATCGTCATGGATGAGTTAGTTTTTTTTCTACATTTCCTTTTTTTTTTTTTTTTTTTTTTTTGCTGGTGATTCTTTCTTTTATCTTTATGTGCCATATCCTTTCAGTACGTAGGCAATCATGGCTCTCCACCTCTGTCTATCCCTTGCAGCTCTCAACAAGTTTTCTCCCTACTACCTCTCCCAGACCATGTTCTGTCATCCACCTGCCCAATCTCGCCAGGTATGTCACGTGTTGTTTTCCCTTGTCTCTCTTTCCCTCTATTTGACCCGTGAGTATCAGATTCTCTAGGCCCTCCTTCCTTATGTATCCCAGGAACTTCAGCTGCTTCTTTCTGATGTTAAGTATAAGCCTCCTCCTTGTTTGCATTCTCTCTAAGACCTCATCGTTGCTCACACGCTTGGCCCATGATGTCCTTAGCATCCTTCTGTAGAATCATATCTCTGTCACCTCAAGTCTCTTCATCCTTGAGGAAAATGTCCAACATTTGCTGGTGTAAAGATTGGACAGATGTCATGTAACAGCTCAGTATTCTTTTTTGTTTTTGTTACCAAAGAAGTCCTCCAGTCTCGCAATACTCTGCCCAGCTTTTGTCATGTGTCCTTGGACATCCCAATATGTCTACGGATCTCAGTATCACATTTACTGTCCTCTGTCACGATGCTTCCCAGATATTTAAACTTCTGCATCTGCTTGATTCTAGTGTTTCCCAACCTGCAAATTGCATTTTGGGCTCATCCTTTTACTGATGACCATACATTTGGCCTTTCCGCTGGTGATTAGATGTCTTGAATACTTGTCATCTAGAAGCTACATACAGCATGTGAGACAAAACCTGTGGTTGACTTAAACAATTGTTGTAGAATGGATATTTACCAAAAAATATTTTCCATAAAAGTACTGAATAATTTCAAATGCATAACAAATCAATTTTTTTAAAAAATGTTTTTCATAAAACAGGAATAGGATAAATAAAATCCTGTCTATGGAAACAGGTTCGCCTTTCATTAACAACAAAGTTGGTGTACAAAAGTTTACATTTCTGGACAAAGAAAAGTATCACTTACTGATTGACTGGAGAATTTTATTGATTGATTTGTTTTTTATGGTTTACCGACCTTTTTCAGGTTATTTAAAGATAGAAAATATTTTTAGATTGTAATTTGGGGGAAATAATGCTTTTACTGATATGTCACACTAATTAACCCATAGCTGTGGGGATAAGAGATGGATTCATAACTTTTCCAAGTGTATTTGCACTTAAGTGAATATAACAAACCCAACTGAAAAAACACTTACCAAAGAAATCCTCCTGTCTTGCAATACTCTGCCCAGCTTTTGAAATGTGTCCTTGGTCATCCCAATATGCCTATGGATTTCAGTGTCACACTTACCGTCCTCTGTCAAGATGCTTCCCAGATATTTAAACTTCTGCATCTGCTTGATTCTAGTGTTTCCCAACCTGCAAATTGCATTTTGGGCTCATCCTTTTACTGATGACCATACATTTTGCCTTCCGCTGGTGATTAGATGTCTTGAATACTTGTCATCTAGAAGCTACATACAGCATGCTAGACAAAACCTGTGGTTGACTTAAACAATTGTTGTAGAATGGACATTTGCCAAGGAAGTATCTAAACCACCAAAAAATATTTTCCATAAAAGTACTGAATAATTTCAAATGCATAACAAATCAAAATTTTTCTGAGATGTTTATTTCATAAAATGGGAATAGGATAAATAAAAATCCTGTCTGTGGAAACAGGTCGCCTTTCATTAACAACAAAGAAAAAAGTATCACTTACTGATTGACTGGAGAGTTTTAGTGATTGATTTGTTTTTTATGGTTTACTGACCTTTTGCAGGTTATTTAAAGATAGAAAATATTTTTAGATTGTAATTTGGGGGAAATAACAATGATTTTACTGATATGTCATACTAATTAATCCATAGCTGTGGGGATAAAAGGTGGATTCATAACTTTTCCAAGTGTATTTGCACTTAAGTGAATATAACAAACCCAACTGAAATTGGAATTTAGCTCTCCAATTTCCAGTCCTAAGCTGTTATCCATTATACAACTTGTATATCTAAACTTACAGAAATTGGTATTCCCAAATAGTCACCCATTGAGGTATTGACCAGGTTTAACTTGAGTGATTGTACAAGAACCAGTGTTTCAACGTGATGTGGCCATAAGCCCAAGTGATTGGAGAGGAGTGCTTCCTATTAGGATTGTGACCCTATTCAAAGGTAAAAAAAGAAGTTTCTTTTTGACAGCATCAATTTAAGTTGCTGGCTGCTACTGCATATGTTCTCTACAGCCAGTCATCTATATTGTGGCTTAAATTCCCTAAACAATCTTTGTCAAAAGCTGAACAAAGCATTTCAAGAGCTTCTCTATAAAAGCCTTGTTGTTTGAATTTGTCAGCCATTGTAATTATTGCAGAGTAGTTTCGACTTTGTGCAATAATTGAATAGAAGTGGATTGCACAAAGCAGACTGACTTGTTAGGTTGGGTACCAATGAGTACCACAGCCCATTGAATGGTACAATCAAAGCACGTGCAATCCATGGACTTTCTGATACCACTTTGCATTTCACTATTCCCAAATAAATAATTACAACATATGCAGTCTTGATTATGAGGTTTAGAATAATGCCTTTTAAAATAATGACTAAACCTTTTAAAATAATGTCTGAACCTTTTACTGCTATGTTGAATGATTTAACAGTGAAAGAATAAAATTTGTTTTGTCTGTGAATTGCTTTTATACTATCATGAATTTGAGTTTGTCGAGGCATGAATCTGATATAGAGGATAAGATTAACCGACAAAGATTGATGACAATGTTTGTAAATTACTTCAGCCCAATCAGCACCAAGATGGGTTGTTCGTAAACATCAATAAATCAGCTGATGTCAGTCAGTGACTCACTTTATGAACTTCTTTATTGTGAGCAGTTTATGTAACATCTGATATCATGGGTAGGATTTATAAAAAAAAAAAAAATCGGAGGAGGAGGATAATTGCTCTATCAAAGTCCAGATGAATTATATTATGTGCTTGATTACCATGAAACTGCAAAGGGCTACCAGACGGCCGTCTTCCTTGGACTGCGAAGACCTACCTATGTCATCTTTTGCTGAAAAAAATCATGCAAAATGTGCACAAAAAGTTTAAGAATAGGAAGTGTACATCATGAAAACCTCAATTCTCCCCCCCCCCCAAGGCTATTCTCAAAACAATAAAGGAATGCAAATTAGTGCACAAAATTTGATGAATCAACCCCTGAATTTTGAAGAGAAAGTTTTATCACGCAGTCTTCATTAAAAATCCTGAAGAAATGGATGATCAGTGGTCAATTTTAATGCAATTGTTAGTAATAAAATAGGGGAAGTTGGATATGTAAGTTAGAAAAATATTTTTATTACAACTCTCTCTCTCTCTCTCTCTCTCATATCAGTATTAATATCTTTCAAAAACAAACAGCTGGAAAACTCTTTGAAAATGTTGGAAAAAATCCATGCGCTCTTGACTTTCAAAAAAATTCTGTTCATCTGGATTCCTAGCCATGTTAGAATTTAAGACAATGATAGAGCAGACAAAAGTGCTAAACAGGCATTAAGACTACTTTCAGAAAATGACCAAATCCCATAGACTAGTTTCTGAAAATGACCAAATCCCATAGACTGATCTAAAGCCATTAAGAAATACATGCAAAATCACTGGCAAGAACAATGGAGCAGAAAAAAACCCAAATAAACTAAATACAGTCTTACCAACCCCCAGGAAAAAAAAAAACCCTGTCCTTATGGAAAATCCTGAATGGAAGAGGTTACTATAACGTGACTACAAATAGGTCACACTAAAATTATACATTCATTCTTCCTGGAACAAGAAGAACCATCATGGTGTCTTACATGCCAAACCCAATATACGGTGAAACATTTTCTAATTGAATGCATTGATTTTCATTCAAAAAAACACACTTTCTTCAAAGCAGCCCAAAAGAACTATTAAAACATTTTGAAATAAATTCTAACATTCCTGAAATCAGTTGGATTACAACTGAAAATTTGAAAAACAGAGATAGTCTATTTTTCCCTAAATATAAACCAAAATAAATCAGTTTTGGCATAAAATGATTCTAAAGAGATATGCCGTTAAAAAACACTTAAACTTAAACTCTCCCTCCCTCTCTATATATCTCTCCCACTTTTTTTATCTCCCTCCCCTATTCCCCTTCTCTTCCTCTCTCTCTCTCCCCTTCTCTTCCTCTCTCTCTCTCTCCCCTTCTCTTCCTCTCTCTCTCTCCCCTTCTCTTCCTCTCTCTCTCTCTCCCCTTCTCTTCCTCTCTCTCTCTCTCTCTCTCTCTCCCCTCTCTCTCTCCCCCCTTCTCTCTCTCTCTCTCCCTTCTCTCTCTCTCCCTTCTCTCTCTCTCCCCTTCTCTCTCTCTCTCTCCCCTTCTCTCTCTCTCTCCCCCTCTCTCTCTCCCCTTCTCTCTCTCTCTCCCCTTCTCTTCCTCTCTCTCTCCCCCCTTCTCTTCCTCTCTCTCTCTCCCCCCTTCTCTTCCTCTCTCTCTCTCCCCCTTCTCTTCCTCTCTCTCCCCCCTCTCTTCCTCTCTCTCCCCCCCTTCTCTTCCTCTCTCTCCCCCTTCTCTTCCTCTCTCTCCCCTTCTCTTCCTCTCTCTCCCCCTTCTCTTCCTCTCTCCCCCCTTCTCTTCCTCTCTCTCCCCCTTCTCTTCCCTCTTTCCTCCTTCTCTTCTCTCTTTCCTCCTTCTCTCTCTCTTTCACTCCTTCTCTCTCTCTTTCACTCCTTCTCTCTCTCCTTTTTTCCTTCTCTCTCTCCTTTTTCCTTCTCTCTTTCACTCCTTCTCTTTCTTTCTCCCCCTCCCCCCGAACTTCCATTATTTGACTTAATTTTAGGATTTTACAATTTAACTAACCTGAAAATATGATCTGCATTGATGTTTTTTTTTTTTTTGTCATCTAATATCAATGGACCTTCAGTTTATAAATAACAACATCTTATTCATTTTCTGTGCCTTTGCTCATCTGAGCTAACAACTGTAACAGATACTTATTTCCTGAGAAGAATATCATGTTACACCGTTGGCCATTTCTGGCCTCTTCAAACAAATGACATTGAAGCTGCTACTCTGTTTGGCTTTGTTCTTGATTTATTAGTTTTTATTTGAGCTTTGTTAGCCAGTCACCTGCCCAACCAGGCTGATCATTAAACTGGCATTCTGGGGCTTTATATTTATTTACTTGTTGGAAGATTGGCTTCAGTTTGATATGAAACCCAGATTTTGAATGATGAATGATCTCTGATCTATGGTTTATCTCCATTTGACACATGCAAGGACACCTAATATTGCCTGGCCTACAGTAATTGCCCATATAATCTGCACATTCAATCAGCAAATTTTCTTATATCAAAGACATATTGCTTCATAGATGTTCTTTTCAAGCCTTGGAGCAATATTAAAAAAAAAAACTTTTATTCACAAAAAAATTATTCTGGCACAAGGTCATAGGGAGAATTGACTTGCAGCAATGTCAAATCGATTTGGAAGAGAATTTGTTTTTAATGACTGCACCATGTTAGGCACCTTCATTGCATTAAGAGTCAAAGGAATATCCAGATGTCTACTTGATCAAGACACTTCCTTTTTTTCCCCTCCTTCTTGCCTCTGCTATTAAGTGAGGATGCACAATCATAAGGTGTGTTGGGTGTCATCTTCTATCTGGACAGCACCAGACCTCAGGTCTCATTGCAAATCAAACAAAAATTGGTACCACTATACTGGATGTCCTATGGCAACCTGATCTTGAACCTTTGGATTACCAATTCTCTTAATGAGAATTTCAATTTCCTTGAAGCCTGCGAAAACCATTTAGAGCAGTTCATCATCCAGAGAAATTCAGAGTTCTGGAAGGATGGAAGCACAAAGCTTCCTTAAATATGGCAAAAAAGGTACCGGGACAAAAGTAATGGAATGAATTGATGTAAAAATGAATAAATATTGTCTTTGAAATTCACTTAAAGCTATGAAATTTTGTTTGAACTCAATGTATGTAACATGTATATAAACACATTTGTCTATGCATAACACGTATATAAACACATTTGTCTATGCATAACACGTATATAAACACATTTGTCTATGCATAACACGTATATAAACACATTTGTCTATGCATAACACGTATATAAACACATTTGTCTATGCATAACACGTATATAAACACATTTGTCTATGCATAACACGTATATAAACACATTTGTCTATGCATAACACGTATATAAATATATTTGTCTATGCGCAACACATGCATAGGCGGGCATTTGTCTATAAGTTAGGCAAACATGTGTCTATATTATGACATGGCCCTCAATGTTGAATCTTAAATCAGATGTATGATTGATTAAGGAACATGCTGTCTTTGTGTTTTCTCTTTTCTTCTTTTCTTCTTCGTTCCCTGCCTAGACCAAGAAATGACGGGAAAGAATCTGTGTTGCTTGACAACTAGATTGACATCCTAAGGGAGTAAGTAAAAGTCAGTCACTCAAGCCCATGTGACATTCATCACCAAGTGGGAGTTTTGTGTTGTAGTTTCAGTTTTCCAATAATCTCTGATTGTGACAGGTTGTGAGTAAATCGACTCTCATCATGCATTCATGAGAGATGCGCCTATGAACTTACTTCTATTACTTGTTGTGTAAGGAATAATGAGATATCATTCTCAAAGACTGTGGATTTATTCAACTACATAATGTGTAGTGAATAAAAGTATATTATACCCAAAGATATCATCCCAATTTCATTGTGGATGTAATTCGATTGCCAGAGGAGAAATGAAGTAAACATACCATTCCAGAGTTGTTCAACTTACGTTGTGGAAAGAACTACCAACGTTTATTTGGACATTTTAAAGAGATTCTATTTCCCACTATGAAGATTTTAACTTACAAATTCCTGAAACACGAATGCTTGAACTAACACCCAGTATCAGATAAGTGTCTTTCACTGATTTTTATGTCTGTTATTCCATACACTTTCCATTCTATTGTTTTTATTATTTAAAATTATTTATAAATGTTCATTTTGTGTTTGTTGTTTATCGCATCATATGACCCTATCTGAGCAAACCCATCTTTTTATTTTTTGAACCTGGGGTTCATATCTCTGTATGTTGCAAATTCATAACAATATGTAACATGTGCATAGGCGTGCATGTGTACACATAATGTGTACACATGTGCCCATACATAATGCATGCATAAATACGCATGTGTCTATGTGTAACATGTAACTGAAAATGTGTACCTATTATGCTGTTTATATTATCAAGTATTTAAATTAATTTATTTAATCTGATATTACTTTTTATTCATCGTCGTTGTCATCAGTCCATCTCAAGAGATGGAGTAGCGCATTGCGCTATGAACCTGGGTGGGATATATAGAGAACTAGGCTTACCCGGGGGTCTAGTTCCCCCTCTCAGCCTTGCTAGCAGAGTCCAAAGGAGAGGATAAACCAATACAGTTTGGTACCAACGTGGCTGCAGGAGTTGCCGGAAGGTAGCACAAAGTGCCGTCCATCGGCCTTAGGGGCTCCATTCTGGGTTATGATGTGATTATAGTGGTGAAGGCTTTGTGCAGAACCCACACTTTTTGAAGGGCCGAATACAGAGATCTGGTCCACTGTGCCACAAGGTCCCCAAACAACCCTCCACAGGTTTTGAATTCAGAGTTGTCTTTCTCCTAGACCAGTTGCCATCCAAGGCTATAGAACCTGGTCTGTCCTGCTATTTACCTATAGCTGAAGGGAGAAGAGGATTCACACCTTTCCCAAGGGTATTAGCACATAAGTGAATATAACGGATTTGACTGGAATTCGAACTCGGTTCTCCGATTCCTTGATCCAAGCCGCTATCCATTACTATACCATGTTTCCTTACTTTTGATTGCTATAAACGTTATTTTTAGTGGCTCTATATGTTTGAGTTGACATCTTTGTTTGTATTTTCTTAAACAGTGAGCTTCATATCAACTGACCTAGTTTGAGAAGATCAACTAAAGAAACGAAATGTGCCTCCTTAAGTTGGTAATTGAGCCCTGTTTTATCTTGATGGTTACCCATGGTCAAATTGGTAACAGCATGTTTCACCGATAGAACTTGATGAAAAAAGGGAAGACAGGTACGATTTCTTTTGGGAGGCACTTTTCTTTTTTTTTTTTTTTTTTTTTTTTTTAGTAGTACTTTTTGATCTACACTGGTTGATACTAATTTGACTGTTTAATAAAATAAAAAAGATATAAACTTAAATGCATGTACCCACTAAAAATGATGTTTATAGTAATAATTACAAAATGTGTGTGTGTATGCACATATGCTCTGGTTTAAAACAATGTCAAAAATGATGGCTTATATGAAATTGATATTTTGTTTAGCTGTTAACAATTATGTTTTCACACATAAAGTAGCTCACTCCAGTGATTCACTAAAAATGAGCATACATGATGAAAAATTCCACTCGCGTAATAAAAACAGTTTTATTGTCAAAATCTTTGTTATTATTAAGAGGGAAAAAAGCTTCTTTTTTTTTTTTTTGCTTTATTTTGCTTTTTTAATTATTAAATGATATTTTTTTGATTCTTTTTAGAATGTTTGAAATTTTTGTTAAATTTTTTTTTTTTTATGTCAGTAAGGGCAAAAATTATTATTTGGAATTTTAGTGTCTTTTTTGTGTTGAAAATATTCTTGCAAAAATCAAATAATTGTCAGATTTTAATTGAACTTTTAGAACTTATTCACAAATAAGTAAATAAAATTATTTTACAAATAATTTATTTTTCAGAAAATCTTGGTAAAAACTTTTTTTTTTCTTTTTTAATGTCTATTAAGACACACTTATTTAATTTTATGAAATTTCAAGAAATTAATTTTTGTATAGCTTAACATTGATATCAGTTATCTGCAGAACTCCTTGGAGAGTTTAAATCATTAAATTTTTTTTTGTTTTTTTTTTTGTAGAACAGGACTTTCATTTACTGAATATCTGATACAAATTGTAAAATAAAAAATGCAATAAAACTAAGACTTTAATTAGAAAATCTTTTAATTGCTTTTAGGAATAAAATATATTATGGACACTATTGTCTGAAGAAAAAATTTTTGATGAATGATTAATTTTTACAAGAATTGTTTTAATTTTTTAAAATTTTCAAATCTGCAAGAGCGTATTGAACAATTGCAAACCCTCTATACCTCCTTTATTCAACCAGTTCAAAGTCCTGACCTCCTCTACCGACAAGGCTGAATGCTTTGCTCGGAAATTTTCATTCAACTCTACGCTTGACTCTTCTGGTGTACCCATACCCGACTTCCCTCTTAGAACTGAGGCCATATTGAGTGGGTTAAACATAACCACATCTTTGGTACTGGGCGTTATCTCTAATTTAGATCCCAACAAAGCTAGTGGTGGAGACAGGATACCAGCCATTGTCCTGAAGAAATGCGCACCTGAACTAGCGCCCGCCCTTTCGAAACGATACAACTACTGCCTCAAGGAATCTTGTTTTCCTGACTGCTGGAAGTCCTCTTCGATCGTTCCTGTCTTCAAGAACTCCGGCGATCCCTCTGACCCTTTCAACTACTGTCCTATCAGTCTCCTTCCCCTCTTCGGCAAAGTCTTCGAAGCTCTAATCAATACCGGGGTGGTTAACCATTTCACATCCCATAATCTGCTTTCAGACAAGCAATATGGTTTCCGCTCTGCCCGATCTACAGCCGATGTGCTTACAGCCATCACTGAAACAGTCTACTGAGCTCTCCAAACCAACAGGGAAGCCCGAGCTGTGGCACTAGACATCTCCAAAGCATTTGATAGGGTTTGGCATGCCGGCCTTCTTCGCAATGTCCAGGGTTATGGCATTACGGGTCGATTATATAACCTAATACAATCATTCCTGTCAAACCGTGAATTGAAGGTCGTTCTCAACGGATTCTCATCCAGTTCCTATCCCACGAACGCAGGTGTTCCTCAAGGCTCCATCCTAGGCCCCACTCTATTCCTTATCTACATAAATGACCTTCCTGACGCCATAACTTCCCAAGTTGGCACCTACGCGGATGACACCACAATTTATTCCTGCCTCAAAAACAAATCTAGTCTCGCTGACAAAACTCACCTAGCCGTGTGTCTCGAAAAGGACCTCCAATTGATTGTGAAATGGGGCATGAATTGGCTGGTCAACTTCAATGCTTCTAAGACAAAACTGCTCTCTATTAATCACCACAGAGAGCCTTCCCTTCCCTCCATTAGAATGTCTAATGCTCAACTTCTCGAGAGCAACTCTCTGCGGCTTCTCAGTCTCACGTTGACTGCTGACCTGAGATGGAATAAATACATCCAGTCAATTGCCTCGTCCACTGCAAGGAAAGTTGGCTCCCTGAGCCGCGCTTAGGAAGTTTTTCTCCCGGAGCCGATCCTCCAGATCTACAAATCCACACCCGCCCTTGCATGGAGTATTGCTGCCATATATGGTCTGGTGCCCTTCTGTTTGCCTCGGGGTTCTTGATAGGCTCCAGAGGTGGATATGCAATGTGGTTGGCCCTGCCCTGAGGTCTCGTTTACAGTCACTTTCTCACAGATGCGCCGTCACCTCCCTCTGTCTGTTCTACAAATACTTTCATGGAAATTGCTCCAAGGAGCTGCATTCGCTGGTTCCCAGATGTCATGAGTTCCAGCGCCCTATGAGGCTGGCATTCCGCTCTCACCCCTTCACTGTCGAAACTCCTAAATGTAGCCGTCTCTTCTACTCTAATAGCTTCATGTCTCGCACCCCTCGCCTGTGGAACTCCCTTCCCTTCTCCTGTTCCCCTGTGAGCTATAATCTCCAGCTATTCAAGTGTAATGTTAATCGACATCTCCAGTTGCCTTGATCTATCCACTACCCTCGATCTATCCACTACCCTCATCCTTTCTTCTATCACTCCTATCTGATCTCGCTCTAAATTTTCTGTAACTCCTTGCGTCCTAGTGGTTTCCCGCCTTGCTTGGGGTGAAATGCTTAAAAAAAATTTTTAAATCTTTTGAAATTCTGTATTAATTTGTACTAGTTAAGTGAATTGTTATTAAGTAAAAACTGTAGTTACTAATATAAATGGAAAAGCTTTCTACAATTCAGCCTTCCCCCTATATTTTAAAAAGAATTAGATTTTTTTTGTGTGTGTGTATCAACCTATCATTTTTTTTTTTTTTTGTAAATGCACAGCATTATCAGAATATAAGAGCAATAACTATAGTAAATTTAAAACCAAAGTACTTAAAATTCAATAAAACATTAGATTACAGAGAATATTTTCTGAAATTTTTAAGATTACTGGGTAGTTGAAAAAAAAAAAATTATATAAAAAAGAGGCTCACATTATATTCCTCAAGTAATTTTTACAGATATGTCCCCCATAGAAAATAAACTTCTGAAGTAATATTTGTTTCAAATCAGATTATTTTTTTTTTATTTTTAAAATAAAAAAGCAATAAAACAATCTAATCTTTTTAATTAGAAAAGCTTTTAATTGCTTTTACAAACAAGATATATTAAGGACACTATAATCTTAAGAAAAAAAAAATACATTTGTTTCAAGTGCATTGCTTTGAGTGATATTAAGTGAAAACCATGATACCAAAGTTTTAAAGTTTTAAATTAATTTTTGAAATACAGCAAAGTTTTAATCTATAAATTTGAAATTAAAACTAAAGTAAAAGCTTCAAGAAAGATTCTTCATTTTTAAAAATTCATTTTAAACCTTAGGTATCATGGTTTTTGTTGGGGGTTCCTATACAAATGCAAGTGACATTATTTACATGTGTGTATGGCCAAACACTTGTTTTGAAAATACTTTTCAGACAAACTATTGAGTGACCACATCATTGTCCAGGAAGTAAAAATAAAGGAGAATTGGGGAGAGAGAGTGCCTTTGGGCTATTTGGATTTGAAATACAGTTTTGATGACCTTGATAAACAGGATTGAACTATTTAAAGACATTAAGGAAATGAAGCAGTCAGACAGCAATATCAACCCAACCCATTTCATTGTTTGCCTGGAAAGGTTAGCAAGGCATGTTAGAATATTAGTTTGCTTGTAGTAAACATTGCAAGTATCGGTCTTTATCTTGACTACCAAATATTGCAAACATTGTAATAGAACCGTTTTATTAGTTTCTTGTTAATATAAAAAGAAAATGTTACTTCATGCTAGATGATCCATGCAGGTGTTCATTAGTCCAATTTATATGACCCGGAAATTCATTCTTTTTTTTTTTTTTTTTTTTTTTTGTTTTTCTTTGTTATCTTAAGGGTCCTGGTTTTCTTTGGAATGTTTTTCACATTAGACTTTTGCATCTTATAAATCCTTCAGTAATACTTGCATTAATTCCTGATCTTTTTATTATATTTATATTTTAAATTTATTATATTTATATTTTAAATTTATTATATTTATATTTTAAATTTATTATATTTATATTTTTTTAATATTTATATTTTAAATTTAATATTTATATTTTAAATTTATTATGTATTTTAAATTTAATATTTATATTTTTAAATTTATTATATTTTATTTTAAATTTATTATATTTATATTTTAAATTTATTATATTTATATTTTAAATTTATTTATATTTATATTTTAAATTTATTATATTTATTTTAAATTTTTAAATTTTTAAATTTATTATTTATTTTAAATTTATTTTTTAAATTTATTATATTTATAAATTTTTATATTTAAATTTATTATATTTATATTTTAAATTTATTATATTTATATTTTAAATTTAAATTATATTTTATATTTTTTAAATTTATATTTTAAATTTATTATTTTATATTTTTAAATTTATTTTTTTAAATTTATTATATTTATATTTTAAATTTATTATATTTATTTATTTTTAAATTTATTATATTTATATTTTAAATTTTTAAATTTATTTTTTATTTATTTATATTTTAAATTTATTATTTATTTTTAAATTTTTATAATTTAAATTTATTATATTTATTTTTAAATTTATTATAAAAATTTATTATATTTATATTTTAAATTTATTATATTTATAAATTTTTATATTTATATTTTAAATTTATTATTTATTTTATATTTTAAATTTATTATATTTATAAATTTTTTAAAAATTTATTATATTTATATTTTAAAATTTTATATTTTAAATTTATATTTATATTTTAAATTTATTATATTTATATTTTAAATTTATTATATTTATATTTTAAATTTATTATATTTATATTTTAAATTTATTATATTTATATTTTAAATTTATTATATTATTTATATTATACATTTAATAGCCCTAATGTCAGTAATGCTTGCATTAATTCCTGATCACAGACAATCCCTTTATTTCTTTTTTTCATTTTCTAATAAAATTAGCTTCTGCATCCCTGGCAGAATAATAACATGAGCAGATTATTAATTTACACGTCAATATAAGTGGCTTATTAATGGTAAAATAATAAGCCAGTCACCTCCCCAGCGGAATAATAAGCCATTTGCATCCCCAGCAGAACAAGTCGCAGAATAATAAAATTATTATTGCTCTGCCAGTGATGCAACTAGCTTATTATTCTGCTGGGCAATAATTATGTCAATTAAGCTTCTACAGAAAGATGCTAAGAATACCATGGACCAAACATGTGAGCAACAATGAAGTTCTAGAGACACTGACAACAAAAACAACCCTAATATTTAATATCAAGAAGAGATACTTCAAATTTCTAGGGTATATAATAAGGAAAGAGGGCTTGGAAAACTAGATACTCATAGGACAGATTGAAGGCAACAAAGAGAGGCAAACAAAGCATAACCTACCAAGTGAGTTTAAGTGAATGATTGGCAGAGCAAGGTTTGGGAGAGATGGCAAAAAGACAAAATTTATTGAGAACTACAAAGGACAGGAAGTTGTGGAGAACCATGATCACCATCGTCTTGAAAGGACATGATGCATAGAATATATTGGTTGCTGAATATAATTTTGACATGCCAAAAGTTTGCAAAGACCCCTTTCAGAATTACCATCAGCATCCTCAATGGATTTCAACTTAATCTTTATCTTTGGGAAAATCCAGAATATCTAAAGCACCAAATCTGGAGTGTGTGTGGGGAGGGTCATGTTGCACCCACCTCCTGATAGTATAAATAATTCCTGATTGGTGTTTCACTGGAGTTTTAGTAACTGTATGGGAGAATATTTGTTCAAGTATCTACAATAAGTTCCCCTCTGATTGGTTGCTATGGATATACAACTGTCTTGAAATATTCAAAATAGATGCTTTCTTAATCTTGCATGTTTTCATTTTATCTCTTTTGAAGTCAATTTTTATTTTTTCCTTAACTATGGTATATCTTGGGTGAATCTTGTTAAATCATCCATTAGAACAGTTGACAGATATGTACTTCAGATTTAATATATATATATATATATATATATATACACACACACTCTGATAGGATCAGGTGAGAATAATAAATTGGTCACTACATAAGGAAGAATACAAGGTGAAAAATCAAAGTAGTTTATCAGAGAAGATCCCAAGTCAATGTTATGTAAATATCATGAATCATAAATAGTTTACAAGAAAAATTGTTTATTGTTCTTATGCTCTTCCATATCTGAAACAAACTGTGTTTAAGATTTACAGGTTTTATCATTTTTCTCTCTTTTTGACTGACTGAAAAAAGATTTTCAGTGTTAGCTGAAAACTCTCACCTGAGATGGTACAATTCATTAAAAGAGGAAAAAACAAAAAGACACTCATATATCAGATTTCTTTTCTAATGTTCTCCCAATACAAAGCTCAAGAGCAACTCAAGGTAGAATGTTACTGTGTAGAGTTGTACTAGTGTAAGAAAGGACAAGCATTCTGAGTATAGAGTTCAGGTAGACTTTAGAAGGAACCAGAAAACCAATCTTAAACAAGGAATAAACCTCTGCTCTTGTTTGAAAGATTGGGGAGGAGTGGTGAACTGGATGATAGGCAAACCTATCTACTCTTATTGGCGGAGGAGAGAAAAAAATAATTACTTAATAAAATTTCAGAGTTCAGGCTTTGAAGTTAAGAATACAGAGCTGAAGCAGACTTTAGAAAGAACTAGAAACCCAATCCTAAACAGGAAACAAGGGATGAACATCTACTCCTATTTAAAAGACCTGGGAGGAGTGTGAACTGGCTGATTGGCAAAACTATGAGACATCATCAAAGCTGTTTCAACTTGAAAGAACATTGCAAATCATCTTCAGCATGGTTGCTCGTTTCCAAGCATGAGCATCTGCTCAGGCCCAGTGGTTTATACAGCAAACTGAGCAGACGTCAGTTGAAGTATATGAAATATCAGGGCCATATACTGTTTTGAATTCAGAATTAACCATCTCTTATACTGATTGCCAGCCACAACTAGAGAGTCCAGTCTCTCCTGTTATTTAACCTATAGCTAGGGGAAGAAGAGATGGACTCGTGCCTTTTTCAAGGACATTTGTGCAAAAGTGAATGCAACAATCTTGAATGGAAGTTGAACTCTGTTTGCAAGTTTCTCATTCCAAACTTCTAAACATTACACCACCTCTGCACTAGCTGAGGCAACTGCTTGAAAATATCAGAATATATTGACCCCAATGAGAGAAAGAGAAAACAACAAAGATTGGTATACTCATCTAAATGTTAACGGATATAGCGTGGACTTAAAAAAAAAAAAAATTTTGGTGTCAACAGAGTTTCTTTAGGTTTAGTGTATTTTTTTTAAAACGAACTGCTTTTCCTGGTTAGACAAATTAAAAATATTAAATTTTATTTGCACATTAACAATTTCATTCCATTTGAAATGTGCTTTGTCTTTTATGGAGAGCAAGGAAATCAAGTGGGATTTTGTTGGACATCAATAGGTTAGAACAATAATCATTCAGAACAGCTGCAGTAATCCTCATCATGACTTCAAATTATCAATTCACACGTGTTTTTCCATTTCTCTTATTAATATCAACTTTTAAGCTCAAGTCACATTTTTCTTGATTCTGTCATCCTGCAACAAAGGAAATTTTGTTGTTATCTCAAGTGAGCACTTGTATAACACACCCATCTCTCTCTTTCAGGATGTGGGTCAAAAGATATTCATGAGATAAGAGGCAACAAAAGGATATTTAAAATAGTGTAAATGAGCTACATTATCATCCTACCTATTTCTAGTAAAATGTGGTTCTGATTAGCATTCTGCAGCCAATCGATTTCCAGAGAATTAGTACATTTAATTAAGTTAATACTACACTTTATGTAACATATTAATAGGCATAAAACAGTGATTCTCAACCGCAGTACTATGGCACACTAGTGTGCTACATGATCTTGTCATGGCATATATATATATATATATATATATATATATATATATATAGACATTTTCATAGAAAACATTTGTCCTCCAACAGGAATCGAACCTGTATCCTATACGGAACTGTCATATAGCCCGATATGCCTTAAGCGATTGAGCCACAGAGGATCGTTTAGTTAGCAAGGTCAATTTTACTGCTTTTAAATCTATGAAAATTTCATTTTTATATATATATATATATATATATATATATATATAAATATATATATAATGTGTGTATTATATTAAATAGTAATGCTAATACTCTTGGGAAAGGTATGAATCCTCTTCTTCTTCCCCCAGGTATGGGTAAATAGCAGAACAGACTGGGTTCTATAGCTTTGGATGGCAACTGGTCTATCGCAGAAAGAAATGGCAACCTATTCCAGGGAAAAAAAAATCTGCCTCATCAGTCATGTATTGAAAGATACATGATTGCCTATGTGTGTATCACGTATGGCACATAACTGACTGACAGCTTTGGTATTTGAATAAATGAATAAGTATTAAACATTTTTTACATTGAAGAAATCACAAAAAAACACCAAACACAAGTTTCACACTAAAGAAACTGCACAAATAGTTGAATAGAAACATTGAAATAAAGTAAGATAATATTTGTGTATGTATTTTTTAAAAATCTATGGTTTTATTTCATATCATTTAAATGTATACCCTTTAAAAATTTTGCTAAGTGTGCTGTGATATTTTCATTTGCTCCTGGGTGTGCTGTTTCTTAAAATGACTGAGAAACACTAGCATAAGAGATGCATGTTTATGTCGGATGTAACCCCATTTCAGCAGAGTATCATCATTAAAAGTGTATTTAATCATGTACTCAGTTAGTAATTGGTTAGTACATAAATAAAACATTACAAAATCACTTTAGGCACTACTTAAGTTAACCGATCCACTTATCAAAATAAATACATAAAAATTAGAGGGGGGTAATATTTTTTAGATTTTAATTTATTTGACCTTCTTTTACTTCTGACATTTGTCAAGATCAAAAATAGTTTTTATCATTTTAGAAGATGGGGTCCTGTTCATTATATATATATATATATATATATATATATGTGTGTGTCAAATCAATCGCTGACTTTATAAAGTTATCTACTTTTTATTTACAAATGTCAAGTTTGAAGCTGTGCACTACTGATGATGCCTTTTTTTACTAATTTCTACTAGTACGCCATTGTGTACTATTACAAATTAGGTGAAGTAATGGATAGTGGCTTGGATTGAGGAATCAGAGAGCCGAGTTCGAATTCCAGTCAAATCCATTACATTCACTTACTTGCTAATACCATTGGAAAAGGTATGAATGCTCTTCTTCTCCCCCTCCCCCCAGCTATGGGTAAATAGCATGACAGACTGGGTTCTATATCCTTGGATGGCAACTGATCTCCCGCAGAAAGAAATGGCAACCTACTGCAGGAAAAAATCTGCCTCGTCAGTCATGTATCGAAAGATACATGATTGCTTAAGCATGTACCACACATGGCACATAACTGGCTAAAACCATTATCAATGATAATGTTTCAAACTTGGCATTTGTAAATAAAAACAAAGTGTAGATAACTCTTTAAGAAGTCTGAAATCAATTTGAAACTGTCTTTGTTATGAATAGGAGCCTCCTATTCTAAAATGATAGAAAAAAAAGAGAGATTTTTCAATTCTGACAAATGTTGTGGTCTGAGAAGGATGTAATGAATACTAATCTACAAAAATTACACCACCCCCCACACACACACTCCAAAAAAAATAAATTTTTTTTTTTCTTATTTTTTTTTTGAGTGGACTGGGCAGTTTTAAGTAGCTTTATTTTATCTTTTCAGCTAATTTCTGTTTTTCTCTTGAGCCGAATATGGTCATGAACATACCAACTAACTCGGTTCATTTCATTAAAAAGAGAGACCTAGATAATAGAATTCAGAAACAGACCTATTATTCTGCTGATTTTGATTTATGCACATCAGTATTCTTCATAACCTTCATCTATGAGATATAAAGAGAACCCTACCATACTGCAATCTAAATTAGGTTGACTTATACTACTAACCAATGTAGGCTACCACTTTTTTTTTTTACTCACTTTCAGGGGATGTTTCCATTCTATAATTTAGACCTTATCCCAGAGAGGCTAATATATAACCATTTTCCTCTTGATAGGTCTTCTTTACCAGACCTTACTACCTCCTTTTCAATGTGGTTTTCTTGTATTCTTTGAATTTGACTTAATGGTAATTTTAGCCACTTCCCTCCAAGGAAACATTCAACATTCATTGACTGAGCAGTTAGTACAGCTTTTGGTTGAAATTTATTAAAATTTTCTCCTTAAAACATTTTTTTCAGGAAAATAGCTTTATTTTTTTTTTAAATTCAGAGGCTGTAATTGCCCTTTCCAGTATTGATGGAGGAAGTAGTTTCCTTCCTTGCCTTTTGTTTGAGGTAGTGTGGAATATCAGCATCTTGATTATGTCTTTATTTTCTTTTCAAGTTAGATATGCTATCCAGTTGTTGCTGTGTAATTCCTCAAGTGATGCCATTTCTGTTATTTGGTACAACTCTTTGTGATTCTTTAATGCTAGTCCATGAGATTCAAATGCAGATGACCCACACTTTTTTTTTTTTTTTTATAGATCTTTAATCCAGTGCCTATTTCATTTAAAGATTATCAATGACACCACTATATGATCAATATTATCATTAGGATATCATTTCTAATCTTTTGTCTTAAAAAAGATAGTCCTGGGCAAGATGATAAACTACATCTGGCAGTAACACCTCTGTTCAGGAGACTGGAGGTTTTGAGGAGCATGCAACAAAGTATTAACTCCTGTCAGTCCTAGCTATGGGAACCACCAAAACAAAAAATAAAACACTATGAAAGTATAAAAATACATTTTTTATATTAAAAATACCAGCAATACATTTTTATATAAAAAGAATTACCAACAATATATATTCATAGTAGAATTACTAATGCATCAATCCATATAATATGCTACAATTTCTTAAAGAAATCAAACTGCATTCCAAAATATAACTTCAACAAAACAACATAAAATGCAAATATCACTACTTTGAGTAATTATCTTCACACAGACATATATGAACAAAAGCTGAGTATCATCTACCATGTATTCAATTGTGAAAGCAGAATATCCAATCATATTTTCATTGCTTCCAAGCTCCCAAGAAAATTAAATTTTGGCATTAAATGACCCATAAGGAGTTGGTATGCCACTAAACAAACACACCAATCAATCAATCTTTAAAAAAAAAAAGTCCCTCATTAGATTGTATAGATTGGTACTACAAATCACAACCAAAGAACTTTACTAAATAACAAAAACCATATCACTTGACGGCTTCCACCAGTAAAAACAATAAAAATGAGTAACACATGTAACTAGAAGGGAAAATAGTGATATAATCAAGATGTTAACTTTCCATACTACCTTAAACAAAAGGTTTGAAGGGAAACTCCCATCAATACTAAAAAGCCATCCTGGGTATGACGATAAACTACATCCGTGTCCAGGCTAAGATGATAAAGTACGTCCAACAACAAGGCCTCTTATCAGGAGGTTTTGAGGAGCATGGAACCACCTCTTAATTGCTGGTGTTCCCAGATCCACCCTGACCCAGTGTGGTAGCACCTGTTAGGGTCCCAGCTATGGGCAAATAGTTAACCCTGAAACTGAGGCAAAAAGCATTATGAAAGTGAAAAATAGGTTTTAATACCAGAAATACTTTGTAAAAAAAATTATTACCAGAAATAAATTTTTGAAGAAAAAAAAAAGCTATTACCTGCAATATATTTTTGAAAAAAAAAAAAAATTACCACCAATACATTTTTGAAAGAAAAAAAAAATTACCAGCAATACATTTTTAAAATAATATTACCAGCTATACAATACATTTTTGAGGAAAAATATATTACCAGAAATAGATTTTTGACAAAACAAAATATTACCAGGAAAAAAAGTTGTCGGCATTAAATAACCCATTGAGGTTGATATGCCGTAAACCAAACCAAACCAAACCAAAATTAATACTAAAAAGAGCAATAACAGTGGACTTGAGAAAGATTTTATAAATTTAAACCAAAAGTAACATTAATGTGATTACAATCATCAGGATGAACATGCTGGTCTGAATACCAAAGCATGCAAAGGATTTCCTCAAAAATTCTAATGACAGTTAGTCATGATTCATTAGCCACCAAAAGATGAATCAAATTCCTTGTGCCTTGAATGAGTTTGAAAGTGATATAGAAATTGATATCAAAACATACTGTTAAATTATATTAACAATATAATGTGATTTGTGTTGTTGCTGAGTTACAGAACAGTATTCGTAATTCTTAGAGAACCATAACAAAAGTCTACATGTGTTGATCTGATTCACATTTGAAATGGCAGAAGTTGACATTAATGAAAGAGAATCATTTACACTATTTACATTGTTTGAAATGTTGTCCTCATCTTTATTATCATATTCATGACATTTTGGCTGTTGTACACTGTGGCCTTCTTCAGGATCTGTCTATATTTCTGAGATGATGTATTGTAACTATTTACACTATTTACATTGTCCAGACTTGAACTCCTCTTCATTGTCATATTCATGATGTTTCAGCCTTCTTCAGGATCTGTCTATATTTGAGATGAGGTATTGTAACTATTTACATTGTGTGGACTTTTGTCCTCATCTTCATTGTTATATTCACAACATTTCAGCCATTGTACCTTCTGGCTTTCTTCAGGTGATGTTGGAATTTCAAACCAAATCCTTTAATTAGTCCATTGGGGTAGATTGATCTAGTTCCACATGCCATGCCTTTACTGGATATCTCAGTTTCAGTTATTTCCCCTTAGTAACTTAACTTTCCATGTTTTTCTTCAACTTTTCTGTGCCTAAGTATTGAACACTGGGACAAGTCAATTACTTCAATTAATGTCGTTATCCACTGGGATGAAACATTGTGAATATGACAATAAAGATGAGGACAACAGTCTGAACAATGTAAATAGTTACAATACTTCATCTCAGAAATATAGACAGATGTTGAAAGAGAATCATGTTTTTGATTTTTTTTTGTTTCTTTCTCAGTGTGTGTGTGCGTGAAATATATATATATATATATATATATATATATATATATATATATATATAATATATTTATATTTATGGGTTGAAGCGCTCAGTATCAGAGATAGAGTATATGTAATTATAAAAGTAGGCATTGATGTCAACACTCAGCAGCAACAGCCTGTTTCATGCTTAAACACAATCTTCAGGTCTGAATATTGTGTTTAAACATGAAACACTGACACCACTGGGTTTTGATCACTAATGCCTACTTATATATAGAAATATAAACCTGTGTATATATATATATATATATATATATATATAAGCTTTTTTGACCTCTTACGTTTATTTGACTTTTCAGGTCTATCCTCTCTGATCTGTGGCAGAAGGGAGTTTACAGACATTAGTATATGGATCCTCACCGACGGGGTGCTGAGAGGTTCTAGGCATGCCCATGGATCCAAGATCAGTTCATTATCACCAGGTAAGTGACATATAACCTGCTTAATGCCTAAACTTTCTTTCTCTCCTTTTTGGAAATGTGTGTACAATAAAATGAAGTAAATTTCTGCAGGATTTGTTTTTCTATTTTTCAGATGAAGTAACATTAAAAGATTTCCAACTAAAATAGTTTCATCAATGCATTGTTTTGATTGGCAAATTCTCTGCATGACAGTTATATAAACTAAAATCGTATATTGTTATTAGTACAAAATAAAACAATGATATATTGTTATTAGTACAAAATAAAACAATGATATATTGTTATTAGTACAAAATAAAACAATGATATATTGTTATTAGTACAAAAAAAACAATGAATATTGAAAAAATAAAACAATGATATATTGTTATTAGTACAAAATAAAACAATGATATATTATTATTAGTACAAAATAAAACAATGATATATTGTTATTAGTACAAAATAAAACAATGATATATTGTTATTAGTATAAAACAATGATATATTGTTATTAGTACAAAATAAAACAATGATATATTGTTATTAGTACAAAATAAAACAATGATATATTGTTATTAGTACAAAATAAAACAATGATATATTGTTATTAGTACAAAATAAAACAATGATATATTGTTATTAGTACAAAAATAAAACAATGATGATTGTACAAAATAAAACAATGATATATTGTTATTAGTACAAAACAAAGTAAAAACTATCAAGAAAATGAAGTACTCGATATCAAACACAGTTTATTTATACTATAAAAGGGGCAAAGTGTTTTAATCTACCAAACTCCGTGTTTCATACTTATGCAATGATCACACACACATGAAGGACAGTCGAATAAGTTGAAGTATTTTGCCCTAAAATATATATATATATATATATATATATATATATATATATATATATATAATCCAAGTAAAGGGTTTGTCATTTAGCTGATTGATGTTATCTTCAGCATCCTAACTCCAGAGTTCCATAGATGGACCCTCCGGGAATTGCTCCATCCACTCGTCCAGGGGTTATCAGCTATTGACTGTTAATACTTCTCACTTTTTCTGTTTTATATGCACTTTTCCTTGATGCAAGTTTTTTTTTTTTTTTTTTTTTACATGCACATACATATAGAATGTTGTTATTTGTCCCTTTTTTTTTTTCACTTTAAACTCACTCACTCACTCCTTGATTTCTGTACCTTTTAATTGTATCATTTGTAAAAATTAGATTTTAATTAATTTCAGCTCATTTTTTTCCACAGTTCTTGCATAATTCAAGTTTACTTGCAGTATGCATAATTCCCACTAGGTGTCATACACTTGTGGCCTTGTACCAAATTTAGTAAACTAATTTCAGGATCAAACCTATAGCTTGTCACTTTGAATGAGGTGCAAATGTCTACGTTCATAAACCCATAAGAGCAGTCCAAGTGAAAATTTCAGTTTTCCTATTTGAATTTTCTGATGAATCAATGATGGAATAAAGTTCCAAGACTATAAAATACCCATAGAAATCCCTCTATTTAAATATTTGAGCTTAACAACTTTAACAAAATATTGCAATAAAAATCATAGATTATGAATACAGGTCATTATTTAAAGATGATGGTACAAATGAGATTCAGAATTGACAAGGTTTTCAATTTTGCTGAAGTAAAAATTAAACACACATGAGCATTATCACTTCCTTCACCTTTCTTTTCTTTTTTCTTATGTCGGCTTTCTTTTTTGATCTAAAACCAACAGAATTTCTGATATATCTTTTTCTTTCATCTTTTCCTCGCACTCAAAATAAAATGGTCGATTATTTATCTGAGGTAATGGCTGTATATAACACATGTGCTAACTTACTAACAAAGGAAGAATCAGAATTATAATACTTAACAACCATTTCCCTGTCTTGCTCTCTTTCTATTTTAGCATTTAAGTTCCCATAATTAGGATAATTTTTGTGACATTTTTTTTTTCTTCATACAATATAAAACTTAACTATTTCTTAAGTGGTTTCTAACATCATTGAATAAATCACTCTAAAAACAATTCAACTTGTCTGCACTTTGTATTAGTCCATTTTTCTTCCCTTTTCCCCATGTATTGAATTCTATGAATGTTACTTATAAAATTTCCATGGCTCTTTTCCGATTTCACATACTCATGTGATATTATCCAGCCTTTTTTTATTTCCTGTTTTACATATTATGACTTTCTGCATTGGTACAGTGTCTTAATATTCCATATTTCAATTCTGATCTTTGTTTCAAATAGTTACAGAATGATGACTGGGTGACATTACATGTGTCTATCCTTACCAGGCAAAAATCTGTTTTGACTGAGATGTTGGGGCTTACAGCAATATCATGTTGAAACACCAGTCCCCCTACAATCAGAGTTAAGCAACATCAATCCTGGTCAGTACCTAGAGGGGTGACTGCTTGGGAATACCAGGTACTGTAAGTTTTTATGTGTGGGTGATGTAATGAATAATGGCTTGGAATTGTTAATCGGAGAGCTGAGTTCCAATTCCCGTAGGGTTCATTATATTCACTTCTATGCAAATACCCATGGGAAAAACATGAATCCTCCTTTTCTTCCCTAACTATGGGTTAATTAGTAAGATTTGTATCATTAAACCATTATCTTCAAAAAAAAAAATTTCTACCCCCCAAAATTTATTCTTAAAAGTATTTTCTGGCTTTAAATAACCTGCAAAGGGTTAATAAGCCATAAAAAACAAATCAATCCATCAAATAAGATAAATTATCTGATATTTTTCAGTTAATAATTGTTATGGTTGGTTTGGGAGAGTGATTTCCAATTTCCTTCTTTGGAAATGTTAATGTGACACCACCAGAATTAGTTGGTTGATGATGCTGGGAGTTTATCCACTTTTGACATGTCTTATTTTTTTCTGCTGGGTTGTTAACCATCACCATCCTTTAAAAAACAAAATAAGTGACCCAATTGTGTTGCTGATAATCTAAACAAAGATAAAATATTACTATACTTGATTTTGCACAAGAAGAGTTGGAAATTTTCCCACTTTTTCTATTACTATTTCAAGCCCTCCCATATAAGAGATACGTGGATTAGTCAATAAACCAGCTCTGGTGTGCAGTATGGTGTCGGCTCGACTAACTTCAACATTTTCGGTCAGACATTTACGTGTTTTGGCCCAGCAAGACATTTCAGTCTCGAGGTCATAGATTGAGGTTTTCTGTCCGATTTCAAAGAAGTATTTTGACAGTATGGCTGACATGTGTTGATCAGTGTTCTGTTACTTGGAAGAATTTGTAGATTTATTTTCTTTTATGTAAGTTTTAACTTTGTAAAAGTTTCTGTAGCCTCTTTCTGGTTTCTCTTTTATTTTATTTTCTTTCTATCTCCTTCCATGCTAGTATTTGATGCTCGTTGTTTTTCTCTCAATCAAAAAGGTTTAAGCTACCAATAATTTCATGAATGACTACCGTTGAACTCTTGGTGGAAAATTTTGAATTTTGTTGTTTATATAGCCACAAAAGTTTTGAGCCAAGGGAAAAAAATTTTTTTTCAATCTAAAGAAAAATTAAACAGAAATAAAATATTTTGGACTGCAAAATAAAGGACATGCTTTTTAATTCAAAATTGAGGAATTTTAGTCTGTTCTGAATGGAAATTCTATAGAAAAAAATTAACTTTTTATTTTAGAATCAACATCGTGATTTGCAAGGTCATTCTCTGTTTAGCTTGGTTCAATCACTAATGCATATTTGATGCCTATTGTTTTTGCTGATCCAGAAAGTTTTAAGCTAGCAACCATTTTGAGAAAGGCTACGGTTAGTATTAGGACTAAGTTTTTTTTTTTTTTTTTTTACAATAAGGTTCACCCTGTATAAGGCCCAGGTGCCATGCAAGGTAGAGGGTTACATTAAGGGGTAGCTTATATGGTACAAATAAGAGAAGAAGATAACTGTTAACTTTAGACTTCAACAGGTTAAGATTGTACTGATCCAGGGAAACATCATTTGAGAATCTGTTCCAGACTGGCAATTCATGAACAGAAGCTGTTTGTATGGAACTTACTTCTCACCAATGACATACAGAAGGAATGTGGGTTGTTTGCTACAATGTAAGTGGCATGGTGGGTCCTAGCCATTAAGGTTAGACTTGGCGGAACCAAGAAATGTAGTTTGTTCGCAGATTTTCCATAGAAGTAGTTATAGAGCAGCGAGAGGCTCGCTACTTCCAGCCTATGAGAGAGAGGTTGAAAGGTGTGTTACCTTTGAAGTCATATTGTAGAGTTCAATTGTAAAGGCAAAGAAATGATATTAAGTTTAAGACTCTCCACATTTCCACTTAGATAAGTGTTGGATAAGCAAGTTACGTTATAAGTTCAATCCTTATCTAGTCCATTTTAATGAAAGAGACAAACAACATTGACTGATATGATATCCATTCATATGGACAACAGAACTAAAACAATCTATCTCCACAGAGTTTATTTCTTCTGTAGAAGAGAACCAGACTGACATAAAAAAGACCTTGAGTTGGGTGTGTCTACTGTAGGTAAGAACCAAGTTCTCTTGAATAAGACAGTCTCTCAATGTAAATGGCATCATTGTGCTCATTTGTAACAATGAATCACAGCCAACCTCTGGCTTTATGTGCTGTGTTCCTCACATGGTTCATGGCTTTCCACAATATCCTATCCTTTGTAGCTCTTAATAAACTTTGTTTTTCTATTATTTTTCCTAAATCCTGTTCTACCATTCATTTAGTCATACTCACTGAGTATGTTATACACTGTTTTCCTCTGTTCCTCTTGCCCTTTATCTGTCCCATGAGTATCAGATTTTCCAAGCCCTCCTTCTTCATGTGCCCAGAACCTCAACTGTCACATCCTGATGTTAAGTATTAGTTTCCTTTTTGTTTCTATTTCCTCCAAAACAGTTGTTGCTCACATATTCAGCATGGTATCGCCAGCATCCTTCTGTAGAACCAGATTTCTGTTGTTTCAAGTCTCCTCTTCATCTTTGAGGAGATTGTCTAGCACTCACTGCCATGGTATATAAGACTGATGTTTCTTTTTTTTTCAGTGCCAGGAAGTGGGTCTGTTGGTACTGTTAGTTCAGAGAGCACCATTTGGACTTGTGACTGTTTTTCATCCACATTCTCAAAATGATAACAACCCCAACTTTTTTCTTTTTCTGAGCCATGTCCTTTCAGGTCATAGGCAATCATGGCTCTCCACCTCCCTCTATCCCTTGCAACTCTCAACAAGTTCCTTCCTCAGACCACGTTCTGTCATACACTTGCTTAAGCCCAGTAGGTATGTCACATGTTGTTTTTCCTTGTCACACTTTCCCTCGATTTGACTCATGAGTATCAGATTCTCCAGGCCCTCCTTCCTCCTTATGTGTCCCAGAAACTTCAGCTTCCTCTTCCTGATGTTAAGTATAAGCCTCCTCCTTGTTTGCATCCTCTCTAAGACCTCATCGTTGCTCACATGCTCAGTCCATGGTATCCTTAGCATCCTTCTGTAGAATCACATCTATGACGCCTCAAGTCTCTTCTTCATCTTTGAGGAAATCGTCCAACATTCACTGCTGTAAAGGAGGACAGATGTCATGTAACAGCTCAGTATTCTTTTCTTTGTTACCAAAGAAATCCACCTGTCTCACAATATTCTACCCGGCTTTTGAAATGTGTCCTTGGCCATCCCAATATATCTACAGACCTCAGTGTCACACTTACTGTCTGTCAAAACACTTCCCCCATATTTAAACTTCTGCATTTGCTTGATTCTAATGTTCTCAACCTGTAAATCGCATTTCAGGCTCAGCCTTTTACTGATGACCATGCATTCTGTCTTCTTGTAGTTTATGCTTAGTCCTTTCTTCTCAATCTCTGTCGCTAACTTCTGTAGGAGATTTTGTAATTTCTTTTCCATGTTTGCTATCAGTAAACACATCTCTTAAAATGGATACAGCAAGCAACCACCAAAATATTGTGACAGTAACAAATCAATTTATAGTAACTCCCCATTTTGAAAAATCCATGAAAAAATTTATGCTATTTTCTTGCACTTAAAACTTCAAAGAATTTTATTGTAATAATTTTTTTTTTCTTACTGTATAGCATTAAATTTCCACACTTGATTTATTTGTATGAGGAATTTTTTTTTTTCCAAAATATTGTGATGTAAAAAGAAAAACTGACAAGAACCAAATGTCTTGCAAAACTTTTAGGGATGCAATCACGTTTGAACTGACACACATTTTATTATTAACCAGCAGTCTTTCCAGCCACCATCATCTGACTGATTTTCTTGCTTATTTTCAAAACTTATTGATGTAATGGAATAACCTGTTACCCCCATGAGTAACTACACTATAGGTATCTGTAAGTCAACAGACTACAGAGTCTAGCTGGAATCTTTTTTGGCTGTGTGGGTTGAACTCTCTGCCTGAAGGCAGAGAGGATCTGGATGAGAGAGGTAAACAGACCCAATCCCGTTTATGCGGGGTCTAAAGGGATTTTTTTGATGAGCCTATGGGCTTGGGATCCCCACATTAAATTCGGCCTAGTGACACATGTGACTGCATGGGGTAGTTGCTAGATACCGTCTAGCTGTGATCTGTTGAGTAAAACTCAGACTTATGCAAGAATTACCGACCTTCCAACAGTAGCACTCACTACTGGATTGACTTGCGACGACCTTGTGCATAACTGTCAGCTTTATTGTATTAGTTTTTACAACAAACCTTTATGTATTTTATCCACCATGTTTGTCAAGTATATATTCCTATTCGCATGGAATATAACACTTATGTTGGTTAACTGTTATGTCTGTATGTGACTTCATTTTCTGTACAAAATGTTTCTCCTGCCACTGATGGTGGCTCTGATACCTGAAGAATAGCGTGTTAGAATGTCATAATTGTGTTATCATATCCTGCTATGGCAACAGAAAACAACTTTGAGTGAAATTAACAATAAGAATACTACAACTGACAGGCATTGAAAAAGAATGCAGTGGAAAGGGAAGTAATATTAATAATGCAGAATGCTAACGTTTACGTTTGATTTTATAAATTTAAAAATAAAGAAGAATATCCAAGTTTTTGATCATTCAGCTGAGTGTAGTTTTAACATTTGTTTTTCTTCCTCTGAAGATATGAAACAAAAAAACAAAGATGACTAACACCTGTCTATACAGGAATTTTTTTTTTTTTTTCATGTGGATAGGGGCAATGATATTCTCACTTGAGATGACACATGATCTAATATCATATTTCATGGGGAATCCTACAGAATTTATTTACATGTGAACTATTGACCTCATCTTTCTTATTGTTATCACAATGTTTCAGCCATTGTGCTCTCTGTCCATCATCAGGAGTATATCAATCCAGGTAACTTAGAAGGAATTCCAAACTGAATCCTTTAATCTACAGGGGATAATAACAACAAAGATAAGGACAATAGTCTTCATGTAAATAGTGTAAATAACAACTCTTCATCTCGGAAATTCTTACAGAATTTGTTTGGTCCTTTCAACCATTACTGCAGACATTAGTACATTCACCTATTTCTCTTACTACAACATATCCCTAAAAATGTTCAGAAACTAAGGAAATTGGTTATTTTGCTCTTGTGATTTGTAAAATGGCAGCTTTTCAATTAGATTTTTTGCTTATGGTCAAATTCTGCTGAAAAATTGTTCTCATTCAATCAGTGAGGATAAGTAGTGTTGACTGTTTGATAGAGTACTGCTTGGAAACCCTAGGCACTGTAAGTGACTTTCTACACTCTGAAATGTGTTTCACGTTTTCAACTGACTTGAAGTAGAGCAACTATATTTAATCAATAGCTGCATCTACTGCAAGGAAAGTTGGGTCACTGTGTTGTGCCAAGAGGTTTTTCTCATCAGAGTCCATCTTGCGCATTTACAAATCTACCATTTGCCTGTGCATTGAATACTGGTGCTCCTGCTACTCATCTCAAGGTTCTTGACAAAATCCAAAGAAGGGTCTGCAATTTAATCAATCCTGATCTTGATATTAGTCTCTTTCTCACTGATGTGACGTGGCTTCCCTCTGTCTTTTCTACAAATATTTTCATGGCAACTGCTCTGACAAGCTTTTTTCCTGGTGCCCAGTCTAACCACTACTTCTACTACAACAGTTTCTTTTGTCACACTTCACACCTATGGAACTCCCTTCCATTTACTTGCTTCTCTGATAACTACAATCTTCAAAAATTAAAATGCAACATCAATTGCCATCTATTTTCTTGAATCCCATTTATCTTTTGTTCTTTCCTCAATCCTCCCTATACTCAGTCTTTTCTCTAACTTTCCCTGTAACCCTCTGCAAATTAGTGGCATTCCCACCTTGCTTGGGGTGAAATGATTAAAAAAGAATTTTTTCAAATAATAATAATTTGAGTTGATAAGCCATTAAAAAAAAAAAATCTACACATTTTTAAAAAATTAACTCGAAAAAAATCAAGAATATTAGACTCAAAGAGAGAAACAAAATGAAAAGTAGGCCAATTTAAGATATAAAATATTTGAAACACTGGCCTTTATGCTATAACAGTTTCTACCAGACTGATGTCATCCACTACCCCTATATATATATATATATATATATATATAATATAATATAAAATATAACTTTTTAAGTATGTATTGTAACATTTGGATTCAAAGTAAATATAAGATTATTTATTTCTAACTTAACTGTATTTTACCTAAGATAGGACCAGGGATTCTTCAATGGCATTCTGCTAGTGTAACCTCTGAGCTGTTCCTACAGGTGCAAATGAAATGGCATTTAAAGGTGCAGTCGAAAGATATAGGAAGTACGCAAGTTCTTTGATGCTGATGGCTTGTGATAGTGGTATGCAGCAATTCCTGCTAGCCTGCTTCTAAATGCAATCAGTTGTGCCATTTTCTGCGTGGGTTTATGTTGAAATATTTCCAAAAAACATAGAATACCTGTGAATTGGCACTCTTTCAGACTCTTGGGTTTCTTTTATAGCCTCATTCTGCCTGATTGTTTATTTGGGTTTTACCAGTTCTTGATAGTTTTTCTACTAAACTTTTTTCAAAAATCAAACTAAGCTTATAATTGAAGGACAACAGAATAAGGAGAGTCACAGAAATTGGGTATGAATATTTAAGTTTAGTCTGGCACAAGGTCATAAAGAGCAAAACTTTAGTGCAAAATGGATAGTGGTTTGGAATGTGAAATGGAAGGCCAAAGTTCAAGATTCAACCTAGTTCATTACATTCATCTATGTGCAAATACTGTTGAGAAAGATTTGAAGGGTTAAATAGTAAGATTTGTATCTAGAAAAATCATTATCTAAAAAAATTGTTAATTCACCATTCTCTTGCAAAAAAATAGAAATGAATTATTCCTATAATTCAAAAAAATGTTTTGGCTTTAAATAACCCACAAAGGGTTGATAGCCCACAAATGCTGGCAGTTCAGATATGTCAAAGAGAAGCTGTAAAATGCTTCTGTTAAATAAAAAGGAGCACTTTCTCTACTTAATAGGGAAAGCAATAGAAATCATATTATATTTATTTTATCATTGGTTATTGTTGTTAATGTTGTTAGTGAAATGATATTGTCATTCTACAAGGTTCCACCTTAGTCGAAAGAAGAGGCAGACAGAAAAAAAAATAGGCTAGCAATGTAACTGAGTGAATTGGGAGATCATTCACAGTGACTCAGACATTGGCATGTAACTAAGACATTTGACGGAAGCTGGTCAGGTGCTCAGTGACACAGCATCTCTACAACCACACCTAGTCATAGGATTGATGATGCTTGTTAATTGTATTGTACATACATAATTTATAAAATAAATGTCTTTCATTGGTATATAAGCATATGAAAAAAAAAAAATGTGTGTGTGTATATATATATATATATAAGTGGGCTCTCCCATCGTATGAGGGTCAAGTAGTTCAGTTCCTAGAAACCGACAGTCCAGACACCAGCACACATGATGTGATTATAGTGGTGAAGGCTTTGTACAGAACCCACACTTTTTGAAGGGCCGAATACAGAGATCTGGTCCACTGTGCCACAAGGTCCCCAAACAACCCTCCACAGGTTTTGAATTCAGAGTTGTCTTTCTCCTAGACCAGTTTCAATCCAAGGCTACAGAACCCAGTCTGTCCTGCTATTTACCCATAGCTGGAGAGAGAAGAAGAGGATTAATCTTTCCCAAGGGTATTAGCACATAAGTGAATATAATGGATTCAACTGGAATTTGAATTCAGCTCTCCAATTCCTCAATCTGAGCTGCAATTCACTACTCTACTATATTAATGTATATTGGGTCAGCAACCTTTCTTTTAAACTTCTTTCATTAAATATGACAGACAAGGAAATTAATTTTTTATTTCGTCTTTCTAGCGTTCTTACAGTTTTCCATTTGTTGGGAGTAAAGGAGTACAAAAATTCTCAATTGTCCTAAATGCTTTTGGACACTTCTTTATAATATATATTATTACTTAAATTTTATTTTTAGTGGATACCGATATTTGAGTAGAGACACTGTTTATGAAACAGTATATTTATTTTCATTTACCAGCCTAAGCAGGGGTACACATGTTTGAAGCCTGCCAGAGAGCAGATTTTTCTTTAATAAAATTTCTCAAATATACAGGATAGTAGACAAAAATAATAAATAAACGGAAAATATGGGTATCCACTAAAAATAATGTTTAAATAATAAAATCTGTCAGATTAATAAATAAAAAAATCCATTTCTTTGTATTTAGAACATTTCCTTTCAAACCATAAGACTTGGGTTTCTCATCAGGGTCAATTTTGTCAGGGGTGTAAATTCTTGGGACTTGAGGAAGTGATCTTAGTATGTAGCACCATTGTTAAGTGCCTGAGAACCATACCTTTGGTTAACCTGAGGAATAAGAGTAAAAGTGGGTAGATAGAACTATTCAGAAGCCATTGATGTGCTAACAAGAATTTACAAGTCAACATGACCGAGTGATCGAGCATACTGGCCTTGTTCAAACTGTTTTTCCTACCAGATTATTCACTCTCTCCCAGAAACTATAACTAAGGTCTGTTGAACAGCTACAGTATGAACCATAGGTAGGCAACAGGGATGGGTTAGCTGCCTGAGCACATGGGTGTGGTCAGAAATAAGTAACCAACCATTTTCTCGGGTGAATTAATAAAATATATCAAATCTTTTACATCCCTAAAAAGTGAAATAAATTCAATTAAAAAGGATGTGAAAATTTGCATAGCTAAAGCCTGGTCTGCCTTGAATAAAATGGATGTAATTTGGAAATCTGATTTACCAGGCAACTCCAAATGGACATTGTTTTGAGACACTGTAGGCAGTAATGTATGGCGGTACTGCTTGGATATTAACTAAAACCATCGAATCTAAGCTTGATGGAACCTACACTCGGATGTTGAGAACTCTACTTCACATCTCTTGGAGACGACACCCAACTAAATCACAATTCTAAAGTCCCATCCCCGGTATTTCTACAATCTTATGTGAGCACAGAATGTGCTTTGCAAGACATTGTTGGCAAGAACTCACTCTGGAAATCTCGCCATGAAGCAAGATCGGCTGGTCACCTAGCAACCACTTGTATTGACCAGCTATGTTATGACACAGAATGCACCCCCCCATGATTTTCCAACCTTGATGCAACACAGTGAGGTTGGCATGATAGACTCATGAATGTCCGAGCTAGCTTGATCAAATATTAGTTATATATATATATATATATATATATATATATATATAAGGCATCTTCTGAATTTCATGGAACATATTCCTCACGGATTAGAAGGGAGTACTGTACAGTGAAAATTTCAGATCAACATTCACACTGAATTTATTAATGCATTTTTGTAAAAAAAAAAAAAATCTTAAAAAGTGCTTTGTGCTAAATGTTATGAGACTTGTATAGTTGTTGGTGTGTCAGAATTTGATTCAGTTAACAAGTTTATATAATAGGGTTGTTCAAATTGTCTCAAGTTTTTATAAATTTTAAAGAATCAATTTTAGTGTTCTTCCAGGGGGATGGTAATGGTTTCATTGTTTAAAATCAATTTCCTAAATTTATTTTAACTGAAGCTCAATACTGCACTTGTCTGCCCATGAGCCAATAGAAAATTGCTTAAAAGTCCACCTCCATCATTTCAAGTATTTCCTTCCTTTTCATTATTATGAATATTGTTATCATAATCATTTTGTAAAATAAATTCTCGTAACCACTTTTTTTCTTCAACTGTTAGACTGCCTTGAGAAAGCATGACTGCTTTGCAGTTTATTTTTTATACAAGCCATTTAGCATCTTGATTTAAGACACAAAAGAATTTTGAAGAGGTGTGAATGAAGAGAAATGTTATGATTGGACAGAAAATTTTGGTTATTGATTGGATAATAATTTCTTGAATTTTTTTGGTTTTAAAATTTTTTGTTTTTAAAAGTTTTGGTTGTTTTTTTTGGGGGGGGGGTCTTTTTTATTTTGTTTTTACCTGTGCTTTGTAGTTGGATTTTTATCATTGTTGTTGAGAGAGAAATGTTGCACTTTTTTGTGAGGGGAAATGCTTATTGTTTTTATTGTTTTAAGTTAAACACTTTTCCTTTTTAAAATGTAAATATTTTATTTTTTTATACATAGATTTAGGTGTTTATTTTTTTTTGTACAATTTTTTTGTACGAAAACAATTTTTATAACTCGGAAATAAATTTGGGAATAATCAAAATTAATTGCAAAATCCAGCAAAAGTTGTCCATGAAATTAAAATAATTCTTTGTACGATAAGTAAGGTCCTACATACATCAAATTGTCTTTAAATTAAGTGGTGGCAGAAGAATTATTGAACTTTTAAAAGGTAAGTTTAAATATTAATGCAGTACTTAAATGCAGTGATCAATGTTGAGTTCTGTAGTTTATTGTTGCCTATCACATCTACTTCTCCCTATCTATTGTAATGAAGGATCAATGAAGATCCCTCCACAGGAGCTAGCTTAAATTTTGCCTGATAGGGTGGCTATTAAGCTAGTAGTAAATAAAGTGTTTATTGTCACTTAGAGTAATCACAGCTGCACTTTTGGTTACCACCAGACTTTGTTGTTTTTCTATCATAACATTGAAAAGCCAGAGTCATGCAAATGCAACCTTTATTCAATCATATTTCCTCTTTTGTGTTGATGACAGTCTGTTTAATCAGGTATGCTGAGGCTGAGTTTCAATTAAACCTTGGCATTTCACTTTTATTGTAAATATAATGATTCTCTAGCAGTTTCTTTTATGCATTGCTCGAATTATGTAAATAATTACATATTGTTTTTTTACTTATTTCATTGTTCTAATTATTAATCCTATTATTACGATTATGAATTATTTCCTATTAAGATTATAATTATTCAAGAATTAATATAAATTAATTAGTTATTAATTCTGTTGTTATAACAATTGTTCATATCTATGAATATATTTGTAACTTTTGTAATGCTATCCATTCTATATTATTGTTATTATAATTAATATTATTGTTCTTTGTTATGTAATTACTTATACTGCAACTATCATTGACATTTTTTGTTCACATTATTCAAATCACTAGCCACAACAATACTGTCAAAACTGAAAGTTTAATTTCTTTCTTTTACTCTGTTATTAAGTACTAATTTCTGAACAACTATCAACAAGTTTTTAGCATTGTTTTTTATTCATTTTTTTATCCTCCCCACCTTCCTAATCTGGTTTCCATTTTTGTTTTTGTTGCAAAACATTGTGAAAAGCTTTCTACCTGTCAACCATATTTGTGCAGCCGCTGCTCTCTTTTCTTTTTTTTTATTTCTTTTTTTCACTATTTGTTCCACTCTTTTTTTTTTCTCTTTTCCTTTCTTTATAAGAGTGAATGTTTTAAGAATATTTTTGTCCATTTATCAAAGCATAATGTATATGTACAGTGAAAGCAATATGTCTGCTTTTATTGTTGCACTGCCCCACCATTTTGAAACACTTTTCAATTCTTTCCTTCTATCTACCTGACATTCTCTTTTATTTCCTTCCTTTTTCTTCTTACTTTTTATTTCTCCTTTCATATACGGTACCTTTTTTCACTTCCTACTCATGATTAATTTCAGGAAAATAGGTTTCTAAAGTCCAATAATTTTTATTGCTCTTTCCAGTATTGATGGAGGGGGGGAGTTTCCTTCCTGACCTTTTGTTTGGGGGAATGTCGAAATCTTGATTATGTTAATATTTTCTTTTCAAGTTACATGTACTATCCATTTTAGTTGTTGCAAGTCATCATGTGATATCTGTTATTTGTTATAGTTCCTTGTTTTTGATTCTGCAGTGCCAGTTTACAAGATTTGAAGAAGGATCTTCTTCACTCACTCAAGGCCATTTTTAATCATTGATTTGAGAAAGCACTTGTATACAGCTGAAAGTTTTTATTTATATATATATATGTGTGTGTGTGTGTTCATATCTCTCTCTCTCTCTCTATATATATATATATATATATATATATATAATATATAGTCATCCACATACAAGCCTGTGTCACTGTATCACAGCTCATCAGTGTAGCTAGACATCTGACTGCATCAAGCCGGGATTGAAACTCGACCGATTTGGCATCAGTCAGGGATTCTGCCCCATAAGCTATCAGTGCATGACAGAGAAAGGGAAATTTTTAACATATATGCTATGTATACAAACGCCAATAGCCAAGAGTGCTCAATTCATAACTGAAGAGTGATGTGTTAATATCAGGTGCAGCCACTATTTTTAAAATTAGCCTTTCTCTATAGTGCTTAATCGGTGAATGACCTCCCATCAGGGACAATGGATGAGGGTTCGGTAACTTCTAATTTTTAGAGAACAACCTGCACAAGTCAACTGTTAAAATAGCCAATGCACACTCTATCCATCGTAGCACCATGTTGTCTACTGCTTCACTGCATGTCACATATTAGATGATCCTACAATCATAGGCTTTTTTTCTTTTTTTTTTTTTTTTTATATATAGGAATTTTGTGTCTCCTAACTTCATTCTGGTTATTGGTAAGAAGCTTGTCCTCTCTTTGCCAGCCCACTCCAAGATGATTTGAATTCAGCTTTCCTTCTCTTCTACTAAGGAGAGAAGAGATAGGTTCATACCTTTCTCATGTGAATATATAAGTGAATGTAACAAACTCAACTGGAATTTGAACTCTGCTCTCCAATTTTGCATTCTGAGCCATTATTGATTACGTCACCTACATATCCAAGTTTATAGCACCTAGTATTACCAAGCAGTCACCCATGAAGGCTTAATGTTGCTTAATTTCAATGATCGGACAAGAACTGGTATTTCAACATGATATGACCATGAACACACACACACTCATACATAAATAAAAACAAAAAAAAATATTAATGGAACGTGCATAATGCCATGTTTTTATTGCCAATTTGGCTTTTGGTCCAAGAAATTTTGAATTGTCATGAATAAATATGGCAATTAAGATTTAACCCCACAGGACAAAAAACAAGACCTGTTAATAGGTGGATGAACTTCTTATATGAGTTAATGACCTACATACACACATACACATTGTGTGTGTCATTTTAGCAGTTTTGAGAAACTTTGAATCTGTGTCCAAAGAGTTATGCCTCAGCTGCTGATCATAGTACAGCCTATGTTATGGTTGTACAGGCCCACATGGGGGTGACAGTCTTGATTGCAATGAATGCATGTGAAAATGCTCTCCCTCAATGTTGCCTTGTTTTCTTCTTTCCGTCAAGCACACTTCTCCTGATGGCAACCTTTCCTTTTCTTCTCTCCTCTTCCAGCCTTCGGCATAAATCATATCTCCAGCATGAGTAATCATTGATAACGTCTTCCTATATCTTGATATCCATGTCCCTTTTGCAAATGTCCTTGAAGTGAAGATGAGGTCACCCTCTTACTGGTGGCCAGTTCCCTGTACATAAGTTGTATGTGTGTGATATATATATATATATATCCCCAGCTATGGGTAAATAGCAGGACAGACTGGTTTCTATAGACTTGGATGACAACTGGTCTAGAAGAAGGACAACTCTGAATTCAAAACTTGAGGAGGGTCATTTGGGGTCTCTGTAGCACATAGTGCACCAGGTCTCTGTATTTGGCCCTTCAAAAATGTGGTTGGTTGGTTCTGTACAAAGCCTACACCACTATAATCAAATCATATGTGCTGGTGCCTGGGGTGTCAGTTCCTAGGAACTGAGCTGCTTTACATTGAATATGGCAGGAGAGTCTGTCTATATATATATATATATATATATATATATATATATTGATGCATGTTTCATTAAATAATATAGCTAAGTTTTTGTCTATTTATTTTAAGTAAGTTGCTTTCATATTGTCTGATAAGTTTAATAACATTATCATTGAAGGATGAAAGGAAATCACCATATTGATACATGTTTAAATCCAATCTAAGCTTTCAGCTTACATAAGCCATTATCAAAGATGACAATTACTTTTCAATATATCAACCAATACATGAACAAAACAATAATGATAGCTTGTTTTTGTTGCATGAAAAAATTTCAAAGCAACGGCAAACTCATGTATACGAGACACGAAGCGAAAATCGCGGCGGGTCGTGACTCACACATGACCACCAATAAATATATATATATATATATATATATATATATATATATATATATATATTTTAGGCTCCAATCTGTAGGAGTGCCAATGGGAACTTGTTTTAATATGCCCCTTTCTATGTCTCACATAAGGGCTTGCCTCACAGGTTCTTTAAAGTGGTATGTCATTGGTATAGGTCTGTGCTTAGCTTTAGGGATTGCCCCCTCCTTTAGGTGGATATGTGCTGGTTTACCAGACATGGCTGGAAATTGCCCATCAGTCTTGAATGCTGAATTAGCAAATTGTTCTAGTAACCATTTTTTCAGGTTCTCCACATTTTCTTCATTTGCTGAGAAGGGAGGTTAATCAGGGTGAATTGGTAGTTGAAAGTCTGTGGATTGTTGGTCCATTTTGCTAGAATGGACCTTCCCACCACATTTGCATGAGTGGACTCTATTCACCCATATATCTCCCCATCAAATCACTCAGGAAAAATTGAGCTTGAAGTGACTACACCAGTCTGCTTGTGTGCCAGACCACTTGCAAGCTAACCAACATTCTGCATATGTGATATCATTCCGTGTCAAATCAACAAGTGTCCAACTATCACTGACACAGATTATTTTCAAATTTGGTACACTTATAGTAGCAGATGAAGGACAGATTTTCAATCCCGCGATCATCTTGATTCCAAAAAGGTATAATATGTCTATGTAGAGCAAGTGTGGATCTAGTTAGAGGGTTTCAGGCACATGGACGGATAGACAGAATTTACCATTTATCTATTTATATAGTGAATTCTGCTGATATAAAATTTGTTGAATTAGAGGAAATGGTGGTGTGAGTGATTTGAAATTCATAATTCAAAATTCTATGTTTCACCTGGGCTTGAACACTGATCTCTGGAACTGGTGAAAAACACAAATATCTTGACCACTACAGCAGTTTCATCCTCATCATTCAAATTTCTCCATCTTCATCTTTAATAGATAGCAAAATATATAATAGAGATAATCTGCATCTGTATAGCTCTTTAGTCTCTAGGGTGTGACCTGACATTATCTTCCACCAGTTATGGGTAGGAGATGACCCCTGGGAACAGTTGGTGAGGCTGAATAGACTTCTTCTAATGCTGATAATGGATTAATTGTTCGTCCTGCTAAACTGAAGCAGGATATGACAATATCTCCCAGACAGATGTGGGTGTTGCGTGTTGTCGGCTCTATATAAGCATGAACACATACATAGACATTAATGCATTGATGAATCCAAGGAGGAGCCAAAAAGTTCTCAGCCTGATTATTTCTTTCTTTCTTTCTTTTTATACAAAGCCCAAGAGCCACTCAAGGTAGAGGGTATTGTATGAGTAAGAAAGTGGTCAAGAAGTGAAGTTTTTGGTGGGAGGGGCTATGCAGGAAAGATAATGGCTAACTCTAGACTTGAAGAAGTCAAGATTTAATTAATGTGTAACATTTCAGATTTCAGTCAGAAACATTAAAAGATTGGAAGCAGACTTTAGACTGTTGAATTAAAATCTTATAGTGTGTTGAGATTGGGGGAAACACCTAACTGTATTGCTCACCCACCAACTACAGGGCGAGTAGGCAGAGAGGAGAAAGAGATGGGAGATAACAAAAATAACACTGCCTTGGAAACCACATTAACTTTAGGAACAAAGTGCCCAGGGTACTAACTTCACAAGACACAGTGTCTTGCCAACTACTGGTTTTCTTGTTTATTAGCATGAGGCATCTTACAAACAACCGGATCTTGACAAATGCAGAGAGGCCCATATCTAGGCATGCCAAACTGTCCCGCTGCTAAAGGCGAGAACCCGGATGTAACTGGTGTTGACAAAAATGTCTGCACATGATCCCGGGCCTCTTTTGTGGCTGTACCCATATGCATTTGCCACAAGTGGAAGTAGACTTTAGAAAGAACTGGAAACCCAATCCTAAACAGGAAACCAGGGATAAACCTCTACTCCTGTTCAAAAGACCAGGGTGAAGTGTGAACTGGACTCTCTTCTCAAATTCTGACCAAACATGAGTTGTGTTTTTTTTTTTTTTTTTTTTTCCTTCTCAGTTGGGTTGTTATACATATGGGTATGGTGATAAGCTATATCCGCGTCCTGGGTATGACAATAAACTATGTCCAGTAGCAAGGCCTCTGATCAAGAGATTTTGAGGATTGTGGAACTACCTCTTAATTTCTGCTCTTCCCAAATCCACCCTGACCCAGAGTGATAGCATCTGTTAGGATCTCAGCTATGTGCAAATAGTGAACATCCCTAAACTGGGGTGAAAAAATGATAATATAAAAATACATTAGAAAAAAATTACCAGCAAGTCCTTTTCATAGTAAGAAGAAAAATTAAAAGAATTACCAGCAATACACTTTTTGTGTCATGTGGATTGCCAAAGCTCAAGAGAATAAGATTTCAGCACTAAATGGCCCATAAGAAGTTGATATGCCATTCAACAAACCAACCAAACCCATACATACATACATAAGTCATTCCCATATATGAACTGGTATTTTTTTTTATGCCTTGTCCATTTAATACATAGTGGATCACAAGTCTACAAAGATTTGTTTTTTTGTATTATTTATGAATTGCTATGACTTCTTGAGAAAGCAAGGGGAGTGTTTTCTCCATTTCCTCCTCCACAGTAATGAATTCAAATATTTTCTCAGCTTAAACTGGTTGCCATCCAAGGCTAGAGATCCCATTCTATCCTGTTTAGCTGAAAAACTGAAGTGCCAAAACATTATTACTAATGATATCGAATGATATAATAATATAAATATGATATCCTATGATATAATATGATGTTATCAATATAATGATATAGTATATCATTATATTGATAACATCATATTATATCATAGGATATCATCATATTGATATCATAGTATATCAATATGATGATATCCTATTTAGCTGAAAAACTGAAGTGCCAAAACATCCCATGATATAATGATATCCTATGATATCAATATACTGATGATATCCTGTGATGTCAATATGATGATAATATCCTGATATAATAATGATATCCTATTTAGCTGAAAAACTAAAGTGCCAAAACATTATAAATGCTTACCTAATGACTTAGTTCTTGTCTTTTCTCCTGAATAACAGCAGCCACATAATATGATAGTCTGAGTGAGGTACTGGGGGTAATTCTGTGGGTATATCTATCTAGACACATGTCAGACCTGCCTATAAATTGAGCTGTATTAATTTGGCATGGCAATTCAGGGAATTTAGTGATATGACAGATATTTATTTTTCAACGTAGTATCTTTCATTGTCAATGCACTTAATTCTGTGGTGAATATTCATCACATAGATCAAACAGTAAAAATGTCAAATCAACATTCAACTAATAGCTGTCAAGCTACAGAGTTACTGATCCTACATTTGTGTGTGTGTGTGTATACTTATTTGTATTTGCAAAAGAGACAGTCTAGCTCAGTAGGAGGCCATATGTTGGCATTCTCCTCTTTTGTTGGGTGTGGTGTCCTGTTGATTCACTGGTCTGTCAGGAGCCAGAATTTTCCTTCCCTTGGGTGCTTATCACTTTGGCTGATTGTTTCTTATCCCTAAACAAGCATGACCAATTAGCCACCCAAATGATTGGATTGGCCATCTTGTTTTACCTCCCTATTCTATATTAAAAACAACATGGCACATTTTGCATGGTTAGGTTGGGCATTGCTCTTGCAAATGCTCATTACATTGTGCTAGAAAGGGAGACTGAATCTTTTTATATAGGATTATCATGCTTGCTGCTTTTGATATAAAATTCTTAATGTTATTTATATCTTTATTCATTCATGCTTCATATTCAGTCTTCAGTTATATTATTTCTATCTAACTGGTTTAGTATTTCTAGTTGCCTTTGCTAGAAATACAAAAGAAAGTATTTCTAACTGCCTTTGCTAGAAATACAAAAGACAGTATTTCTAACTGCCTTTGCTAGAAATACAAAAGACACTATTCTTAGATGTCTTATGCTTGTTCAATAGGTGATTATTTTATTCTATTTTAGCTTTAATACTGTTAATATTCTGCATTAGTTATATTAACTGAGTTGTTAAATAAATGTTAGCTATGCTGTCATTTCAATCAGGTTTTCAGGCAATTTCTGATATTTAATGTTTAACCATTTTATGATCTAACTTTAGAAATATTTGCAGTCTCTACAAGATTTCCATTGTTTTTGCAAATCTTATGAGATGCAATATAACTCTTGTCATGTGTTTGGGTTTCTTTATATTTTTGGCTTATGAACTGGAGAAATATTTGTGTCTGTTAGTGATACAGTTGTACTCATTTGGCTTAAACTACATATTTTGTGTCTGCATGTGTGTCTTTGTTTTCTTTTAGCAAATATCTCACTGTGAATATCTTCATGAGAACCAATGTTTTTTCATCACTTAACAGCCATATTTGTGAATAATTCTCCAATTTTGTTTGGCATCAGCATACAGAATTTGGAATTCCGTCTCCAGTCAAGACACATGTGGGCTTATATGGTTGGTGAAAAGTGAAATATAGAAAGGGGTTGGGTTTGAATAATACTTTCAAATTATCAAATTTAAGACACGTTTTAAAGAAAGATATCATAATAGAAAATGCTTAAAGCATTTACAAATGTCCATTCAAAAAAAGTTTCTGATTATTTCTTATAAGTTTGCATAAGGCTAAATTTTTGTCTGTGTGTCTCCATCTTATATTAGTAGAACAAAACTGCCTGCATTAATATGTAATAAATGTTTACCAGACTTTAATATATATTACTAACAAATGGCATTAACGACATTTTCAGCAATATTTAATTTTCTTCATTTTTAAAAGAATAATAAATATTTTTTGTTATTTATTAAAATTTTAAAATTGCCATATATGATGTATTCAGCAGAGGAGAGGCATATTCAACAAAAAATCGAAAATTGCTTTTTTCACTGCAAATTATTCATTATATCATATCCAGGTATTTTACAAAAAATTAGAGCTGATTATACAATATTTCAAGCTAAATTTAGGTTTATAGTTCGTAACCATTTTGTCAAAGCGTTTTATTTTTGGTTGTATATTAATTTAAAATATTCCTTTTTGCAGGATTTTTTTTTTTTTAAATGGAATAAGATCATTCTAAATTTCAGAATTTCACTATTGCCCATCAAAATGACTGGAAGAAAGCTATCTAAAAACAACAATGGAAAAGAGAGGTAACATGCGTAAACAAAATAGCTTCAGTTTGTTCAACTTAGGAAACTTAGCATTGCAGCCAAAGTATTCTGAAATGCTGCCAATAACAAAGGAGAAAATGAAAAATACCTAACAACAAACTGAATATAGCATCAAAATTTATATTATTTTTATTTATTTGTTATGTAACTAAATACATAATTGTCAACAATGTTTTCCATAAAACTTGATATTTCCTGTAAGAACTTTTTTTCATCCCCTCATATGTAAATACACATTCACACATATGAGTGAAATATAAATTTCTCAATTGTTCGAATTAGGAAATTCAAATGGATGTAGCATGATGACAAAGAGAAATTTATAAAATAGATGTCTTGCTGAAAATGCTTATACAGATTAATTAACTAATTTGTATTATGGAATATCAATTCTTTATAAGCTATGTAATGCCAAAATATGTTAAAAATTTGGATTTTATATTGGTTAAAAACATTGATTTTTTTTTATTTCTTTTTTTATAAAAAATGTTAACATTAAGATTTTGTTTTTTTTTTTTTTTTATTTAAAGTTCAAAATTTTAAGATTTTTAATTTTTTTTATACATAAAAATTTCCAATGTTTTTGTTTTAAATATTTGGTAAATACATAATTTTTTTCTGTTTGTGTATGTATACATACATGTTTGTGTGTGTATTATATATATATATATATATATATATATATATATATATATATATATATATATAAATTTCTCAACATTATATAAATGTTAACATTTTAAAATTTCAAAACTATTTTTTTTTTTAAGTCCCACTTTTAAAAATTGTAAAATGCTACTTTTTGAGATCAACTGAAAGCTCTTTTAGTTTAGTTGTTCTGTAATATTTTTCACAGTCTTGTTTGAATTCAAAACAGTTTGTCAGTATGTTTATACAGAAATTTTATAGAGATAAGAGAACTTCTATGAGAACATATCTCTCTTTGTAGGATGGGTATTTGACTACTACTAACAAATGTAGAATTATATAAGAGTCCAGACAAATTTTTGTTTTTTTTATTCATTACAATATTTTGAATAATATGCTCAAATAATAAGCTTGCAGAAAATGTTATTTATACAGAAATTTTAGAGAGCTAATAGAACTTCTATGACAACTTTTCTCTCTTCGTATATATCTATGTAGGAAAAAAATATTGTCTGAACTATAATTCTGCATTTGTTAGTACTAGCCAAATACCCATCCTACGAAGGGTGAAAAGTTATGTTATTACCTCTCTAAAACTTCTGTATAAACATTTTCCGCAAGATCTTTTTTCTGAAGTTCTTTTTGTCACTTGAATGTCCTACTTTAGCCACATAGAACTGACCATGAGAAACATTCAAATAATTTTCTGTTTGTTATTATTATTAATGTGTATTTAGAAGAATGTGTTTTTTTTTTTTTGTTTTTTTTTTTTAAATTGCTACAATATCTTGATATGCTTTAAGCACGCTGACTCCGTAGGCTGGGTACCAGTGAGTATTAAATGCATGCACATTTCCTCTATTGAAGAATACAATTACATGTTGATCTGAGGTCTTTACCATTCCAACATCTATATGTGTATAGCACACACATACACACACAGTTGCTATAAGATAATAAAAGGAAGTTGATCAGATATATACATATATAAATAAAAAGGAAATGCTAACCTAAGCAGCTAGTTTCCACCATTTCCTTCAAAGTGGTTTTATTTTTTGGTGTGTATACTGTGATTGAACAATTTTTAAGTGTTCTACTGGATTGGAAACTAGGTCTCACCATTGAACTAACTAGATGTAACTCTATGTTCTATTCTGATAGCTTCTTTTCTCATCTGTGAAACTCCCTTCCAGTTTCTTGCTTCCCTGCCAACTACAACCTTGAAAAAAATTTAAAAGCAATACCAATTGCTATCTTCTTTCTTCCTGAATCCTGTTCTTTAATTGTCCTTTCTCCTCACTAAAGTCTTTTCATTCGCTTTCACTTCCTGTTACATCTTGTGTCCTAGTGGCATAATCACCTTGCTTGGGGTGAAATGATTAAAACGAAAAAAGTATGTACTATATTTGGTTTGTGCACAGTTTCATTTCCCCCAAATTTTTGGGTAATCTCTCTCCTCCTGCAGAGGCGTGTGTGCACATATCTATATACAATTGCATAGATTTATATATCATGGCATTTCAACGGACTGAAATAGGTGGTCATTTTTAGTTTAATTACATTTTATTCAACCTAAATTCATATTAAATGCCATACTGATCAAATTTGTAATTTTTCAAATGGTACATGTTTATCTTGCTTGGGTTGTTGAAAATAGCTAGCCATTTTAGTACTGCCTATTCTGCCTGAATTTCTGACATGAAGAATTATTATTTATATTATTTACATTTGGACTACCATATAACTCGAGAATAGGTCACACTTTTATTCACCAAAATTTTTATGAAAATCGGGTTCAACCTATCAGCTCAACATCATGGAGAATCTGAAATAGACTCTGGTATATCAGTAGTCCAGGTGAGTACCATGGCCTTGAGCATAAGCAAAAGCAAGGGAGAAAATTAATTTTTCATGACATTTTAATTTTATGCAACCGTCTCTTCCAGTAGTACCATGTCACATGTTGAATAAAAGTGCTCGATCTGCACTGCTCATTTACCATCTATTATCTGATTTACGGTGAAAGAAAATCTTTTTCCAAATGATTTTAGGACTGAAGTGTTTATCTAAATGAATAAACACTTATGTTTTAATATATGTAGGCAAAGTTTTGAAATAAAGGTGAATATTTGAAAATATTTAACAAATATTAGATATATTTACATTAAAAGAGGGCATGTAACTCCCCAGATTATAGTGTGACCTATCAGTGAGTCAACCGCAAATACCCACTTTGACAACCACAAACTAAGCGTGCAACCTATCTGTGAGTATATATGGTAATTAGTTCATGAATTTGTTGACATAGTAATTGTGAGTTCAATCCCTGGAGCAAGTATGTGTACTTGAACTGAGTGGAAACTGGGTGAGCAATAGCTGGTCTGCACTGAATATGAACAAGACAAAACGTCCCTGGACATGTGAGCAGTGGAACAAGAACAATCTATCTCCATAGATTAAATAAAAGGTTCATTTTGAAATTCCCTTTAGGTTACCCAGATTGATAAGCACCTGATGAAGGCTGGAGGACACAGCAGACGAAGCATTGTGATAACAACAACAAAGATAGGGAACAATAGTTCACTTGTAAATAATTTAAATAAGCCTACTCTATTGGTAACATAAACCTTAGAAATGTGATACTGACATTTTCGGAAAAATAATTTTTTTTGTTCTGTTTGAAATGTTTTCAGTGATTGAAGTGAATATATAAAAAAAAAGCAGCAATCTTGCAACTTTTTGCCTGCAAAAAAAAAAAAAAAAAATGAAGTGTCAAAAGAACAGTTTTTCCTTTAACACCACTATTATTTTAACTACCTTCACCCCTCAGCAATGTTTGTTTTAAAAAGCAATTATTAGAGTTAAAATAAAACCTTAATAGATGAAAGTGAATTCATGCATTTTCTTTGTTCTTGAGAACTGACAATACAGACAACCACTATTTATTTATTAGATTGTTTATTTGAATGATTAGCAAAAAAACGGCTAATTGCCAATCAACTCGAACTTTATAAAATTCTCAATAATAAAGATTTCCTTATAGTTGGTTCACATATTTTAATAATTTAGTAAATGTTTATAACTATGAATAAAAAAAATGTTTTCATATTTATTTCTTTATAAATTGGTAAATGATAAATATTACATTACATATATATAGAATTATTCTTGTAAATAAAAAAATCTAATGAATAAATAGTGTTTAATATTTTTGTTGTAAATTCTCAAGAGCAAAAAATGTATATATTCATTTTCATCATATGTTTAGATTTTATTAAAATTTTAATCATAACTTTTGAAAAAAGTATTGAAGTGAGGGTAGTTAAAATAATAGTGGTGTCAAGGGAAAATCCATCTTTTTGATGCTGAACAATTAGAAAAAATAAAAAAATAAAAAATATGAGGATGCTGAAAAGTTCTTGGCCTTTAAAATGATTTTTTTTTTTATTTGTACATTTAGAATAAATTTATTATACTATTATTTGGAAGAGTAAAAAAAGTGAGTTTTACACATTACCAAATACAGTGGAACCTCGATTCATGAATTTCATTCGTTCCTGAAGACTGTTCGTAACCCAAAACTATTTTTCCAATAGGAATCAATGTAAAATGGATTAATACGTTCTAGGTCCCAAGATGCTCACTTATTTAAACTTTAACAACAGTACATTGTGCACAAGTTTATACACAAAACTAATGAAAATCATTAAATCTAAAACAAAAAATAAATAAATAAACCCAATACTAAACAGATAAAATATAGACAAACATTTTAATTTTACTCTACCTGTAAGTAGGAGAGTTGATGGTGTAAAGGAAAAGGGAAGGAAAGACATGATCGTCTTTTTATTTATAAGAATAGTATAGATTGTTGATTTTGCCATATGAAACTGAGTAGGAAGAGACAATATCATCAACAATTTTTTTTCTCTTAACTTTTCTTTTTCCTTTACCAGTATCATTGCTAGCTTTCTTTGGAGCCTTGACTGAGGACTAATGAAGAGAGAAAAAAAAAGGCAGTACAATAAAATTAGTAAAGAAAAGCACAGTACAACACACTAATGTATACAACATGGCGTTTGACTAAGAAATGCTTCTGTTCGGGTTAACTCGGTTCGGCAATGTTGTTCGAGAACCAAAATTTTGTTTGATAACTGAGGCATTTTGATCTCGAATATTCTGTTTGAAAACTGATTTGTTCAACATGTGAGATATTTGAGAACTAAGGTTGCACTGTACAGTATTTTGTAATACCTTGTGCAAACTCTTGCTTTACTCTCTGCTTTAATTTCTTACTCATCCTACCACTTGATCTCTTTCTCTCTTGCTTACTCCTCTTTATCTCTCTCTCTCGATTCTCATCTACCTTTTCTTTCTTAATCTAGTCTGATCTCTCTTTTACTTATATGCAAAAGAGAGGTATTGCCAGTCCAGTATAAACATTGATTTCATCAATGCGTCATTTTGATATGAAATACTTTATTTCCATTTCTAGATTGTAAAATATGCCTCTTGACTTTGCCCTCTGTCTGCTGCATTCAGTCTTTTGTGTTCTTGTAAAATCTATGATGTCGACAGGATCAGCAAATCTTCACACTTGTGCATATATAAAGTGCTTACACTCCCTTATATGTCCATATTAACCGTATCCATGCAAGAGTAAATAAATTTTCAGTTATGTACGTGTAAAGAAGATAAGGACTGTTGCTTGCATGTTCTTGAAAGGAGGGTAGATGGGTTTTTCAATGTTAGTTTTGTAAACATATTCTATGTCATGTTATGAGCAAGCACCAAAAAATGGGTGATGGTGAATAAGCAAAAATTGCAATGTTTCGTGCAAGTCCCCCTGCCCTGAGAAGAGATGTCAGTTTCTCTTAAAATGGCACCTGATATCAGAATTTCCTTGCCGAATAAGAAAGGAGAAATAATCTTTGCACAATTCTTCAGTGTGATGCGTATGAACCTTGAAATATTGATAAAATCAATCACACCTTCTCATTGATCAAATATTATCTGTGTGCACACACACACACACATATATATATATATATATATATATATATATATATATATATAAAAAAAAGATTCATTTTTTTTTTAACAAATGTTTTCGCATTGACAAACCCCAGGGAGATTAGCCCACTGGGTAAAATTGACATCAAAATAAGGTACAATTGAGTTTCATTTTTATGTGATTCATTTATATGTGCTATAATAAATATATTGAGCTCTCTTTTGTGGATCAGGTTTAATATTTTATATTATTAGTTTTCTACTTGGATTATTTACCAACAGATTTTTACCTATATATATATATATATATATATATATATATATATATATATATATATATATATATATATATATATATATATATATATATATATATATATATATATATATATATATATATATATATATATATATATATATATATATATATATATATATATATATATATATATGTATGTGTGTATACACATAGACTTGTGATGCATTTCCCTTTCAGCACTTTTATTTAAATTAATTTCATTATTTTGTCATACAATTTCCCCAATATTGTTCTTGTTATATAAAAATATATATTGTTATTTCTTTATATATATGATTAATACAAAATGTTGTCACTTAGCTGTTTGATGTTATTTTCAGCATCCTGATTATAGAGTTTTGTAGTTGGGCCCTACAGCAATTGCTCCATTCACTCGTCAGGAGATACCAGCAATATATATATATATATATATATATATATAGTTAAATTCCCAGATCAATTCTGTGGACAAGATAGATTGGTATAAAATGACAATTGGAAAAAAATCTTAGATTTTGACATGTTTCATCTTTTGATTTTATATATAAATAAATTAAATTTTTGTTGTTATAGTTACATTAAAAATCCAAATTTAAAAGGCTTAGACAGAAGCATCTATCTTTTTTAAATTGGATTTTTAATGTAACTATAACAAAAAAAAACATTTCATTTATTTTGCATTGAAAAAAGTTGAAGACTTAAATGCATTGGCAAAATATAAGTTTTTTTTTTTACAATTGTCATATATATATATATATATATATATATATATATATATATATATATATATAATTTTTATCACTTTAAACATTATTTTAATGGATACCCATGTGAGTAAAGGCTTGTTTATTTATTAAATGCTTTATTTATTTATTTTCATTTACCAGCCTGAATATTGAAGAAATCCATTGTGCTCTAGACTGACCAAACAATGAAGTGTGTCACCAAACAAGTAAAGCCAAATAGTGCCTTATAAAAGCAAATCCTTCTGAGATTCTTGAAAGTTCATATGTGCTCAGTATCATATCTGTCTATAAACAAAGCAATTTCTAAAGAAGTATTGGATTTTTTATTTATTAATCTGACAGATTCTAATAGATAAATAAAAACAAAGAGCTCATTTATATCTATTTGTTGTTTTAGTAATAAATTTATTTTAGCCAGGGCTCCTTATTTAACACCACCCCACACACACACTTTTCAGTTTTGCCATTTATGATTGTCTTTTTCTTTTTCTTTTTTTTTGTTTTTGTTTTTTTTTGTTTTTTTTTTTTTTTTTTTTTTCTTTTTTTCTTTTTTTTCTTTTTTTTTTTTTTTTTTTTTATGTTTGTTTTTTTCCATATGGATCTTCATGAAGAAGTGTTGGATAAAAAAAGCTTTACTTTTTTTTTTTTTTTTTTTTTTTTTCCAAGAAAAAACAATGTGCTCCATCATTTTTAAAATACATACATATATATATATATATATATATATATTTCATTTACATTTTTCTTTTTGCATTGGACAGCTTACCAATGTGCATTAATGTAACACGTTCAGCAATCATTGAAGATTTGATTAAAAAACAGCAGTCCTGAGTAAAGCTAATACCAATTATCACTTGAAAATTTTAGAATCAGTGTACTATATTAGTCCTACTAGCCACCGCTTTGTAAACAGGAGTGGTTGATGGGCTTAAAGGTAATTAACCATTAATGTTATATTTTTTTTACATATAATATTAGTCTGGGGTAGTATAATTTTTTTGTCGGTGTGCACCTTTTTTTTTTTTTTTTTTTTTTTTTTTGTTCTCAATTTTTGCTCTGAGGAAAGAAGACTGATGAACTGGTTTAACTGTCTTTTTTTAATCATTATTATATTTCGCTATTATCATTTTATGGTAATAGATATTTTTGTTACTCCTCTTTTTTGTTATGAACTGTTTCTTTTTTCTTTTTCTTTTTTTATTACAAAATGCATTTTAATATGTTTGTTTTATTGTGCTAATAAAATTTTGAACCTCTGCAAAAATCTTTGAAATAAAATTCTTTTTCTGGTTCATTGGCAAAACATGTCAAAATAGTTTTCCAAATTGTTTATATATTTGCTATTGTATTGGATTCTCATCCAACTTATATAATGGCTGTCTACCTCAGAAGAAATGTTATGCTGTGAGGGTGTTGACAAAATATTGTGCCAATTTTATTTGTTTTGTCATAGTCAAGTTGTTATCTAGGTATTCCTAGTTTCTCGCTCAATCTGTCCCTGAAGACAAATTTAGATAAGAACAAAAATCAACAATCTTCTGCCTTTTTTTATAAGCACTCCTGAGATATTTTGCAAGTGTTTTGTTCTAATTCTTTGGTGTGTTATGGTTAACAAGATTTCAAGAAAACGTTTCTTGGTCCTTACTCTATGCTCAGAAATTGAATAATGGATCAAGAAAATTTCTATACATTGAATAAGGGAGTAAAAACAGGTAAAATTGGCTAAGGAGATATTTCACTGATGAGACATCTTGCATGTGCATTGGTATGATATAGGAAACTTAGATGTCAAAAGTTATTTTTATTTTTTGTATTTTTCATTAAAAAAAAAAAAAAGAAAATACCCACCTGAGGCAAAAGTTTAAAAAAAAAATAAAATAAAATCTTACCTGGGAGTAAAACTTTAAAAAAAAAAAAAAAAAAAAAAAAATTCTACCTTTTGAACAAAATTAATTTAAAAAAAAAAAAAAAAAAAATTACAAAAAATAGAATCCTGCCTAGAGGCAAAAATATAAAATAAGGGTGGGGAGAAAGTCCCACCCAGATCAAAAGAAAAGAAATTTCTTGCATCTCTTAATTAGTTTTGTCTCTTTGCTATTTCTCCCAAACCCTGTTCTGTCATCCATTTGCTCAAGCCTGTCAAGTATGTTATGTGCTGCTTTACCTTTGTTCCTCCTCAATCTGTCCTGTGAGTATCAGATTTTCCAAGCCCTTCTTCCTTATGTGCCCCAGAAATGTCAACTGCCTCTTCTTGATGTTAAGTATAAATTTCTTTGTTGTTTCTATTTTCTCTAAATCCTTGTCGTTGCTAACATGTTCGGCCCATTGTATCCTCAGCATCTTCCTGTAGAACCATATTTCTGTAATTCCAAGTCTCATTTTTGAGGAGATTGTCCAGCATTCGCTGCCATATAGGAAGACAGATATCACAACAGTTCAGTACTCTTTGTTTCTAACAATTTTTCTGTCTCTTAATACTCCGCTTAGCTTTTGGAATGCATCTTTGGCCAATGTGTCTTTGGATCTCAGTGTCTCACTTTTTGTTCTCTGCTAGAACACTTCCCAGATGTTTAAATTTTTGTACTTGTTTGATTTTAGTAGCCCCAATTTTTAATTTGCATTTTGGGCTTATCGGTAAAAATGAAAACAAAAACCTGGGAGCAAAACTTAAAAAGAAAAAATACAAAATCCCATCTGGGAGTGAAGAGTGGTGGGTCATGATTTAATGCAAAAACTAGAAAAATATACTCAAGGGTGAAAACATAAAAATATATTTAGGGGTGAAAGCATATAAGAGCAAAAGAAGAAAAAAAAAGGCATGAAACATCTCAGTCCCAAGTGGTTTATTTTAATTTTATTTTTGTTTATTAATTTATTTAAGTATTTTTTCCAGTTCCAAATATTTTATACTACAAATTACATTTTTTTCTGTCACTTCAGATAAGAAAGTTGTACACCTGGTATATTGTTTGCACCTGTAAATTAAATGTAATCAATAGTGAAAAAGAATCCATCATTTGTAAAATGTGATATAAAGTAGTAGAAAAGATGCTTGTCTGAAAGAAATTGTTTGGCTTAAAAGTATTTCTAAATTGGAACTAGGCAGTCTTGCAAATATTTTGGATGTAGTTGTTTCTCATTACTAGCAAAATTCCTTTGAGGTCAGAATTTTTGTTCTTTTTGGAGAATCTATTATTGGTTGTTTTTAGTTTATGTAAGAAAGAAAAAAACAAGTTTGTTTTTTCTTTTTCTTTTTTTCCTTCTATTTTTTTCTGACTTTTCAGTGTTTCTCTTTCTCTTTCTAACAAGCCCTCATTTCATAATTTGGTATTCACATGTGGGTCTACTTTATTATCAGCTAAGATATTTTTAAAAAAATTAGTCATTTTGCAAAGGTCTGTGTATTTGAGTGTCTTTCTTAATGAAGCAAATCAACATCATCTTTAGGAGGCTGCAGTGAACTGTTTCTTATTGCTTGCAGTTAACAGGTAGCAATTTTGAAAGGTTTTTTTTCTTTAGATATATATATATATATATATATATATATATATAAAAAATTATAACATAAGTATGTTATAAAATCACTACAAAAAATAGCCATTTTTGTTTCAACACCTGGTGTCTAAAAATACACCAATCATATTGGTATATATATATATATATATATATATATATATATATATAAAAGCAGGCAGTTTTTCAATCTAACAAGGGTATCTAGCATTATCTGCAATAAAGTTGATTTTGTAATTAAGCTACACAGTTTCATGCCACCCTCTGGATTTAATAGGTCTCATGCCTTATTTCATTTAACTCCTAGGATGCTGAAATTTAATTCATTAAATGGCATGGCATCTATTTTTTTTTTTTTTTTTTTTTTTTTTTTTTTTTTTTTTTTTTTTTTAGAGAGAAATTTAAAAACCACCAGCCCTAAGATTACTATTAACCAGCAAGGTAAATTAGGCAAAAAGAGCTATTTTAAGCAAATTTTATGAAGTGATAGGTTAATTTTATTATTATCAAATATATGATGAAACCTTTGAGGAAGAGAGTCTCTCTGCCTCAAAATAAGCTAGTAAATTAGTTTTTAAAACAGCAAGCAACCTTCAATTTTTAGGCGATTCTATGAAATCCAGAGGCTGGCTCCAAATTTTGCCCCATTGTTTATGTTGGCCCAATCTAGTTTTTACTAATCCACTTAACATTCTAATTAGACTTTGATGGAATCACAATTGACATATTGAATGAAGATATAGACATGAAGCTTCTTTGATAATCTCTATGAAATTGTAAATCATTTCTCCTTCCATGGTGTAGACTTCTTTTTTTTTTAATTTGAAGAAACAAGTTTGCTTAAATGTCAGGAATTTTTTTTTCTTTTTAAAACAAAATAACCCCTCCCAAAAACAACTTGTTGAGGTTAAGTTTGTTTTATATTAATTTTATGTGTAAAATGAATTTTATAAACCTGGATAAATTTATAAATATTTTAACTCTTAATTTTTTTGTGTTTATAGAAATTTTCAAATGTAAGTTAAAAAATGTAAATCTGTATTTAATGAAATGTCTAAATGGAAAAAATTTGCCTGAAAAGATAATGGACAAAATGATAACAATAAGAGAGATATAATAAAAATGATATAAGAAAATTAACAGAATTATACAAGTGGAGTGGGGGTCTGAAAAGTTTTTGGCCGAGTCCACTTCTATCTGACCAAATGATCATATTCTCCCACCCATCACTGTCCCTTTCCCTCCCTACCTAACTCCAACTACTTTTCTCTTCCTCCCTCTTGTCCTTTTCGCTTCCTCCCTCTTGTCCTTTTCGCTTCCTCCCTCTTGTCCTTTTCTCTTCCTCCATCCAACCTCTTGTCCTTTTCGCTTCCACTCTCCAACCAACATATATATATAACACACACACACACAATGAAAGAAGAAGAAGAAAAGTCGACCTTTCACCAATGAAAAGTATATAAATAGTTTTTTAACTCACTATAAAAGTGACAAAAATAAATGAGAAAAAAAACAGTCAATTGCCTGTATCTCCTGACAAGTGGACAGAGCAATTTCTGGAGAAGCAGTCTACAAAACTTGAGTCAAGATGCTGAAAATAATGTCAATCAAATTTTATATTTGCATTAATCATATAAGAATAATTAGGAAAAAAACTTTAAAATCCATAGTAATAAATTTATTTCAATGAATATATAGATTTTTAATGTTTTTTCCCTTCTTATAATTTGCTCTGTATCATTAAACTCTGATAAAGACTAAAAGTCTTCTGTGGAATAATCCCTTCCAACTAAAATTTGGTATTTATATATATATATATATATATATATATATATATAATATATTTTATATAATATATAGGGAATTTTCTGTCATTAATCTTAAATGGAATCTGGGTTTTAATGTAGTTTTCAAGAATAAATAAATTATTTGATTTTTTTTTTTTTTAATTTTTTAACTGTCTCTCCGATTTTGTTAAACATTTTAATAATAAATATATATATATATTTTTCAGTTTTAATAATAATTATAGCATTATGTACGGCAATTTTCTCATACTGTAAAAATGGAAAAAATGAAATTTCTCGAAAGTGGAAACAGAATCAAGGAAAATTTTAAACAGAAAATCAGGGACCCTATATATATTGTGAGATAATGGTAGCACCCATTTTTGGTCAAACATCCAGTCCTTTTGCAAGCAGCATCTGGAGTGGCTTAACAGACCAATCTTTGCATGTCACACTCTCTTCTGCAGGTGTGACAGAAGAAGCTGGAATGTGGAATGAAGGTCTGACATTGCTTCCGACTTTCTGCTTCTCTTATTGTATTCTAATCCCCAACAGTTGGTTTTGCCTTTTCTCAACCTTTGTGACTCCTTCTTGAACAGCGTAGTGCCAACCACTGCAATTGTCTACTGGCTGTTCCAAACTACCAAATTCGATGCCTGTGATTTTCAGATCCATCTTGCAAATGTTCTTGAAACAGTATATTAAGCATTCTGAACTTGAAAGGAGATAACCCTCTCTTTTTTTATTTTTTTTTTATTTTGGTACATTCAAAAAATATAACTGAAGAAAAAAGAAAGAATGTAAATTATGCTTAAAATTGATAATTCAATATAATTCACATTTATTTCTTTTGTTTCATTTATAATATCTATTATATCATTTTGATTATTATATTTGTATTTATATATGTATTATGGATTATTTACATTATTCAAACTATTGTCCCCATCTTTGTCACCATATTTATTACAATGTTTCGGCCTTTCAGTATCTGTCTATATTTCTGAGATGAGGTATTATGTACACTATTTACATTATTCGGACTGTTTCCTCATCTTTGTTTTATATTTATTACAATGTTTTGTTAATGTTTCAGCCTTCTTTTCAGGTGGTTGGAATGTCAAACCAATGCCTTTTATTTCCTGCTCACTGGGGTAAACTGATCTAGTTCCACATGCCAGTGAGCGAAATAAAGGGTTCAGTTTGACATTCCAACCACCTGAAGAAGGCTGGAGCGTACAATGGTCAAAACGTAATAGATATGGTGACAAAGATGATATATATATATATATATATATATATGTTTAGCAGATATATGGTGCAGTTTAACTTATATTACAATGAATCATTCATACAAAAAGTAATTAGTAAAGTTAATGACATAAAATGGCAAAATTCGCAAGTACTTTCAGCAGTTCTAACAGTCATCATCAGAAACTATTTTGTTTTTGGTAAAATTCAGGTAGCGTCCAAGATGAAAAAATATAATGTGAATAATATGATTTTTTTTTTTTTTAATGTGTTATTGATAACGGATACAAACTTGTGGAATGTGCAGTTGCAATGGTAAAGTTGAATTTTTTAAAAAATTTAAGTGAGTGCGTTTTTTACTAACATGGCAATTTAAGAATTTTGCATATTTAAGAAAGACCTAATACAGTTTATAATTTTAAAAAACAAGGATCATAACATTCATCGAGTGATTAGTGGGTTAATGCATCTTTAAAATTTAGTTAGCGAAGTGAATTCGCCATTTTATATCATTAACTTTACTGATTTGGTTTAGTTTGGTTTATTTTGTTTAATGGATTATTTAATGCCGACAACATTTTTAGGATAGATTTGTATGAACAGAATATATATTCTTTGGTTTAGATTGGTTTGGTTTATTTTATTTTTCCGGCATATCAACCTCAATGGGTTATTTAATGCTGACAAAAAATTTTATTGCTGGCAATATTTTGTTTTGTCAAAAATCTGTTTCTAGTAATATATTTCCTTCAAAATTGTATTGCTGGTAATTTTTTTCAAAAAAGTATTGCTGGTAATAGTTAACTATTTGCCCATAGCTGGGACCCTAACAGGTGCTACCGCCCCGAGTCAGGATGGATGTGGGAACACCAGCAATTAAGAGGTGGTTCCACGCTCCTCAAAACCTGATCAGAGGCCTTGCTGCTGGATTTATTTTTTGCATGAATGATTCATTGTAATATATATGTTGATACACTGAAAGAACAATCTTCAAAAAGCCTATACCACTTTAATGAGTTCATCAGCTATCAAAATGAAGATGTAATTTTTAATGAAAATTCTTTTCTTTGATGAAATAGAAAAACTGCTATTCTAAAAAAAAATGTATTTGTTTTTTCTTTGCATGTTTTATGTTGAGTAGAAGAAAATTCACAGTGTGTGGGTCAATAATATCAAGGGTGTGGCACTCTTTAAATGCTTGCTCACCACCTGGGATATTTTTTTTTCTGTTGTACTCCACCTTGTTTGTGAGCAATAAAGAGTTTATCAGAAAAAAATCTTCATCTTGATGCAACTCTCTAGATTTTACCTTTTGTAATGGTTCTAGTTTATAACTCCTCATCTATACCTGCGTGGGTGTGTCCTCAGTCCAAATTGGCCTCTTATGTTGGTAAGAGAGGCCGATACGCTTGCAGCTCTGCTGTTTCCATGTCGTGGTTCTCCAAAGTTTATATGGGGAGTGTGGCTAAGTTTCTGTTTTGTAATAGAAAATCACCTCACAATTTAAAAAAGGAGACCAAAAAAATAGCTCATTTTTGTGAATGTTTTAAACTTTCTAATGTATAAATATTTTTTTAGTTTGGTTTAGTTTTTGTTTTATGGCATATCAACCTCAATGGGTTATTTAATGCTGACAAAATTTTTTATTGCTGGTAATATTTTGTTTTGTCAAAAATCTGTTTCTGGTAATATTTTTCCTTCAAAATTGTATTGGTGGTAATAATTTTTTTTTCAAAAAAGTATTGCTGGTAACAGTTAACTATTTGCCCATAGCTGGGACCCTAACAGGTGCTAATACCCCGGGTCAGGGTGGACCTGGGAACACCAGCAATTAAGAGGTGGTTCCACACTCTTCAAAACCTCCTAATTAGAGGCCTTGCTGCTGGACGTAGTTTATCATCTTACTGAGGACGCGGATGTAGTTTAATGTTTTACCCAGGACAAAAAGTATTTTTTAGAGTAGAGACGAAGGAAAAAATAGAAAACATTTTGGCAAATTTTAACTTTTTTTAACCACCAGAATTTTTTTGTAACAAGATGATTTATTATTTAGTATTGTTGAAGTTATCACAAACATTTTTTGTTGAGATTTACAAACTCTACATGTCATTAAATAAAAAACTTTTTTCCCCTCAAAAAAATGAATGAAAATTTATTGTACTACAGTTACTAGTAAAACCAACTGTATTTTGTATCACCCTACCTGTTTGCACTTCTCCTTCTCCCCCAAAATTTGGTTTCAGACAATGTATAGCTATTTTAGAGGGTGTGATAGACAAACAGAAGTCATGACATTTTATATAGATTTTCTTTTTTTTGTTTCTGTTGAAACAACATAGTAGCAGGATTAATTACAAATTTTTTCTTATATATACACACACATACGGCTGCCTCTAGGCTCTAGTATGAACCCGGCCAACGTCTGCCTCTAGGCTCTAGTATGAACCCGGCCAACGTCTGCCTCTAGGCTCTAGTATGAACCCGGCCAACGTCTGCCTCTAGGCTCTAGTATGAACCCGGCCAACGTCTGCCTCTAGGCTCTAGTATGAACCCGCCAACGTCTGCCTCTAGGTTCCAGTATGAACCGGCCAACGTCTGCCTCCTCTCAGCCAACGCCTTGCTCTATAGGTTGAATGAACCCGATAACGTCTGCCTCTAGGCTCTAGTATGAACCCGCCAACGCCTGCCTCCTAGGCTCTAGTATGAACCCGCCAACGCCTGCCTCTAGGCTCTGTATGAACCCGCCAACGCCAACGCCAACGCCTCTAGGCTCTGGTATGAACCGGCCAACGCCTGCCTCTAGTCCTAGGAACCCGCCAACGTCCGCCTCTATGAAACCAGCCAACGTCTGCCTCTAGGTTTAAATGAACCGGCCAACGTCTGCCTCTAGGCTCAAGTATGAACCCGGCCAACTAACTCAAATAACCAAACAGCAGCTAATATATCATAAAATCCAGCCACCCAACTGAAACCAACCCAAATACTTTTGAATAATATCTCCTTTATCAAAAAGATCATACATAGTCTTCCTGTCATATTATATCCCAAGCAATTACTCATTGAATTGAGAAGGCGGCCTTTATTAGTAACTGCTTTCAAATGATTCTTCATCTTTTTTACTCTAATTATTGACTTTTGTATAAATGACTGCCAAGGAAAATGTTTAATTTTTTTATACGAATTTGAAAAAAGTCATGTTTGCAATATGATACGTACTAAAATATCACCAAACTTTCAACCGTCATTTATTTTGCTTTGTTTCTTTTAATTACTGCCCTGATTTTCTCTGCATATTTTTCTTGTAAGGAGAGAAAGTTCAGTTAAAAACAAATTTTGATTTTCCTTAGTAAGAATGTATATTAGCAAGATCTTACGAGAACTTGATGCTTATAGTAGCTATTAGTCCTACTTTATATGTGTTTATATAGACATTTAAGCATATTTATTAGTATGACTGCTATAAGTCTTGCAGACTATACTAGATTACCCATAAACTTGTTCCATTCCTTTAAATAGAAGTCCCTGTTACAAAATGATGAGGTAACAATATTGTTATTAATTACACATATTTTAATTATTATTCACATCATACAATATTACTTAGATCAAATGTAATAAAAAAATTAATAATAATTATATTTTTATTATATGTATTTGTCTTCCTCACATTTATTTCAATATATATAATGGCAGCAAACCAGTGTGCATCTATTTACCATCAAGTCATGTGACATAGTTTTCTAGCCATATAGTTTATGTTTTATAATGACACACCCACATAATGTCTTCATCTATCAGTAGTTGGAATATAATATGCAAGTGTTTGTTTATTTATGTGGATTGATATAAAAATTACTGAATAAATATAAAAATATTGAATTTCCTATTAAAAATGCCATAAAAACAAAAAAACAGCCCCAGCTCAAGAAACCTAATTTTAATGAAATTTGGCACTGCACTCCGCAGGGGTTCAAGGTACAGTATGCTTCTAAATTGGTTGGGGTATCATGTACCGTTTAAGCTGTATCTTGGGAACATACATACATACCTACAAGATTAGAGTTTTAGTATTATATAGATGAATCCCTGATTTGTATATGTTTATATAGAAATTTAAGTATATTTATTAGTATGATTAGTTAGGTGATTTTTATTTTTATTATTATGAAGATAGATGCCTGCTGGTATTATATACTATTTGGAATTTTTCTTCAACTTTTCCCTCCCACAGCTTGAAGGAAATCTGTGATGATCTAGATTTTAGATACAAGGAAATAGAAATGAGAAATTGGATAGAAACTTTAATGAAAAATTAATTTTAAAAAAATTTTCAGCAGCACCTAAATTGTTTTAAGTCCAAGTAGTTGATCTGAAAAAATCATGGAGATGTACGCAATAAGCTTGTATATTTGTTGGAAGAGAGGGAAGACATCTGCTTCAATAAGGAATCCAGAAAAAAGTTTGTACTTTTGCTGAAAAGGACAATTGCCTTTTGCTTTTTGCAGCCATCTACCTTAACTCAAAAACATCTTGGAAAATGTAAGCATTTTTTAAAATATTTTTTTCATACTTTAGTCAGTGTGGTTTCTGTTATATCCCCAAAAGTTTGAGTAAAATTAGGCGATAAAAATTAATTTTATAATTATATTTAAGTTTTTGTAAGAAAAATAATTTTATAATCTTTTTACATAAAAGCAAAGTAATATACATTCTTTCCAGTTGAATGAAGTGTACTGCAAATTTTTACTTAAATTTCAACACTTCTTTTAATATCCAACTAAAGAAGAAATTGGATTTTGTGTCATTTTAATCAGACATTCATGAATTGCATTGAATTAAAAAAGTAAATAAAAAGCTGTGTTTTGTTGAAATATTTTTCTTTTTTTCTCAATACTTTTAATATTATTTCACTTGAGTAAATTGGAGCTGATTGTCTCTTGGTTGAAAAAGTTAACTTTAAGAATATTTAATTTTAACACTTAATAGTTTGGAGGAAAATATTTTCACAAGTAAAAGTAGAAAATAAATAATAAAAAAAAAAAAATTGTAATTTGTCAATATGATAAATTCTTTGCTCAAATTATATATATATATATATATATATATATATATATATATATATATATATATGGTGAATTACCCATGCTTTGCCGCATGTTGCACATCATTTTTTGTAAGAAAATGATGATTGATTTTAAATCATTGTTATAATTTGTGGAAAAAGATTATGCATTTCAATATTACTCAATGATCTTGCCAATGTGACCTTCATCTTCTGGCTTTCTCTTTCTATATTTTGTTTAAATTTAATTTAAATCAAAGGGAAAAATTTTCAGTGGGAGTTTGTCATCTGGAGACCCCCTTTGATCAAAATGAAATATACTTATTCAAATATCTTGGGTAATGGAGTTTAAGAATATATATGGTTATGAGGGTCTATCTCCAAAACCCTAGGAGGAGTTTGATAACAGACAGACAGAAGCTACATCTTATTTATATATATATATATATATATATATATATATATATATATATATATAAAATCTCCATCTTGCACATTTATAAATCTATCATTTGCCTATGCATTGGATATTGCTTCCATATCTGATCTGGTGATCCTGCTGTATTTCTTGAGATTCTTGACAAAATCTAAAGATGGGTTTTGTATTGAAATTGGTCCAAACTTGGCATCTCAACTCCAGTCACTTTCCCAATGCTGTGATGTGACTTCCCTCTGTCTTTTCTATAAATATTTTCATGACAATGATGTTCTTTTCTCCTTAGTACCTTAAACCCATGAATTAAAGCATATTACGAGATTGGCAACTAGTTCTCACCATTTTACTGTTGAACAAGCTTGATGTATCTGTCTATCTCTGAGATGTGGTATTATGATTATTTACATTACTTGGACTGTTATCCTCAACTTCATTGCCATTTTCACAATGAAATAAAGGGTTTAGTTTGAAATTTTAATCACCTGAAGAAGGCCAGAGCATACAACAGTTGAAATGTTGTGAATATGGCAATGAAGATGAGGATAAGTCCAAATAATGTAAATAAGCTTGATATAGCCGTATGTTCTATTCTAATAGTTTCTTTTCTTGCCTGTGGAACTCTTTTCCCATTTCTTGCTTTGCTTTTCAATTGTAAAAAATTTAAATACAAGGCCAATTGCCATGTTTTGTTTTCCTCTAATACCATTCTTTGATTTTCTCCTCACTAAAATTTTCTTATCTGCTTTCACACCCAGTAACCTCTTGCATCCTTGTGTCATTATCTTCTTTCTTGTGGCGTAATATTAAAATAAAAAATACAAACATTATTTGTACATATTTATACGTCATTTTATGTAAAATGAGAACGAATAAAATCCACTTCCAATGTTCATAACATTCAATTTAAAAGAGGGCTCAATACAAAAGTAGAGCAATATTCTTTATTTTATGATATTGCATCAAAAACATGTAAAAATGCTACACAAATGCAATCATGTTTCAATGTGTATTAACACATCAGGTATTAGTAAATAGCTGGTGTATAGGCAATTTATTTGGAATTTGTTTGATGTTTCACATTGTAGCCAATTCACATTTGTACTGAATATAATGTTTTGATGTCAGGTACAATTCTAAATCTGTGGGTCATGACCTCTTGTGTATGATAGTTTCTTTCATTTTCCCCCTCACTTGGAACTTAGTGCAGGCTATTCTGATTAGATGATCTTAATAAAAACAAAACAAACCCTTCTACTATATCCTCTATTTTCTTTTATTACTCATTTTTTTTATTCTTCCTTTTCTTGAGAAAAGAGCTTACTCTTTTTCTTTTCTTCTTTCTAAAGAAGGTGTATGTTGTTTTTAAATCACAAATAAACTGTCTACTAACCAGTTATTTACTAACACCTGATGAGATGTGTTAATACACATCGAAACATGATTACATTTGTGTAGCATTTTTACATGTTTCTGATTATCCTAATATATATATATATATATATATATATATATATATATATATATATAATTGGTGTATACGGAATGAATTCCAATAACCAACAATTACTATTGTTAAGAGTACTCAATACAAAGTCAAGCAGATATAAATTATTTTTTTTTTTAAATTTATAACATAAATATGTTATAAAATCATTACAAAAATAGCCATTTTGTTTCAACACCCCCAGTGTCTTATCAAGTGATGATGTTGAATATATATATATATATATATATATATATATATAATGAGCTAGTTTAGTTATCTTCTCAAAAACTGCTTCACACACAACATAACTAAATTTTAATTACTTGAATTGACTAACCAAATATGTCACTTGAATTTTTCTTAATTTATTGTGTGTGTGTATATATATATATATATATATATATATATAGAAAAGTTTCAAATTAAAAAATTATAATGTTTTATTTTATGAAAGTATTTATTTATTTATTTATATATATATATATATTTGATATTTCAAATTGTCCTCAATTTTTCATCAGAAATAACTGTTTGTTACAAATAAATTAAAATTACTGTTTGTTAGCAAGTAGCGTTATATATGAAAGTGTGTTGTGGCTGTATGAATGTTTTCTTTTCATTCTTTTACAATAGACAAGTGCCCTAAATGCACACAAATGTTAAAAGACCAAGAATGGATCTAATATAAACAAGTCAAGGGGGGTGCAGGGAATAGTGAGTGGACTTTAAGTTTTGTGGTGGTGGGTGAATCTCCAGACATGTCTTAGATTTTATTTTATATTGCAATCAAAAACATTTGGGTATGTGGAATTTTTTTTTCTAATAACAGCTGGTTTATTTATCTTTATTGGGTAGTACATTTTTTTGAAAACTGCTTCACACATGTCAGAACAAAATTTCAATTACTTGATAAAAATTCAAATTCCGCAAACTGCTACTTTATTCAGCTTTGTTTATATATAAACAAATAAAAATACACTAATTTTTTTTTTTTATCTTTGTTATGAAAACTTTCGTCTACATAAACTCCTGTATTTAATGGCATCTATGAACCCCTGCAGTTCTCCATCTATATTTACTATTACTCAAAGGTGCCTAATAGATGAACAGACATTTTTTTTTTATGGACATTTTCCACCATCCTTATTTATACTTTGGCCCATTAACACCCCCCGCTTCCTGGTTTATTACATATTGTGAAAAACAAAAATGCCCCCTCCCAAATTATTGTGCAACCCCATGTACGTGGCACCTACAAGTCAGCAAAATGCAAATACTGATATTCTATAGCCTCTTCATATGCATTAGCCTACCAGATACCTCACTATTACATCTTGGTCTGAGAAGACAAGTTTTGTTTTTCTAGAAAGGGTTTTCTTGTATGTCCTCTGACACTGTATTCCGTTCAGTTTTCTTATTAACTTGAAATAACATAATTTTTCTCTCCAGAATATTACATATCTATAAGTCTACCATTTATCAATGCTTAGAATATTGTTGCCACATACAGTCTGGTGCCCCTGCTATTTACCTTGAGCTCCTTGATAAGATCCAAAGAAGTATCAGCAACATTATTGGTCCTGATCTTACAGATCAGCTTCATTCATTTTGCCACCACCATAAGGTTGGCTCTTTGTACCTTTTCTACTTTCATGGTAATTTTTCAGATCTCTTCACTATGGTACCTAAACTTTTCAAATTAAAGCCCAGTATTAGAGTGGCATCGAGATTGCATCAATTTTCAGTTGAGCTGGCTTGATGTAACCATAAGTTCTATGCTAACAGTTTCTTTTCTCACACTTATCACTTGTGGAACTCCCTACCAACTACACGCTTTCCAGTCGTTATCTACTGTCCTCCTGAATAATCTTTTCTCTTTCCGTTCATTACTAATGTTTCTGTTCCTAATTCTAATACACCTTGTAATCCCTTTGTATTAGTGGCTTTACTGTCTTGCATGGGATGATGAAATTTATTTTTTAAATCTCTCTATATATATATATATATATATATATATATGGAGAGAGAGAGAGTTGTCATAAATAGCAAGTGTTGACACATACAGAAAATAAATAGTTTATTTCAGAGAATAATATGGTACACGGTTGAGAACACAGACTAATGTAATAAACAATTAATCATTAACTCCTCCCACTCAGTAAGAGAGAGTTCTGTTTAAATAGTCTTAAACCAGTCCTTCTTGTATAAAATTTCTAATCAGTATGTTATACAGGAATAAAGTGTAACTGCCGACGCTGGAGTTTGAACACAGATCGCCAGAGAGCAAACACAGGTGATCCCATTATTGAATTAAGTGGATTACATAACCATAAAAGAAATGCATAAGTAGGAAGTAGCATGACATAAACGTCACCATTTTTACTTTATCTTCTATTACTATACAGTTTACGATTCTCTTCTCTACACTATCCTCTATACTAATCACAATACGGTGGTTACTTTTCGAACAAGTATTATCGAGCAAGTACTATTAGTGCTAGTGCTATTCGAAGGCGTCTGACACCAGTATTGTTCAACAGCGTTACTATAGTTGTATCTGCGATTACAAAGTCTATACTACAACGGGCATTACGAAAGTGACATGTATTTGTTGACATTTCAAAAGTGGCAATAAGTGTTTGTTGACATCACAAAACAATATTATTGTATTACTGTTGTAAGATAATGAAATAAGATTTGTATCTTTTTATGTTGATGGTAATGGAGACTGTTTTTAGTTACACTGAATATGGCTATTTTAGTCAATATTTTATCTATAAAACTGATTGACTTTGTATTAGGAACTTCAGCATTACTAAGGTTTTATTTTATTTTATTTTTAGAAATACTGTTTAACCCTAGAACACTAACTATCAATTAAAGTTACACCACTACTAACCATGGGCATATCATACCTGATTTTGAAAATATCAAAATAAATATTAAATATAAATCTTTACTTGAAATATTTTACATGCAGGCACTTCAAACTTTGTACTTTGAGTTAACATTAATAGGAACTGAGAAACATATTATTTAGGTAAGAAAATCAGGTACTAAAAATTGTAATTAAAAATAGGAAAATTTACGCTGGGAACTATATACCCATGGTTAGTGTTCTAGGGTTAAATATTGTGTCATAGGTGGGGAATAATACTCCTGTTTTTGACAAGAAAGAAAAAAAAATTTTGCTTTTACTCTGAAACTTTTTGAATAAAATATTGTTGCAGGTTTTATTTTAGAAGTTTTATTGCAGAATATTTAAATCAAATTACTTACTATTGAAAATTGTAACTGTGTCATGCTTCTGAAGTAATTTATTATTGCATCAAAAATAACAGGTGAGTCACATCTATTTTGGCAGTACTTGTGTTAAACAATATTTTAAGTTATTGATATGACAGAAAAATGCGATATTATTGATTACTAGCTTAAAAGCTGCACTTTGTAGGAACTTTTAAGCAAGCTCCTACAGAGGCCTAATTGGGCCTCCAGACCAAAACTAACGTGGGAAAATTTTTTTAAATTCACAATTTTTTTTCTGTTAATTTAATATAAATTAAAAATGTTTAAAATTACTCCTTTTTTTTTTTTTTTTTTTTTTTTTTCTCCAGTTATTTTAAAATTTGAATTTTTAACATGTTCTCTCCTCATCTGAACATAAATCCCAATGCTGGATGTTCTAGCACCAGATGAAGGGCAGATTTTTAATCCCTGGATCATCCTGATTCTAATATGTCAATGTAAAGCAATTGTAACCCAACTTAGAGGGACTTCAGACACATGGACGGATAGAAAGAATGTGCCCTTTATTTATTTAGATATAAGATATGTAGCCAGTTTTGAAAGGCAACCAAGTAACACAATCTTTAAAAAAAATCATTTTTCAGGTAAAATTGTTCTTTAAAGTATTATTTAAAAAAAAGAAAAGAATAAAAAAAAAGCATGGTAGCAATATTGAATTATGTCAAGGACTTTCTAAAATTAATTTTTTTTTTTTAATTATTATCAATGGCTTATATTCTAGGCTTGGCTAATTGCTCCTCGGTGATTTTTAAATATACTTGGCACAAATGAATTTTTTTTTTTTTTTTTTAAATGTTCTCTTAACACCAGAATACCGTATATACTTGGTGTGTAAACCGATTTGTATGCGTCGCTTGAATTTTTTTGCATGAATTTTAAACTCACTCCAGAAAAAAAATTACCTGTGCATAGTGCAACCAGTCACTGAAAATGCATGATTTTTTTTTAAACTTAAAAAAATACCTATCTATAGTGCAACCACCCTATTTTTTTTATCATAAAAAATCACACTAAACTCTAGTATATGTTGTATATCATATAATCATGAATAAATGAATGTTTTGATGCATTTTACTTTTATAAATTTTACCCAGTAGCTACAACTGTCTCCCGTTTTAAAACATCCTCCTTTAGTAAGTCGTGTTATCACCTGAAACTGTGTCACTTATTAAAAGTAGAGCAGGCAGAGATAAGCGAATTATATGACAAAAGTATTCACATACAGTGAGCCATGTTGGTTACTTAAGCATGTAACATTTTTTTCTCAGTAGATTTCATAAGTTTCTTTTCTTAGGTCTGTGTTGATCATTTAAAAAACAATTTTCATTATATAACCTTTTCTTTAACTTGAAGTTAATTTAAGATTGTCACGATTTCTTGAAGTTTTAATTGATTTTTTTTTTCTATGTAAAACTTATGTCACTCGACCAGTGTTCCTGAAGCCATGTAACCCAGTACTACCTGCTTTAATTCAGGGTCATTAGTGGTTCCCCCACCAGTCTTTTCAAGTAAGGAGAGTGGTTAAACACCTGGCAGGATTAAAAACAAGACCTGTTAAAAGGTGAATGAGGTTTCGTGTATGGTCAACAGTTGTCTAACACAATGGACTATCTAGCCATGTTGGCAGCAATGCAGTGATGACACGGCATTGCTGGGCAGAGGGCTTCAATGACCAGTACAGAAGGTTCCCCTAATAGAATCAATGACTACATATCTGTGAACAAGGCAATCTTTCAAGTTGAAGGACATCACCTGTGGTTTGACCTGGAGAGGGATGGGTTCTGCCAGGTTTACTTGTGTAAGACATGCTATCCATAAATGAATACTTCACTAGCTTTCAGCTCAGATATGTGGAGGGAATTGGTCTCAGGTGATTGGCTGTTCAGCAACTCTACAACCACACCTGGGCATGAGACTGATGATGATGTAAAACTTACACAAGAAATGTAACATTATTATTATGGCAGAATTGAGTTCCCATCATCCTAAATTTATAAAAGGATTCACACATCTTCTGAAGATCAATATAGTATCTACGGGATCTGTGAAAATTTTTACATATTTATGTCCTACCTTTAAAGCCGTACTCCAAATAGACTTTTAAGCTGGCTTCTGCAGAGGGCTAATTGGGTCTGTGGCCTAAATCTAAAGGGATCTCTGATACAGCATCGAAAACGGCAATGATAATTTTGAAGAAATAACTTTGAATTCCTCAGTAATTCCTGGTAATCCAAAACCTCACTTTAACTCTGATTTGGGTTATAAGTCCAATTCCAGGCAAAATTCCAATTCAGGCCAAAAATTGAGTTCTTCAAATCACAAACTCTGCAGAATTGAAACCTCTCACTTTAACTCTGATTCCTTGGCATTTTGAAGAAATAAAATTGATTTCCTCAATTCGCAAAGTTTTGGAGATATTTTAAACTGAACTTAAAAGAAAAAATTTTAAATTCATAAGTTTGTGTTACTTTAAACTTAATATAAATTAAAAACTTTTAAAATCACTAATTGTTTTCAGTTATTTTAAATTTTGAATTTTAAGCTGCTCCCTCCTCATCCAGAGCCAAATCCCAATGTTAGATGTTCAAGCACCAAATGAAGAGCAGATTTTCAATCTCCTGATTCCAATTCCAAAAAGGTATATGTCTCTGTAGAGTAGGTGTGGCCAGAGTTAGAGGGTTTCAGACCCACAGAGGAATAGACAGAATTTGCCGTTTATTTAATTAGATAAAGAAATGCTGAAAAATTCTCGGTCTGTTCCACTTTCTAAAATCTGGCCAAATAACCAAACTTCTTTTTTTTTTTTTCATTTAGAGCCTCTTTGTTGAGCTGAGAACTTTTCAGCACAATACACCCAATAAGATGATTCTAATTTTGTCCTGTGGATGCTAGTGAATAGATTTTCTGATAAGTTTTAAAATCTATGGAAATCTTGTGATATAGTAACATTCTCACCAGTGCACCATCTGTATCTGAGGTTAAGATGTTGATACATACTGCAATAAATTTCAGTGTGATGAAGGAGTCCAGTGCAAGCAGGTTTTGTATTATGAGACACACACAGGTCCCTTTTGTTTAATTAGATTCATTTAAGAGGCGGTCAGTTGTGGATCCCTTGAGAGGCTGCAAGGTCATTATAAAATTACTGTACTTGTTAGATGTGATGCATCAGCTTTGACATTGACAATCATGGTCATATGAACCTTATACATGGACAAGAAATGCTGAAGATATAAAGAATGTGAGATTTAAAATGTTTAATGCCCTACACATCTCAACACAACAAATCAGCCAGACATCAGAAATTTTAAAATTGTCAAAGTCTTCAGCCATTTTCTTATGTAGTAACACTCATACCACCATCTGTACCTGAAGTTGAGATAGCAATATATACTGTGATACGTTTCAGTGTGGTGAAGGAGTCCATTGTTAGCTGATGTCATGCCACAGTCACTCACATTTTGTTCATTTAGATCCATTTGAGAGGTTATCAGATTGGTAATTTTGAAAGATTTGATTTGTTTAATATATCAACTCTTTATATGCCATTTAATGCCAAAATTTAATTTTTGCAGGGAGCTTTGAAATGATAAAAATGTTATTCTGCTTTCACAATTGAATACATGGTAGATTGTGGCAGACATGAGACAGAACCTGGGACGAGCACAACTGGTCGCGACTTGCCTTGTCCCTGCCAAAATAGAGCCCATATTTGCTTAGCATGTAAAGCTACTGCAGTTGAAATGAGAGAGAAAAAAACACTTACCGCTCTGCCGTAATCCGTCCTTGGCCAGATAACATAAAAGAATGAGAGGGGACTTGCATTGCATTTTTATGCAATAAAGATGCAATGCATTATGGGACAGGGGCGCAATGAATTATGGGATCACATGAAGACGCAAGGGATTATGGGTATATGGACAAATATAAAAGCAACTACTTTTTCCCAGTGGGCAGAGTCCTTCGAGTGACGTTCACGGTTGGCGGCTAGAAAAGTCTGTTAGTGTGATTTTGAGACAGAACTCAAGAAGGAACGACTCGAGGTTGGAATACTAGTTGGGAGAGCTTGAATTTACTCGCTGGTTGCTGTTTTCTTTATTTGCCACAGCTCAGCTTTTGAGTATATACATGTTTATGTGGACATAATTACTAGAGGCGTGTTTTATGTTGTTGTTTTGTTGAAGTTATATTTTGGAATACAGTTTGATTTCTTAAGAAATTGTAGGATATCATGAAAGAGTTCTTTCATGTTGGTTGTTTGATTTTGTTAGTAGCATATCAACATCTATGTGGGTTATTTAATGCCAAAATCTAAATATTTTGAATGCAATTGTATGCTTTCAACTACTGATAAAATGTATTGTTGGTCATTTTACTATAGATATGTATTGTTGCTTAATTGATTTTGTTTAATGTCATATCATCCCCTATGGGTTATTTAATGCCTAAATCTAAATATTTTGAACACAATTTTGGTATTTTCACTATAAATATATTTTTAAATTTGATTTTTGTTTGCCTTCAACTACTGATAAAATGTATTGTTGGTCATTTTTGCTTTAAAAAATATTGCTGGTTATTTACACAAAAATCTGTTTTTTTTACTTCCATCAGTATGTGCCACATGTGATACATGCTAATGCAAGCATGTATCAAACCCATTTATTGACTGAAACGATTCTTTTTATACTGCAATGAATATTGCCATTTCTTTCTGCAGTAAACCAGTTGCCATCAAGGCTATAGAACCAGACCTGTCAAAACTCCGGATGCATACTTTTCAAGGGTATTGAAGAAATGGCAATGAATGTAATAGATTTGACTGAAATTCAGGTGTTTGAACTTTTGTTTGGGGGGTTAATTGTTTGTCCATAGCTAGGACCCTACCCTGGATCATTTTGGAAAAAAAAAATCTGTCAGGATAGACAGTATAAAAAGTGTTTTTTCCCCACATGGACAGGGAATAGGAGGTGGAGAGTCTGATTGAGATGTCAGTACAAACTGTTTGAGGAGATACAAGAAAAATTGCTGGAAATATTGCCTTCAAGGAAACAGCAAACATGAAGACTGGACACATTGTTTTTACTCTTCTTTGTCTAGCAAAAAAAAATATCAAAAACTTTTCCAGCAAATTAATGAATTTTGTTGGTACTCTCATGGACAGGCCTTAGTTTTGAGATGGTTTCTCAGTCAATAAGAAAATTTCCACTGACTATATGGAACATAGAGACTCTGGTCACATACGGTGTATCCATGGACTATTTTGCCACAGTTGGAGAACTTTGGCTGTTCCCTTGCCAGAAAGCTCTTCTCTGAAAGATGCCTTCAATGCTAGAACAATACAACAATACCTTGGGGCTGAGAAAGAAAAAAAGACAGGAAAAGCAGCTGGACAAATAGCAAATCCATGCTTTTTGGAAATTGAAGAACTGAAGACTAAAAAACGAAATTTGATCCTCTCTTGATCAATCAACTGACATGTTTACACAGAGAAAGCTGAACAGACTCAGAACTTCACACTTATTGCAAAGTCCAATGCCATGTGAAGATCTGCAAAGGACAAATCCATAGAGATATCAAAACTGGAAAAGGAGCTGAATGCCTAACTAGATGAACTGAGAAAATGTTAACATCATTATGTTTTGTGCCATGTGCAATAAAAGCCATGAACAGTAGGGGTAGCTAAAATGTGTTGTCTCTTTGTGGTTCTGTTCATTAAAACGATTATACTTAATTTCATAGAAAATGTGCAGCAATCAAGAATTTTTGTAACATTCACAAACCATGAATAGTTTAGATAGCTGAAATGTGTAGCAGTAATAATTAAAGTAATTCAAAATTTTTGAGTGTAGTAGAACTCCAAACTGTGTAGAAGGTTACAAAATGTGTAACATAACCAGGTCTGCATTCAGTTGTGCTTTAGCCTTCAGCACTTTGATTTCTTCACTGCTTTCAACTGATCCATGTGACATGAATTATTGGAACCAGCTGTAGCTTTCCTTTGAACATCTCCTCTGCTAAACTATTAAAAGATAAATCACAAAGTTTTTGTTTTTGAAATTAATGACCATTCACTTTGTGTGTGTGTCCACACACATCATTTTCAGTCCTTGAAATGTCTTAGCATGGTCCTTAAAAAGTCCTGGAATTTTTTTACACAGATCTGTGAGAACCCTGATGCTAATAAAACATCTACAAGATATTTGACAACTTCCCTAATCACCACAATTACCAAACCTGTCCCCTATCAAACATTGATAGGACATCATTTAATGTGTTTTGTCAGCAGGTATAAGAGGGAAAAGGTGTGAAATAATTTATTGTAGATTAGTATTCACCATCTGTGTTGTATGTGAGTCTTGGCCTGTGTTCATGCCCAAAGAGGATATGCAGTATATTAATATGGAAACTATTAAACTCCTTTTATTCTTTTATTTAACCTTTGCACATATTCATTTGTGTATGTGATTATTTACTGTATTTGATTGATTTGTTTTTTATGGCTTAACCTTTTGTGGGTTATTTAAAGACAAAACATTCTGGATTGTAAAAAATTTTTTTTTTTTTTTTGTTGAGTGCATCTTGCATTAAGAATTTTTAAGATTTTTCTACGTAAGTCCCAGTATTTAACCCGTAGGCTATTTTGCACATAAGTGAATGTAATGCATCTGACTGGAGTTCGAACTCAGCTCTCCGTTTTTTCATTCTGAGCCACTATCTATTACACCACCTGCACATCCATTATTTGCTGTAATATAGCTATATTACCTCTATGCTTGATCTTTAGTAAATTGAAAAACATTCAGGATATACCAATTTTATTTTCTCTGTATGCGTGTATATGTGTGCATGGCCGAGTGGTTAAAATGTTTGCTTTCTGACCATTAGATCCAGGTTCAAATCTCCCCATGGTTGATTATCAGAATTCATACTTAATTCTGTTCAATTACGGCTTTAATTTTTTAATATAAATTGCTTCTAGTATCTTTAATCTAATTTTGTTGTTTTCATGGTGTAGGATAGTTGTGTTGTTGATTAGTAATTTTTTATATTGTGAATGCAGGCAGGAATGTTGTTGTAGATGTCTTGCAATGGATGAATGAAAAAAAACACGTGTAATGTAAGCCATCTTGTTAGTATATTTGTCACATCTAGAACATCCTGTCCACATTCACAATATAAAAATTTACTCTTGACAAATACAACTATCCTACACCATGAAAAAACAAAAATTAGATTATAGATACTTGAAGCAATTTATATTAAAAATTAAAGCCAGCACTGGGACAGAATCAACTATGAATAAGCAGTAATGTTCTGAAATGCCTATAAAGGAACAGTTTTTCAAAATGATAATGTTTGCGTAACCATGACATTATAACAGAAAAGATTCCATAATGTATAATTTTTTTTCATGTTCTAATGAACGCTCAGCACATTGTCAACCATTTTGCATTTAAAAGCATCATGAAAAAATTATGGTAATGGATAACAACGCACAACTTTGTATAAATACTTATATTAATGAACAACATATTGTTTTGTATTACTTGCACCCCTGAAGATGATCATGGAAGAAGATTGAAAGTACTTGGGAAATAAAAATGAAAGAAATTTAAACAGTTATAGCACATTTCTCTCATCCTTTAACATCAATACATAGAAGGTTATTCATGTGTATGAACAGATTTTGTTAAAAATTAGCAGACATAATGTCTAATTCATTCAATCAGACATGACTAAAAGAGAATTTGCTGCCTGCGTGTGGATTAAATTGGTCTTTATTCTATATATGATTTTTTGATATTGCCTATGATATCACAGGTAGGATTTATTAAACCATTGAATTGGCACTGATTCATGTTAATATTTGCATCAAGATAACACAATACTCTGTGAAGAAGCATCAGGCTTGTACTTTGTTGCCAGTTGTATTTGAAACTTGTTTCTGTTAACCCCTTTGACCTTTTTTTTTTTTTTAAACTTTGTCACACTCCTGTAGTCATTTTTCTGCCAAGTGTTGGTAAGGGGTGTACTGATGATTAATTTTGTCTTATTTTTATTTTTCTAAAATTTGTTTCTGTAGCTCTCAACTCTGTATCTGTATGCTGTCCAATGAAAATAAGGCAAAAGGGATTGTCAGTAGTCAGGAATTAATGCAAGTGTTACTGACAGAATAGAGTTACTATATCTATACCTTACACACTTTATAATGCTTCAGAGGAAGATGAGAGAAGATATACAAAAGTGATAAGATCTCTGCCCAGATTAGGTGTAAAAGGACCCACAAGGGGTGAGGCACTGTGTAACAAAATCTTAATTACTTTGCCCATATCTAAAGTTACAAAGCCATTTTATATAAACTATCTTGGGTATGGCAGGCTTTGAATGTCTGTGTAATTCTCCACCGAATTAATTAATATGGAAAAGATACTCAACCTTTTACCAGTATTAAAGGAAGAAGGGGGAGGGCTCATCAAAGATGTTATCCTACTAAATTGTGGGAATAAAGTGAGTTTTTTATATATATATATATACACACACACACACATACAACAGCTTAGAGCCAAATATAAAAAAAACCTTCTCAGAAAGCATGAAAAAACAGAAAAAAGATTATTAAACGAGAAAGTTCTGTAGTTTTTAACACCACATACCTTAATATATATATATATATATATATATATATATATATTAAGGCATATTGTATTAGTGTAATACAACTCCACACAGTAACCTTCTACCTTGAGTGGTCGTTGGGCCTTGTATTGGGCAGTAGTAAAAATAAAAATAAAAATCTTTCTAAAATATGTTCCTTTGTTATGATAACTCAATGTCAATTAGTGAATGTAACTTATATTAACCTATAAAATTCTGGAGTATCTGTCTATATTTCTGAGATGAGGTATTATGTACACAGATGTCCTCAAGCATAGTGGATAAAGGTGTTAGATCCAGTGACAGGACCCAAAGAGTTGAGTTCAATATCTGGTTAAGGCAGTAGAGAATTTGGAAAGAGGAATTAACAAGAGATAACTGATAACTAACATCTATTAGACATGGTACGTGGAACTAGAACAGTCTACCCTAGCAAGCAAAATAAAGGGTTCAGTTCGACATTCCATCCACTTGAAGAACGCAGGAGCATACAACGGCTGAAACATTGTGATAAATATGGCAACAAAGATGAGGATGATAGTCTGAACAATGTAAAATAGTGAACATTCTGGAGGTAATTTTGTTTGCAAATCAAAAATTTTATCCTGCTACTGCAAGTGACTTAGATGAATGAATGATAGTGTGTTTGAATTTTGCAATTGTGTTGTCATATCCTGCTATGGCAACAAAAAATGACCATGACTGAAATTAAGTAGTGCAGTGGAGGAGCATTGAAAAACAATGAAAAGGAAAATAGTGAATAATGCAATATGTTAAAGGTTAACAACTTGACAAGGGATTATCTCATTAGTAAATCGGGGATATCAGGCTACTAATCGTTTTTTTTTTTTTTTAAATTTTATTTTCATATTAGTTTACTTTGGAGAGTTTTAATTTAAGAAGAGTAATTTTTTTTACATGTAACAGTAATTAATTGTGCAGATAAAAATCTGAGATTACCGATTTAAGAAAAGGTGACTAATATGAAGGCAAAATGACTTAAATCTTCCTGTTGTCATTTCTTTCTTCATTCTTTTTTTTTTTTTTTCTTTGGATAAATAAATAAAATCTAGATGGGTCATGGAAAATATTTAACCAATTTGAGTCAAACTTTCAAAATGTTTTAAGTTTCTACCAACTTGTGAATGAAACGTTATCTTAAAAAATGGCAGATATACATTAACTCTAATTATTGGATCATTACGAAGGCATTTTGTGTAGTTGGTTGCTGAGCAATCGACTCGTTTTACTCTATAGCTAAATCTCCAGAACAGTAGATCACTTGTAAGTTCTTGTTTTGTTCACTAGCAGTGTCCTGAAAAGTGCATTCTGTGTTCACATAAGATTGTAGAAATATCAGGGATAGGCCCATAAAGCTGTGATTTAGTCGGATGTTATCTCCAGGAGATGTTAAGTGTAGCTCTCAGCATCCATCATGCTTAGACTAGGTTTTTAGCTAATGTCCGGGCAGTGGCACCATACCTTAAAACTGCCTCTACAGTGACTCAAAAGAAGCTCCGCTTGAGGTTGTTTGGTAGATCAAATTTCCAGATTACATCCATTTTATTCAAGACAGCCTAGGCTTAGTTATGTGAGTTTTCATATCCTTTACAGTAGAGCTTATCTTGCTTCCTGGGTATGTAAAAGATTTGACAGATTTTATTGATTTTCCTGAGACAGTTTCTACTGTGCCTTGCTGGTTGAAGCCTATCTTCTGACTGTGATGGTTGGCATGATAAACTCATGAATGTCCAAGCATTATATTAATTATTAACAAACCTGGGCTTCTGGAAAGCAGTTTTCTTCATGCCCCCACCCAACTGTATCCATCCCTATCAATGTATTCAACGTAGATGCTACATTTGGTTTAAATTGGTCTGGAATCTTTGAAACCTTTTATAATCTTAGTTTGACACAAGGCCATAATTGTAGGTCACTTAGTAAAGATCCAACCTACTTGAATAATTATGATCTGTAAAACTAGCTTACTCCATAGTGAAGTACTCTCAAACCTTCAAGAAAACACTGGTTCTTGTTCAGTCACCAAAGTTAAGCAATGGCAAAATTGGTTAGTACTTAGATGGTGAACCACTTGGTAACACTGGGTATTGTAAGCAACCTCCTACAATCTGAAATATTTGGGCTTTAAATAATCCACAAAGGGTTGATAAACTGAAGAAAAAAAAAAAAAAAAATCCTAAATTTTTAAATATTTATTTAGCTGGGTTAGAAAGAGGAATTCTTACTTTCCTTTTAAATGAGGTATATTCTCTATTTATCATATAGAAAAATTTTGTTTTTCATTTGATACAATTTTTTTTAATCATTTCACTCCAAGCAAGGCAATAAAGTCACTAAGATTCAAGAGTGAAAGAGATTGTGAAGAAAAGGACAATAAAGGAAAAGGATTCGAGAAGACAGAAGAGAGCAATTGACATTGCATTTAAATTTTTGAAGATTGCATGTGGCAGGGAAGCAAGAAATCGGAAGGGAATTCCACAGGCAAGAAGTGTGAGAAAAGAAACTATTAGAATAGAACATACAGTTACATCTCACTAGTACAATAGTTATTGGTTGGTTGTTTTTGTCTAGTGGCATATCAACTCCCATGGGTCATTTAATGCTGAAATCTACTCTTACTGTGAAGCAATTCTATTTGGCATTTCCTCTCCCAGCCCAATGTGGAGAAGATATGAAACGGATTCTTTTTTTAGTGTGGAGATCTTTAAATATGATTCAGGGTCGCCTGGTGGATTTTTCTCCAGAAATTACCCGTTTCTCTCGGCTACTGTCACATGTCAGGGTGTGCTTCCTGACCCAACCCATCTTAATGCAAAAGAGAGGTGCTGTTTGTGGGACAAGTCCCAGGACACCAACTTTCCAGTCTAGACATTAAAGACCAAAATAAATATTTCTTTTTTAACAAGTGGGTTGTTTTTTTTTTTTTTGAAGAAAAAATGTCAACTGATTGTAAATGTATTTTTTTTTTTTTTTTTAAAGTAAAGGAATGGAGACTTTCTATCTTTAAAAAAGGTACCATATGGAAATTGGTAAGTGTAGGTGGAGAATAGAAAGTAATGTAGTATTTTAGTTGCTGTGTGTATCTCTCCCAGCTGTTGTTGGTATTTCGACACCACTGTACAGATTAAAACTGAAAATTCCATTGCAAACACCACTCTTTTAAAAAGAGTTAATGATTACAAGGACGGAATTTGTCATTATCGCTAAATCAAGAAAGAACCGTTTTATGTTCAGTTTAAAGATAAATAATTATTTCTTTTTACCGGGTTTCTTTTTAAAAGAAAATATTGCGAAATAAAATAAAAAGATTCTTTTATTTTATTTCGCAATATTTTCTGTACTTGTATTCTAAAAACGTCTCAAAATTATAATTATGCTTTTAGTTTTATTAATCGCAGTTATGGTAATAAAAACTGTCAAATCATAAATTTGGATAATGGCTTAAGTTGAAAATAATCATATTTTTGACCAAATCAATCGGTTTTACACTTTTTTGGGGTATACGTTTTTATTTTATTTTATTTTTATTTTTTTAAATAAGTCACGCTATTTCTATGTGGCCAAATAAACGGATCATTCATTTTATTTTTGTGCTTAGTTTAAAAAAAGCTGCTAAAACGAATTCTTTACTTTCTTTCTACCGTTCCTTTTAGAAATCTGCAAACATTTGTCTTCCTTGAAATAAAGCCTGATGTACTTAGTACTTTGTTCTGGTGAATTTTAATCTCATAATTTTTTTTAAATGTCTGATTATAGATTTTTTACTTGCAATTATTAAAGACAAAAAATAAAGACCTGTATGTTTTCATGTTTTTTTTTTTACGCATAACAAAGCAATTAAAAAAAAAATCAGTCTTTTTGAAGAGGATGTTTTCTAATGAATGGACGGGTTTGTTTTCTCTTTTACTTCGGTTGTATTTTGCACGAAACAGGCGCAAAGTAATATCAAAAACAAACAGTTGACCTAGGTTTGTACTATGAATAAATAAATTGTTTATCAGTTAGTCCACCTTGGACTGTAAATACTAAATACTAAATATAGTTTGGCAAATAAATGAATTGGTCCAAAAAGGAATTCATTGACTTCGTTAAAGAAGATCATGTATCGTTGTGACCCAGGAATCTCTAGTTCGATTCCAAGTGATTCCTGAATGCTTTGCTTTGTTGAATGACTCACATTGGAGCACACTTACACTAAAACACTACTAGTAATAATGGTGATTTTTTTTTCTAGCTTAGATATGGCACAAGGCCAAAAGTATGGAGTTTGAAAGCCATACACCACGTTGAAGTGCCTCATTGCATAGGAGTTAAAAAATGATGGCTACAAAAAAAAGAATCTCGCAAATTATTAGTAGTGTCTTCTTATCTCTATTGGGTGTGGCCTTGTGGCAGACTAAACTAAGCTTATCAATGCTTTTATTTATTTAAACTTTGTACTAGATAGAAAGGGGAAGGAAACAACTTTGGTAGTAAAAGTAAAAAGAAAAAACGGTTACTCACGCAGTTTTAATAAAAAACCTATTTTTAAAAAAATCATTTCTGTTTGTGTAAAACAGTAACACTAACACACTTAGGATCCAGAGAAGGAAGTATTTTTAAACATTTTTATTTTTTAGTAATTTCCACTCAACCAAACTAGATGACCATTGCAAAAAAATGGTTTAGCCATCATCATTGACCGTTCATTGTTTGTTTATCTATCACACATACACACACACAATAATAATGGGTACATTTAAGTAAGTGTATTCAATAATCACTGTATCATATTTATTGAATCCACTCTAAACTCTACAATACAATTACATTCATTAATAATTCGATTGTCGAGTTTAAAAATGCAACGACAATCATGGGTTTGCAAAATTTTATTAATCTTTAAAAAGCATTATATAAACTTACTTAAATTGTATAAAGTTTAGTTTATTAATTATTATTACTAATTTAAAATTTTTATCCTACTTTTTTTTTCTTTTTTTTTTTTAAATGAAACAAAGAATGATGATGACACTCGAAACGGAAATCTGAAACATTTTTAAAAATAAATAAAAATAATAAAATCTAATTTTTTTTTTATACTCCGACGATCACCACTCTCTATTTCCTCCCCGTCTGTCTTTAGAATGACTTACAACAAAATCCATCACGTGATCATAACATTCCCTTTTTCTTACGTAAGAATTTACCACCCCGCCGTTTGTCAACCGTGACTAAATTAATATAAACTTTCTTTTTTGTTTGGCATAAGGCCAAAAACATAGAGCACCCAGTGATAATCGAACTCGTAATAAAGGTCAACCAGACTAGCATTCCCGTCGAAGTGCCCTTTCTTAGCTTAGTTCTGCACAAGGCCGTAAGTTTGGAGCACTCAGAATCGATTTCACTTTTTGTAGTAATGGTCAACCAGACGTGTTCATTAACCGTTATTATTACCACACGCTGTGATGCCTTCTAGTAATTAAAAGCTAAATCTGAATTCATTCTACCATCTCATCATACTTTTTCTTTCTGAGAACACAAACTTAGTTTTAAAATCAGCTGGGAAGAATTTTCAGCTTTTTATATTTGGTATTGCATTACGTGTGCACGCTTTATGAACATTTGAGCAACGTTTTTACTTGCCAATTTTTAAAAAAAATTAAAATTACATAATAAAAATGAAATTTCATTATTTCCGTTTGACTTTGTCATTACTCAGTCAGTAAAATTACCAATAAGGAGAAAAGGTTTTTAAAAGAAAAAAAAAATGTAATTATTGTAGCTTTTTGAGGGCGAAAATCTTGGTTTCCTGAACAAAAAATAAAATGCTAAGTAAATTTATGTTAGTTTACGTAATTGGATTAATTAATTAGTTGTTGTTTTTTTCTTTTGTTTTTAAACTTTACCTGTAATACTAGTAAGTAACAGAACTAATATTATTTACTTACTGTGGTAAAACTGTGACACTAACAAAGTAAATGAGTTTGTAAAAAAAAAAAAAAAATACCAAACGATAAAAAAAAAATTTGGCCTACTAGTTAGTAATTAATATTAATTAATCATCTTTTTTTTTTTGGCTAATTAATCGTCCTGGGACATGCAGAGAGTGTCCAGATTTTTTTAAGAATTCCGATAAAAAAAAAATATCCCTTTTTTAAATTTTTTTTGTAATTTTTGGACTATTGAACACGTATGAATAATGCACTTTTTTGTTTTTATTGCTTGACACTGACAACATTAATTCGAATCATTAATTTAAAAAAAATGTCAAACAAGCACAAAAAATATGTGCTTCTACTCTAAAATCAGAAAAAAGTATTTATTTTCTACTCCACTGCACATTAACACTCGTTCTTACTTATTCAATAATTATTTTTATTTATCTATTCTAATATAAATTTCTTCTGTGGGTTTTTTTTTTAGAGAGAGAGGAAAAGTTGTCAAAAGTTTTTAATGAGGCATTTATTAAACTAAACAGTTCTTTCTTCACTGTTCTCTTTTTTTTGTCTCATTATTGTTGTCATTCCTCCTCCTCTTTTTCCTTTTTCACTATGATTACTCTGTTATCATCTATTTTTTTTTTTTTTTTTCTTCATCCTTCTTATCTTCGACTGACAACAAGTATTCATTTGGGGGAGTCGGTCAGAAGAAAGAAGAACAAAAACAACTTGTGGAGAGTGAAAGACGAGTAGCGCGGAAATCTAAGAAGATACTCAAACTCAAATCCTTCATCTCGTCTTTTTATGCACAAAGTAATTACCGACCCCCACTTGAAAGACCAAACCGACCAACCAGTAAAAGCTAATGTTATTGCTTTTCTAGTTGTTGTTGTTGTTAGATAGCAGTAGTATTACCCACACCATAGATAGACTCGAGGTTTCTGTGATCCTCTCGGTCATTCTTGAGGAAGTGAAAAGCCCAAGATGGTGTCTGTCAATTTAGGAATCTGTTCCACTGGAGCGACAATTTAAAAGGGGGGAAAAAATGAGGAAATATAATAGTGACCACTGAAGCGTATCAAAAGCAGGGCTTTGTAGCATTGGTGTGTGTCTTTTTTTTTTTCTCCCTCGGACGTTAGTGGGGAAAAAAAGAGTCGTGGGGTTTCGACCCACCGCAGTATTTCGTTACTTAGCTCTGGTTTAGGATCACCACTTTTCAATTCAATCGATAAAATTTCAAAATACAACACAGCTGAGCTGTCGGGAAATCCTCAGTTACGTCACAAAAATATTTAAAAAAAAATAAGTAATAGCTGGTAGGAAGGTCTGCTATGTTCAGCTGACCTTTTCCATCGCTTGGATTTTTTTTTTCCTTGTCATTGTCCAAGTTTTTCAATTCCACCATATCGTGGTGGTCACTTTCTTTTTCGGAAGTTTACACTGTATTCACGCCACGGAGGCTTTTATGATAAAACACGCGCTTAATACTTCGTCTTTTCAGCAGATGCGATCTCTATTTGCAGATACGGTAAGAAACACGTTTTTTTTTGGGGGGGGGCTTTTCTTTTTGATATTTCTTCAAAGTAAGTACAGGATATTATCCAATAATTTAAACCTGATAATTTTTCCATGATATTGGCAGAGGTCTTTCTTTAATCTCTAAGTTTTGAATTCGATAAATTCATTACAGACTGAAAAATCAGAAATGTACCAATCTTAAATAAAATAATGTGTAAATCTTCGTCGTTTCATCATCAGTCTCGTCTTTTTCTTCGCAATACAATGAATAATAAGAAATTATTTAAATTGGTATGTAATAATCAATTATTAAATTTTAAAAAATCTGAGTAAATATTAGATTTTATTTTTAAAAATAAAATTGCAATGAGGAAATTGAATTCATAAAATTCATAATAGCACAATTTGAAAGTTTCAAAATAAGTAAGTCGGAAGGTCTTTAAAAAAAAAAGTAACATTTAAAAAAAAAAACACGTGTTCCATTTCTCATCAATGAAGAAAGAAATCTGAAAAGACTTCCTTCGTATAAATAGAAACAGGTCATTTTTATTTCGTCTCTCTTATTTATTGTTGTTGTTCACATTTTACACGGTGTCTGTTTTTTTTCCTCTCTCTTTCCTCATTGTTCTTAAACTTGTTTTATAGCATTGGAGGAATTTGTCTCTCTATTGTTTCCAGATCGATGTCAAGTTATGTGTGAACGTGTAAAGAAGCCGGGATAATGTGCTAGCTAGTTAGTATATGAATAGAGAGGTTTAAAGGTTTCGAACCCGGACTGGAAAAGCACGATAATCACGATTTGAACTTCGAAAGATTTTTTTTTTTTTTTTTTTTGCGCATAATTTTGAAAGTGTGAAAACTTAGGAAAGAAAACGATTTAAAAAACATTGTCTGTATTTGGCGGGATCAGAAAAATCTTTTCAATTAAGAAAAAAAAAGGACTTTTCTTTTACAAATAAAAATTTTACTCTCTCTCTCTAATCAAGGCATTCTTTTTAAAATCTGGTTTCTACAAAAAGAGGAATGTAGTGAGTATCGTATGTGCTGCCGTCACATAAAAAGCGGAATAACGTTTTACTTTTGTTTTTGTATTTTCTGAAATTATTTTAATGTTTAAAATATAAAGAAAGCATTGAAGTTATTTAAAACAAAACAAAGAATTAAAATTTGTAAATCTCGTTACTGCAATGTTGTCATTGTTCATTATCGACTGGACAGTTATGAAAATTGTAGAAATATTTTTTAGTATGAATATTAGAGACATGTTAAAACCAAAAAGCAACACAAATAGGATCAAAATATAAATGGAAGACGCTGAAAAAAGCCGAAATTCTTTTTAGAAATTTGCGTGTCTAGTAGCAAAACAGATCACCTATGCATTAAAAAAGAAAGAAAAGATTCAAGAAACTAATCGTTGTTCGCTTAAATTCAAAAGCTTTTGATTTTGTGTTCATTAAAAATAAATAAATACAAATCTTTGCAATAGGTTATTCTCAGTCAAAATATAAATGTATGCCAAATGACACCGCTTCTAAAAAGATAGTTGAAGCGGCTAGTAAAAACTTACCGCCCACTAAAAATATGTAGAGCTTTTCAAACTCTATAATACGCTTGTATTTCTTTTCCCTTTGTAAACTGTGAGTTATGACATTGACTAAAAAATGAACTTTCACTATATAATTAGAGTAGACGCATGTACTATACGAACATTTCAAGTAAATGTAATTTATTTATATTTTTACAAATGTTTGCCTAAAACGTTAATTTTTTTTTTTTTTGTCATCTTTTCCTAACCTGAAAATCAACTAATTGTTGTTGGTTTGAGTAAATTCGAAAGCCTTCGAGTTTGCGTCCCCTAAAAACATAAACACGCAACTTTGCAGCAGGCCATAGTCAGTCAATAATACAAATCTACAAGTGACTACTCTTCTCCAAAGCGAAGAGGAGGAGCTTGTTGTTTGAAATGTCAATTTATCTTTTCATATCATGAAAAGGTAAATCAAAAAAAAAAAATCAACTTCGACACACGTTGATATGCAAACATTTGGTTGTAAAAATGTTTTAATTAAAATTTACCACAAAGACAATGTCGCTATAAAATTACTTAAGTGTCACGGCCTAATGAAACTAAATACTTCGATGAGCTTCGTACATAGGAAATGTTTCACCAGGATATTCTTTCCGAGGTAACAGCACATACCTCACTACGCGTCCATCTTGATTTTGTTGTTGTTTTTAAGTCCTTTTCTGTCGTCGATAAGTTCGATAAAGTTTTGTTTTTTTGTTTTTATAAACATTTCATTTCAGTAAAAATTTATCTAAGTTTAAAAAAAGTAAAACTATATTTTTCCGATCCAATGTCTTTTTTTTATGGAAATGACGTTTATTTCTTTGGGAACTTTTTATTTATTATTTTCTCGACAAAATTAAAAGTTCTTAACTTGGAAGCGATTTTGGCTCTGGTGTGTGTGTGTGTGTGTGTGGGGGGGGTGATGTACAAATGTACTTATGTCTAAATTGGATTCTAACTTTGTCCTCATTAGTATCTTTTTTTTTTTTTTTTTACAAGTCTGTCGTTACGAAAAAATTACTAAGCTCTCTTTAAATTCCATTCATTTATTTATTTAATCGTAATCTAATTTTTATTCTTAAATTAAAAAAAAAAACTCTTGTGAAGATGTTCCTCAACTGCTTCACTTCATTTCAAGTTTAAATAATCCTAATTTCGAGAAATAGTTTTTTCCTCCAAGACAATAATACGGATTTATTGTTTATAATCTTTAGAAAATTTGGATTTTTAATCATCCAACATTTCTATTTGTTTTGTAAGTCTGAATCTACCATCATATATGTTAAGACATACTGAACTGATCACCATTTTCTTGTCTTAATTATTTAACCCTTATTTATTTAAGTTTACCTCAAATATACCTGGCCAACGGAAAAGCCCGCTCAATAAAAGTCAGTACCATTAAAAGTTTTAAGTTAAAACTTTTCAACAGTTATGCATAAAAGATTCGTAATTATCACTTTAAAAATTCTTTGTTAATTTGACACCGTACCAACGTCTTTCCCACATGAGCCACGGTCTTTACCATCCGGTTTTGACAGTGAACAATGAATGATTTATTTAAAACTAAAGTGATTTTTTTTCTTACATTCTTCCTTTCATACCAAACAACTGACAAATATCTTATTGCCGAACTCTTTTTCTTTCTAAATGATTGGATGAGTGAAGTCAGTAAAGAATGATTGGCAGGATGAAGAAAAAAGGGTGTTACCCGGAAATTATTTTTTGCATTGTATACGTCGTATACATTTTTTTTTTTTTTAACTTCAATTTAAGTAATTTCTTAAAAACAAAAATGACTGTTCGTTTCTTTTGGCATTTAAAGACAGTTCTTTCTTAAACTAAAAAAACTGAATTTCTTTTTTTTTTTTTTTTTTTTTTTTTAACCAACCACTATGAAAAGATAGGGAAAAAAAGACGAGGTCACTCTTCTTGGGCAATGTATTTTTACAATTGCTCGCCTCTTTTTGACAAGCCCAAAATGTGGGTTACTTTACTTACTACCTATCTTAACTAATTTAGTACAAGACTACAAGTATGGGGCACCCAGTGAGTATGTAGAATTCATAAATTAGGAATCATCAGATTTACTTTCTTTCATCATTGATCTATGGCAAGATTTCAAAATCATAATATTGATTATTGATAAGTTGGAATAAAGAAAAAAAAACAACTAAAAAAACAAAACGAGAGATTAAAAAAGTGTCATAAAATGACTCTAAAAAAAAAAAAATTATTCACTGAATCGTTTTTCGATTCTTTTAAAAAGTTGAGGTCCCAAGAATTATGACGAAAAGTAGCTAGCAGCACTTTTGAATTATTTTAATTTAATTTTAAAAATTTAAAAATAAAGCTTCTTGGGAATTTTATTCTTGTGGTGAAGAAATGTTTTGAAATTTAGTTACGTCTGTCATTCTCATGTTTGCTGTGGATTGTATGGGAGAAACATGGGAAATTCTTATCTTGTGTTATGCGTTTCGTCTTTCGAAAAGACTTCTTCAGACTAATGTTTTTTATCGATAGAATCATTGTCATATCACGAGTCCTGTAACTCATTAAGATCGTAAGGGCACCGCTTGTACTGCAGCCATAATATCAAGGGTGCGTCTCTAGATAGCCTGAAGGATCCCATCCCTCTTCAGTTTGGGAAGTGGGGGGGAGAAGTCTTTTCGAAGGACAAACGCCTGACATTGGATTATTTAACAATTTTGTCATTTAGTTATCCACCATGCATCGCATGTATTTCACCTGTTTCATAAATAATAAAAAACAGTAAATTTATTTTTAAACTGCATAGGTTCAGGTAAAATTCAACTGTGACGTTAGCAAGTTAAATTGGAGTGGAGGAAGCACAACTTTTGAAAAGTAACCCGTTCCTCTTTTTACTGCTTTGCAATTAAACACGATCGCTAACGCAAACTTTAGTGAATCTGATCCTAAGGATTCCTTATACTCATGACCTTGTGCCATGCATGGTTTAGCTTACTCTGAATGAAGAACACTTTTTCATAGACTACAATTCTTTTTAGAATCGGTGAGATGTTATTGAAACTGACATTCTACTGAAAAATATTTTTTGTAATGATTAAATTAAATAAGGAATAAATAGGAAAACTTTTATAAATTTAACGTGTTTCACTTTTATTTTAAACGCTTTCCTATTCCTTATTTAATCATTAGGGGACATGGTGGAGGAATGGATAGCAGGTCTGATGGGGGAATTCCAGCCGAGTACATTCAATTTTTCCTTGGGAAAGATATGATGAATCTATCACTTTCTCTCCCGTCATATAAATAGCAGGAAATATTGGATTCTTTAACCTTGATTGGCAACCAGTCTAGGAGAAAGGTTGGACTTCGTCAGGCCGTCTTGCTCTGGAAAACCCCACTGCTGTTGTGGCTACAATAGACTTGGTGCCCATACGGTTACCGGATTTGGGATAGTCTTTTAATCATTCCGTTGGATTTAATTCCTGTTTCAATTCACACACATTCACACCCCCGCTATTATATATAGCGTGGGTGTGAATTGAAACATTTGAGAGAGAGCATCTTCCGTCTTTTAAAATTAACTTTAGAGAATAATAGTTTTGTTTTTAGGATCTGCTGAATATTGTAAAATGTAAACCATTCTTTAAATTAATATATCTTTTTGTTCTTAACGTTCTAAAAGCACTTGATTTAGTTTGAATTGATGAGAAAAAAAAATTAAGTTTTACTTTTATTTATCAGTTTTTTCTTCTTCTTTTAACTTTGTTACTTAAGAAGAGACTTTGAAAAGAGAAAAGTAATTTTCTTGCCAAAACTCGCTGCATCATGTTTGACTACAAAAAAACTGTAAAATTAATTTCCTGTTTTTCGTTGCTGTCAACGAATATGGGGAAAACAACTAAAACAAAACATTTTCGTTCTTCTCATAATGTAAATATTATTGAATTCAATTTGGTATTGCAGAAGAACGGAGTTCACTTACATTTTAAAATTTTCTATAGTTTTTTTTTTTTTTTTTTATAACAATAATCTGGTTAAAATAATAATAATAAAAAAAATAATCCAGTAATAAAATTCAAATACCTGAATTGGTTTCAATATTTAAAATGTGGCAAATTTAAACTTGTCAATAATAAATGTATTGTGTATTGTAAAAATGTAAAGTTATTCACTACAGGGACACTTGCACTCAGATTTTGCAAACATTTTTGCGTTAACTTTTACAACATTCCTTAAATATTAAATAATTTTAATGCGGCAATTGATTGTGTGTCCATGTCGCTTTCATCTGTTTCCCCGATTTTATCAATCAAAAGAAAAAAAAATGATATGGTTAATTATTTCGAATATTTATTTTCAACCCTTTGAAATTTCTTTGACACTGCTGCTGTAAATCCTAAAAATTTGATCGATCCTTCGGGTGTTGGGTCGGAGGGTTGAAAGATAAAAGAAAGAAAAAAACTAGTCTCTGCTCCTGTGACTGGGTTGGGTCGACGGGTTGGTGGTGGTTGGGGTGATGTTTCACTTTATGTCTATTACACTGTATAACCAAACACTTCCTGGTTGGTGGACTGTTTTGGAAATGGAATAGAGGAGAGCAGCGTTGATGTAATCTAGGTTCTTCCCTCCCCGCCTCTTCGCAAAAAGTAGATAAAGGAAAAAGTTTGTTTCACTTTCCTTTAACCTTGCTCTGTTCATCTCTACACACATGCGCGCACTAACCTCCATGTATTATCTGTCTGTCATTTCACTCAAAGCAAGGTGATAATGCCACTAAGACGCAAGGGGATACTACTGGGATTGAATGAGAAAGACTTTAGAAGGAACCTTAAACCCAATCCTGAAAATCAATCCATCGAATATTCAATATCCTTTTTTTTCTTTTATGTCCCATGTCCCTTGAGGGCGAATTCTATCATGACCCTCCACATCCTCCTGTATCTTGTAGATCTTAATAAGTTTTATCTTTTTGTTATTTCTCCTAAACCTCTATCTATCTATCTATCTATATATATATATATATATATATATATATATCTATTTTACCCCCAATCAAGGCGATAATGCCGCTAAGACGCAAGATTGAAAGAAAATGAGAAAGACTTTAGAAGGAACCTTAAACCCAATCCTGAAAATCAATCAATCGGATATTCAACATTCTCCTTTTAATGTGCCATGTTCCTTAAGGGCGAAGGCGATCATGGCCCTCCACATCCTCCTGTCCTTTGTAGCTCTTAAGTTTTATCTTTTTGTTATTCTCCCAGACCCCAATCTGTCTGTCTGTCTCTGTCAGTCATTTCACCCCAAGCAAGGCGATAATGCCAATAAGATGCAAAGAGGCTACTGGGATTGAAAGAGAATGAGAAAACTTAGAAATAACCCAAAACCCAATCATAAACAGGAAACAAGGAATATTGTGTGTTTACATATATGTCAGGATTGTGTGATTTTCAGCTTGTATATCTCTTATTAAAAATATTGATAATTTCTTTTTTCGTGGAATGTTAGGATTTATTATGCAAAGGGATTCTCTCTTTCTCCCCAATTTTTCTCTCTTTCTCCCTCTCCAAAATACAAATCAGGGAGAACAGGGAGAATATACAAGAGACATTCTAATATTAAAATGTACCCCCACTTCTTTCAAATATACCTCATCCCACATTTTAATTTAAACATTATTGGCACAGGATGGAGATCAGTGAAAATCTTGCCAATAACTCATTGAATTAATTATTATTATTATTATCATTATTAAGCATACAATATTTTTTATTTTAAATTTTATAAAAATGTTTTTAAATTAATTCTCCTCTCTCCCTCTTGAAAATGTTTCAGAAACTGTTTTATTGAAATAACTGTATTCATTTTTAGTGGGGGAACCCCCCCCCACACACACACACACACAGTCTAAATGAGTGGTGGTTTTGGAAAGAAATAAGCATTTTTTTTTCTCCAAACATTTTTGCAAACTTCCTTGAATTGGCAAATCAAACTTTTTAAAAGAATAGTGATGCATTTCTGATTTACAAAGGAAAATGAAAACAAAACAAAAACCTGTTCCTCTCTCTCTCTCCCCCTCCCTCCACTTAATCATAAATGATCTTTTTCTTTTTTATGTGAATAATTCTGTTTTATGAGTAATTCTCTGAGTCTGTTTGTTTATACTAAAAAAAAAAATTGATTTAAAAAATAAAAATTGAAAATTTTTTTTTTCTGTCTGGTTGATATTGAAATAATTGTTTTGACTGAGTAAAGTTTATTTCCCCCCCCCATCCCAAGATCAGATTTTGTCTGACAATAATCAGCAATTTCATAATTGCCAGTAATAAATAAATAAAATATTTATAAGTTAAAAACTGAAACAATAAAAAATGATTATAAATAACAGGAGAAGGGAAAAGATCCAACTAAAGTGTATCTTAACTTCTAATAGAATATTTAGGAAATAATTTGTGATTGAAACAGTGATATTTATAAGTTTGCTATATAGAGTAAGAATTATGATGATCACAGCTGTTTTGTTCCTGATGCCAGTTCATCTTGCTGACTTGAAATGTCTTGTAGATGGAGTGAAAAATGTAAGGAAAATATACAAGAACTTATCAATGAAATTTAGATAGAGATAAATATCTATATCTATATATATATATATATATAGAGAGAGAGAGAGAGAGAGCACTTTAAATTGAGTAATACCATTTTGCCAAACTGCATTTACTAAAAGATGTACTTTTTTTTTCTCTCATCTAATGCTACTGCACACTTAGAATGTAGTATAGTCGGGGCCAGATTATGAACTTTTGGGGCCCCTAAGCTAATGAAATTATGCACCCCACACACAACAGAGCCACCTTCTAACTTGCCCACACACATCTTGAATATTTTTACTTGTGATATATTTTAGCAATGTTTACATAACTTGAAGTAAAATTATTACAAATTCTTTAAATAAACTAGAATAACTATTCTTTGTTTGTCAATAAATATATTCTTAAATAGTAATAGTAAAATACCAATATTTTACTATTTACTGCAAACCAAATTAGTACATATTTTGACACAACTGTAGTAAAAACAGACAAAACACTAATTCTTTTATAATCGGCATTATAACAATAAAACAATTAAAAATAATGAGTTTCTCATACTGATATCATTTCAGTTTATCAAATTATTTAGAAGTTATAACATCAGGAAAATTAAAATCATTGCATTATAAAAGCTTGAAGCCCTACGCTTCAACCTATTTTATCCAACACAATAATCCAGCCCTTGGCTGCGACCTATACTCGCCTAAATGATTATCTGGCCCTGTGTATATTATCAGCATAACTTTTATTTGTATTAATAAAATTTGTGTGATTTGTCATTGTTACCATAGCCTAAAAGTAAACCTGTATGATCTCTGAGACATTTTAAAGCTAAGTTACTTTATTTAACATGGTGACTTGAGTTTTAGTGCTTGCTTACATCTTGTCCAGAAATTTGGATTAATGTTTTTAGAATAGCTTAAGAATTTTTATTTTTCTTGATCATTCCATATAAATCTTTCACTGTATACTGAGCCTTGTTTTGTGAAATTATTATTCAACAAATATTAGGGCATATTTTCTGCAAAATTGATTTTCTTTCTTTTTTTTTTTAATTATTGTAATCAAATATTTAAGCATAGAAATTGCAGATGAGTTTTAATATTTGAATAGATTTTGCTTGTATACATAAGAATCCATAATGTATTTGTTTATACCATGTGGTAATTCTTTCCACTTTTTCCTTAAAATTTGACATTTTGAAATGCTTGATTTAAGAGACTGAAGATAATGGCTGTATCATTCATTCATCTTGTTTGTCAGATAAAGTAGCTTGATTTTTTTTTTTTTTTTTCATCAGAATTGAACTCAATGACTTAGATACCAAGAATGTGTAGCAGCAGCAACTGCCTCAAAAGTTGCCTTGTTGCTGTTGACAATCACTACCATTGCTCTCTTCATTCCATCATTGCTCTCCTTTCCCATATGTTCTCTCTCTCTCCTTTTCCCCCCTATTGCATGCACTCTTTTCCCCCACATTTTTTTTTCTATTGATCTAACTTTTTTACTTCCCTATCATTTAAAATAATTTTTTTTCGAAAGCAAATAGATAATAAAAGAAATACTCTTAACATTGTATTGAGCTGCCTTTCTTCTCTCTAAGAATTTATAGGAATGGAATTCCTAAAATATCTAGGATGTGCCCATAACGCAAATTGGGTAGATGGGAGAGGTGGCTACAACTGGTATGGGGGTAGGGGTGGATTACCAAGAAACAACATTTGTACATTGATGATAACCATCTGCCTACCTTTACCACTACCCAACACCTCTAATGTGCCTTTTATTCCCCCCCCTCTACCCCCTAACCTTTGACCCCCTACTTTCACTTCTCCACTCGCATCTCTGCATGAGACGGAAATATTTCTTTGTGTCTTCTCAGCATGACATTTTTCTCTCATCTTCTACACTGTTGAATTGATCAATAACTTGAGTCACTCCTCTGCCCCAATTTTGACGACCAGTCCTCCTCCTCCTCCAGTTTATTGGAATCTGTCTGAGAAATAAATAGGGGTGGGGAAGGTTCAGAAGGTGCAGGATTGTTGCATTGCCACAAAAGTGCATGCAGAAAAAGGACAGGTTTTAATTTATCAGTGCATATTTGTTGATTTCTGTCCGTCTTGGTTTTTTTTTTTTTTTTTTTCTATTTTTCAGTTTCGGAAATTCTCATTTATCCTTTGAGTACATTATTAATTTTTTTTTTTTTTTTTTTTTCTAGGCAAATGTTGTCACTTCATTCTTTATAGATGTTTGTCTGTCTGTCTGTCTCTATCTCCCTCCCTTCCCATTCCAGTAGATATTTTGATATTTATAACTCTCTATGATGTCATGGATTGTCTAATTTGAGATGATGTCATAAAATCCTGATGGAAAAATTTAAGAAAACAATTTCAGACTAAAAACAAAAATCTAACAAACCATATATTCTTTCTAGTGTGTGTGTGTGTGTGTGTGTGAACTAGTAAGCTTGGTTTGGCTCAAGGCCATAATAATTGAGCATTTAAGGGTCACTCACTATCACTAGCTAATTGCATGATCAGCTATTTGTACTGATGATCATTTTAAGGTGGTGGGTGTCATGCCTCATCAATGGATATAGAGTGCTTCTTAAATCTTTTGGAATCTTAAAGCATGAATTGGTTTCCCTGAATTAAAAAAAAAATGATAGAAAATAGTCTTTATCATATGATTGAATGATTTTGAGAGATTTTTAAAATGTCTGGTAAGAAACTGGAAACAATCAGCAAATTACTCAATTTATTAGAATTCCCTAAACTTTTTAATAGTGACTTGTGTCTGTGTGTGTGTCCTGAAAAGCTCTTGGTTTTATCAAATGATCAAACACCTATGTGCCATGTCCCTTCAGGATATTGGTGATCATGGTTCTCTATAATTTCCTGTCATAGGAGCCATGAGTTTTCTTGGGATAGTGGAGTTGTTTCTTGTTGCTTTTTCCACAGTGATTTTATTGAGACACCACCTCTAGTAAGCTGACCATTGACTTGTCAAGAGTTCTTCCACTCTTTGATAGGTCTTATTTTTCATCCTACAGCGTTGTTAATGACCCAACACACCCTCAAGAAATTGGAGTGGGTGTGCTGGTTTAGTCAACAACCATCCAACAATAGATTTCATATATAAAAACTTAGCTTGGGCCAAGAACTTTTTGTCACCAGTCCTTTTGTATGTGTATTCTTAGGTGCCTAATATAAAGGAGGATTTTAATAATTCTGGGGCTCAGAATTTTTCTCTATACGGTAAATGGGAGTGGGTGTCGGTAAAAGGAGCAGTTGGAAATCCCTTTAAACTTAAAGGGTGAAAATGTGAAATTAATAAACTGGGTGATTTTTAATAAGCTTGAAGGCTCAGTAAATCAGAATCTCTTCTTCTCCCAGCTATGGATTAAATAACAGGACGGACAGTATCCTATAGCCTTGGTTGGCAACCAGTCTACTGCAGAAAGTAATGGCAACCTAGCATGGGAATCCTTCTGTCAAGTCAATCATGAATCAAAAAAAGACATGATCACTCATGCATGTGGCACTAAAGAAAGGAAGAGTAACACACCGCCTCCCTCTGTCTTTTCTACAAATATTTTCATGGTAACTGCTTTGATGAGCTATTGTTGCTAGTTCCCAAACTGCATGAATTTAAATATGCTACTAGGTTGGCATTTCAGTCCCACCCTTTCACTGTTGAAACTGTTAAATGTAGCCATCTCTTGTACTCCAATAGCTTCATGTCTTGCAGTTCCCATCTGTGGAACTTCCTTCCTCTTACTTGCTTCCCCGATAGCTATAATCTCCAAATATTCAAATGCAATGTCAATTGACATCTCCAGATGCCTTGATCTATTCCCTGTCCTTCATCCTTCCCTCCTTCATGCCTCATAACTCTTGCTCCCACTTTCTGTAACCCCTTGCATGCTAGTGGCACTCCCGCCTTGCTTGGGGCGAAAAGTTTAAAAAGAAAATGTTATTGGTACAGAATGTGGAATTGGTGAGCCAAATTCAAATTCTGGTCTTGTCTTTTATGTTCACTCCTCACAATTGCTTTTGGAAAAAGACAGGATTCTATCTCTTCTCTTCTCTGCCCCTAATTTAAATAACAAGATACTAAAACTAAACTCTGTAAACTTCTTGGCATCCAGTCGAGGAGGAAGACAATTCTGAATACAAAACTATGGGGAAAGCAATGGGAAATCACTCCTGAATTATTCCCAAGATATCATGGTAATTCACAAATATTAAAGGAAGCTGTAGAGAACCATAATTGTCAATGTCCTGAAGGAACATGTTATTTAAAAAATAATAATGTTCAATTTGTGTGATTTAATTGAGAAATGTTGAATTTAAGTGCATTGACAAGACTTTTTAAAATTCATATTTGTTGTGTATATGTCTATGAACTCATTGACTGACTTGTATGTATGTATGTGTGTGTGTGTGTATTCCTGCCAATGGTCAAATTTTGGGAAGTGGGTCAAAAGAGCGTACACACACACCCACATGAATCTAGATGAAATGTCTACATGAAGTAACTGACCAAGAAAAATATGTAAATAAGTCATAATCTGGCTAAATGTTTCTATTCTAAATAAATTCTTTCTGTGAATCTTGAGCTGTTTTCAATTTAAAATACCTTACTTAATCCAGAACAAAAACTGTTTTTAAATAATTCTGAAAGTTTTTGTAGATTGTTTCTGACAAACAAGAGAACAACAACAACTTTGTCTTATTTTAATATTGCTTATTGTCACTGGTTTCTTTCCGTCATACTTGCTTATTCATGCAAAAAATATTCAAAGCTAACATATTGCAAATATTTGGAGTAGGCATTCCTTCGTATTTACTTCAAGTTCCATGTTGAGTGCTATGTTTTGTTTTTTTTTTTCTTTTTCATTCTTTCTCCTCCCCTTGTGTGTTAAGCATTCAAATCCTTATTTTTAATCAATTGTTCTTCATGTCTTCTTTGACTTGTAGATTGTGTAATAGTTATTGGTGCCAAAAGTTAATTCAGTATACCAAATTGAATTTTGAATCTGTCCAGTTTTGTTCACTTCATGTTAATGTCTTTTCAAAAAGGCATGAATCCATCTTTTTTCACTCGCTATGGGTTAAATAGACTGGTCTGTCTTAGCTTGAGGAGGCAAACAACCTTGGAGAAGAGAAACTGAATTGAAAACCAGCTTAAAGAAGGATGGGCTCAAGGCCCATCACTGCTGTCATGGCTGCAGTCCATGTGGTGCACTTAAGATGCTAATCAGTTATAGGAGTTAAGGTGTGATGGCCTCCTCTTGAGTAAATTACCTCATGGAAGCTGAAAAAGCCAGTGTATCTTTATTGAAAATGGAATTGGCAAAAATTTAATTCCTGCTGGAACTTGTTCTTCTCAAACTAATACATGAATCTGATTTTTCTCTATACTGCCTCACTCTCTCTTTCTCTCTTCCTCCCTTCCTATATACGTATATACCCAAGTATAGGATTGGTATAGACAGAATAAAATTCTAATAACCAAAAACATTATTCTTAAGAGTGCTCAATACAGAGTAAAGCAAAGAGTATTTAAAATTTGTAACATAAATATGTTATAACATCACTACAAAAATAGCCATTTTGTTTAACACTTCTGGTGTTTTGTCAAGTGATGATGTTGGTTCTGATCAACACCATACTTACCTGGATTATGTCAGAGGGTATTCTTGGGAAACTGACTCTGTTTTTATGTGGTCTATAGGGAATTTTTGCCCGAACCTACAGGCTCGGATACCCCACTTTAAACTCTGCCTTGTGCCACATCTTGCTGCGTGGGGCAGCAGATAAATAATTATAACATGTTTATATTACAATTTTTGAATAAATACTCTCTCTCTCTCTCTCTCTCTATATATATATATATATATATATATATATATATATATATATATATATATATATATATATATATATATAATAAATAAAGAGAGAATTTCTCCAAATATAAAGTTTGTCACTTAGCTTGCTAACTGATTAGTGTTACCTTCAGCATCTGACTTCAGTTTTGTAGATAGAATCTCCAGCAATCACTCTGCCCACTCATCAGAGAGTTATACACAGTCTCTCTCATCCACCCACTCAAAAAAAAAAAGTGCCATGCATGATACAAGCTTGGGTGTCCATGTCTCTTTCAATTCGTGACTGACTAGGTAGAAGATTTTCCTGCAGTAGGTTGTCATTTCAATCTGTGGTAGACTGGTTGCCAACCCATAGCTGAAAGAGTAAAGATGGATTCATGCTTTTCCCAAGGGCATTTGCACATAAGTGAATGTAACGAACCCAACTGGAATTTGAACTCTGCTTTCCGATTTCTCATTCCGGGCCAATATCCATTACACCACCTGCACATCTCTATACCATCTCATTTGATAAAAAGTCTTGTTGCTGGGATGGTTGACAGAGAAGAGAGCCAGTTCACTTGGACAAACCACTCTTCTCTAACTACAATATCTGGCAAGACAGTAGCAATAACAAGCTGTTACACTTATTGCCAGCATTCACAAGAGAGAGTTAAACTCTTCCTCTTCCCCCCCCCTTGTAAACCTGTGGGTGGAATTATTTTCTAGGTTTTATCTCTAGAAAGAAAGAAAAAAGAGCTATTTGTATTTTTTTTATTTTATTTTTGTATTCAACTCTCAAAATAGGCATCTGGAAATGGTGCACTCAGAATCAGATAAAAGTTTGATTTCAAATTTGAATGTATTTATTGTTTGAAAAAATGTATGAAATCTTCTCCCTACTTTGCCCAAGGAATATCTTCAAGTAAACCTTTGAAATCTATATGAAGTACCAGAAAGAACTATCAGGTTGATTGGGGGAGTATTTGATATTGGTTGATCTGGTTTGTTGATGACTTAAGTGAAACTGACAGATACTATGCACCATTTCTACATCCACACAATTTTGTTCACACACACACACACACCATATATACTTGTGTAACGTGCAATCTTGCATATCATAGGACCCCCAAATTTTCACTTATAAAAAATGATTTTATCATGTATCTCATGTATCCTGCATGTTCCTTTTTTGAGAGACCAAATTACAATAGACTAACCTCTTTTCCTCTATCTCATTATATCTTCTAGTTAAATACATTAAAAAAGTAAAATAGGATGATAAAAGTGTCGTTAGTAATGCTATACCTGTTGTGTAAATGCATACAGCCACAAACAAGAAACAGGTAAACATCTCATAAATGTAAACAATGGAAAAGTGAGGATCGAACTCTCTTCAGTTTTTAACTGTTTTAGTGAGACAAGCTTCCTAACCATTACACTGTTTTTTTTTTTTTTTTTTTTTTTTTTTTTTTTGGTTTTTAAGAAAAAAAGAATATATATATTTTCAGCATTTTACCCCAAGCAAGTAGGGAGTGCCACTAGCACACAAGGGGTTACAGAGAGTAGGAGCAAGAGTAAAGATATGTGATACAGGAAAGGATGAAGAGAAGGACAAGGAATAGATCAAAGCATCTGGAGATGTCGATTGACATTGCATTTGAATATCTGTAGATTATATTTATCAGGGAAGAAAGTAGGAGGAAGGGAGTTCCACAGAGGGGAAGTACAAGACATGATGCTATTGGAGTAGAAAAGACAGCTACATTTAACTGTTTCGACAGTGAAAGGGTGAATTTATATTAATGTTTATTTATAATAAGACACAAACCTAACTTATTAGGCCAAAGAAGGTCAAAAATGTGCACATTTACAATTTATATTTATAACATATTTATTTTATGTATATATTTATTTTTGGCCATATATTTATAATATATTTATTTTATCTATATATTTATTTTTGGCCATATCACATTGAAACACTCTTGATCACCGAAGTTAAGCAATGTCGATCAGTACCTAGATGGGTGACTGCTTGGGAATACCAGGTGCTCTAAGCTTGAATGTGCAGGTGGTGTAATGGATAAGGGCTTGGAATGAGAAATTGGAAAGCCAAATTTGAATTCCAGTCAGGCTCATTGCATTCACTTATGCACAAATATCCTTGTGAAAGGTATGAATCAACCTCTTCTCTCCTCAGCTATGGGTTAAAATAGTAAGACTTGTATCTGAAAAATAATTTAAAAAAAAAAAAAAGGAATTCTGTTTATAATCTCAAAATACTTTGGCTTTAAATAACTTACAAAAGGTTGATAAGCTGTATAAAAAAATCAAACACTCAATCAGCCATATTTTCTATTATTTATCACTTTGTTTTCTTTTTGTTTTTTTTTTTTTTTTTTTTTTTTTTTTAAATCAATTTCTAAATATTTTTATAATGCCATTCCATTCGATGATTTTGTTGCCAAACCCAATCAGAAATTTGAGGTAAGATAGTGCATTATGAGCACTGCATGGGAGTCATGTTTTTATAAATATCACTTTTGCATGTGAATCCCCGGAACTGCAGCATGGTGGGGAACTGACAATTCCTTCCATGATCAAATGGTTGGTTAAATCTGTGGGTGGATTTCAGACTTTAATAACAATCTTTTTATTTATTTTTGTACACTGCTTTATCAAATGCTACCCCTATCCCAAAAATTGCATTGCCTGTTCTGAACTACCACACGCTCCTCTCTAACTCCCAATCAAAGAAAGGGGAGGAAGGGGGCACTGTTAAGTTAGTATAACAGGAATAAATTTACATTTTCTTCATCTGTGTATACGAGCCATTTCTTTCTTTTTTTTCTGCAGTGATCATATGAGTACCAGTGTTTCAACATGATGTAGCTCATAAGCATATATATATATATATATATATATGATAAAATAAAGAACAAATATGAAGCATATATCAATCTAACATGTTTCACTTTTTATTAAAGCTTCATCAGAGAATGAGAGAAATCAGACAAAAAGACAAACTCTGGTATTATCAATTTCGTTTGGGGTCAGTTATTGATATACGTTATAAATATATTTGTTCTTTATTTTATCATCCTGTCAGATTCTGATCCATATTTGATTTGCATTTGATCTTAGGTAAAAAATGCATTTTTTACCTAATGACCTGATGAGACCTCACTAGATAAGGCATAAGGGTAAAGTGTTTTTATTTTCATTTTATAATATTAACCTGGTCTTTCTGATCTGGGTATTGACCAATTTTTTTATATATCCTTTTTTGGCATGGTAATTTTACAGCATCATATTTTAAATATGTTGTGTGTATGTGTGTTATATATATATATATATATATATATATATATATATATATATATATATATAGAGAGAGAGAGAGAGAGTTGTCTGATTCTAGTGTCTCTTGCAATTAAGGTTCTCTTCTGCTTGCCTGACACAAGGTGTTTATCATTTTGCTTGCTTTTCAAAATTTCTGTCAAGTCCATTAATTTTTATGTTGGAAAAGATGAAACCCCAAGTCATTACATAAAGGTCTGTTTTGTATAATTTCAGATCTGTTCATATTTTTAGTGTGTAGGTCAGCTGCTGCTTCTTGTGAGATAAAAATGAAACTCGCACAAATATGGACAAAAGAACTTTGAAAAGGACAAATTTGTTAAAGAATCCAGTATCACTTCTTGGCCAACATCATTCAGTTTCATTTTCTTGTATCACTGAAAATTTGCAATGCATCTAATAATCTTAAATTATTTGAATTTGTTAGAGGAAGCTTGTTAGTAATTTTTCATTCATCTTTTTTCATTTCACATGGTTAAGTGGTTAGCATTAGCATTCTATCCAAAAGATTTGAGTTTGAATTACACCATGAGTTTAAAGAGAAACTTTATTATTATTATTATTATTATTATTATCAGTGAATTTTCATGCCTTCTAGGGAAAGGTAAGTGAGTGGTTTCTTGTTGCCTTCTCCAATTCAGTTTTCCTTCTCTTAGTCTAGTTGCCACCCAAAGCTAGAGCATCCAGTCAACATTGTTATTTAATCTATAACCTGGAGGTGGGTATAAAAGACTGATTCATGTCTTTCCCAAGGGAGTTAATGTGAAAAAGTGAATGGGACTGACTAAGCCAGAATTTGAACCAATACCACTTTCTACATTGATATACATAATACTACTTACACATTTTCATTGTAACTTTAAAAATAAATAAATTATTGAAAAAGTCTTGTTTGTTTTACAGCATATCAACTCAGTGGATCATTTAATGCTGAAATTTAATTCCCCCCCCCCAAATAAAGCCTTGTATTTGTTAATAGTAAAACTGCTGTTATGATTGTTTGTTTTTTTTAAATTATATAGTGGATCAGTATTTTGAAAAAAGTTTTTAAGTTTGTTGTTTGATAGTATTTTAAGCAGATTGAATTAAAATTGCTGCAGTTTGTCAGTATGTGTTTTTATGGTGAGTGGCTCTTGGTATGCCACACATACCAGAGGATCTTCCATTCTTAGGATATAAGAATATGGTAGTATGTTCAATATGGAACCTGGACATAATCACTTCTCTTCTAGTTTAGTGTTTCTGATACCATTCTCTTCTAGTTGGTTTAACTTTGTACAGTTTACTGTTTAGGGCGTATGTTGATTTCCAATGAATGTAAAAGTTTTTCGCCTCCTCTTTTCTATATGGATAATCATTGGGTTCACTTGTCTGACCTAGCTTTTCTCGTGGTTTGCAAACCTTTTTGCTTTCTTACCTGTGAATTTACTTATATTGTTTGCTTGCTTGCCTGATATCATTTAATTTTTGTCCCTCTTTTTTTTTCTATTGAAAATATTAATTCTGTTCATTGGACAGTTGTGTTATTTATTTTGCATTTGGACTTCTATCTTAACACAGGAGTTCCACAGGTTCTGCTCTTCTCTAATATATTGTTGGTTTCAGGTCTGTATATGGCTAATATCAACAATTACATTAGAAAAGAAAGAGTACTAATATAGTACTGTACATTTAATCAAGCACCCTATCTAATATGACACTGTAAAATACCTGTACACTGTTTATGCTACTGTTAAATTTACTCTTTTCCACTGTTCTGTTCTACCTGAAGGTGACATGGTTATAGAAAATGATGAATTTAAAACCATTTAAACACACTGGCATATGAAAAATGCTGAAACCCATATAACAATAAGCTATACACATAATTACACTGATGAAAATAAAGTGATAGCTTACCAACTAGCAGTCAGCTCACATAACAGCAGCTTGTATCCAGTGTTGCCACAACTCTGTAGTGTACGGAGCTTACAAACTGAGTTGGCTGCTCGATTGCTTCCGATATACATTAAAGGCAGGTCCATAATACCAAAGTATGAGTGTACTGTTTATGGATATTTAATGATGCAAGCACCAAGATGAAGACTATAGTCCATTGATGATTATTGTTGTTTTTGTTACTTCTGTTACTGCAAATACAGTTCCAAGCCTAAGTTGCAAGTTAGGCTGAACATTCCTTTTTTGTGTGCCGTACTAACAAAAGGTCTTGAAAGGAAGATTTGTTGATTTACGAAAGCAGAATCTTGTTCATAATCTATCTTTTTCTATCCATTGCTTTGTGTCACTCCAATTGTTGTAACTTAGGGAAGGTTACTGAATAGTATAATCATATGAAGGTTGGTAATGACCAATAATACTTAGGACATGAACAACACACATAAGATTTACCAGCAGCATGTAGTAGTCAACTGCTAGAAGTCAGTCAAGTGAATTCCACAATGGATCTCCATCTGAAAGACCAACATACAGTATTTACTACTGTATTTATGTGAATAGGGACATACCCATTATTGTCCATGCTACAACACCATTCATGTGAAAAGATAAGCAAAAGAATTGTTGGTAATGGAGAGGTAATAAGTTTTTATTAGTTTTTCTTTGAACGTGTATCAGTGATAAAAGTTGTAAGAGACACCAAAAAGACAGTCTTGTTTGTAAATTTATAAATACAAGAAAATAATGCTTCATTTAGTTTATATATAATAACCATGGTGTTTTTTAAAATGTTATACTATCTGGATATATCCCTCTTCTACTCTTATGTTGAAGGCCACCTGGTGTGAGGAGTAGGAACTTAAGTAATTTAAATGGCATCACCTGGTAATTATTCATTCTCAGTTTGAACAAAATATGATGATGGATGTTTCTTTTCTCTGTGCTCACCTGACCCTTGGAAACCTAAGGGGTCTTGATTTCTTATTCACTCCTTTCATTTCACATTAAATAGCTCCTATTGACCAAAACAGCTGGTCTCCCTCACCCACCCGTTTTTTTTTTTTTTTTTTTTTTATCTTTTATCCCATTTGTTGTTCAGCTTTCAAGCTGTCCACTGACCCCTATTACACTCTGTGTGTGATTTTTATAGAGAAGTTGGTGGAGTTACCTTCCCCATTAAGAAATTTCTAGAATCTAAGGATGGTCTGACCAAATGCTTTTTTTTTTTTTTTTTTTTTTTTTTTACCAAGACATACATATATGCCATTTTGGATTTGTCTTTTCTTTTTTTTTTTTCTTTTTTTTTTTTTTTTTTTTTTTTACTCAATCCATCATTTGTATAATACTTATGTTTACTTTCACCCTCTGCATACACAGAGGAGTTTTGCAAACTTCTCCACCTAACCCACTTACAAAAATTGTACCACATCAGGATTTATTTTAGAATCCATTCTTGGTCAAGCTAAGAATTTTTCAACGCCTTTTTCTCTGTGGGTGTTGAGACAAAAGATTAGTTCTGTATATCTGTCAAAAATGTTTTTAAACAGTCAGCCTTAATGTATCATAACTTTACAAAGGCTATCATTATTAACTCACTTTTTGATGCTAAATGAGAATAAGAAAGCATGCAATATATTTGCTTCAAAAGTGTTTTTCATTCTCTATGCCATTGGCTTAGATTAGAGCATATTCTTTGTCTTTTTTCTTTACTAATATTCACTCAAAACTAGGCCTAAGAATAACTCAAGGTAGTGTTACTGAATGAGCTGTGTAATATGAAGGTATGAGGAGGAAGTAGGAAATGATGATTATGAGGATATGGGGGATAGATAACAAATTGAATTCTTATTTTTAATCTCTTCATACTGTATAAGAAAATTAAATAAAAATTGAAATAATTTTATTTGAAATTTTTTTTGTCCTCAAAACTACTCAGTATTTGCCCCTCCCCCCTTTTTTTTTCTTCTTCCACAAAATAAAATTTTGTTGTTGGGGGGGGGGGCAAAGAGGGGAATTCTTACATGGAGAAGGGGGCAAAGGGGGGAATTCTTGTGAACAAAAACATCTGTTGTAATTTTTGTAAATTTTTCTTTTTCATGATAAACATTTGTTCTTATTTTAGAAAGCAGATATATATATATATATATATATATATATATATATATGAGAGAGCAATTATTAGTTGTTTTTTTTTAATCCACATAACTTTTCTTACTATAGACATAATAGTGGGTACATATATTTGAGCAGACATCCCTATGTGAATGTTTGTGTTCTTTCTTCTTTTTTTTTTTCTTTCTTTCCAAAAGACAAAGCATAAATGCATGTCAGTGGACACAGAAATCAACATGGCAAGGCAACTGTCAGTTTCATGTGATCTTCAAAGACTTTAACTCTTATCCCTGGCATTGAGCACTTTTTCCTTTTTATAAATATAACAAAAGTTAAACTATATATATCAAAACTGCATGTTGATTGGCTTGGTTGAAGCAATCATAAAACTATGGTTTCATACCTTAAGTGGACATCAGGCCATGGTCTGATGATTACTTAGACAATGAAACTTATATATATATATATATATATATATATATATATACACACTAAGGTGACAGTTTGTTTCATGATTGAACACAATAATGAGCTCATGCATGTTGGCTCAACTGTTTATATATGTGAGTCAGTGGGGTATTATGTGTGGCAAGGTCAGGTATTTCTGGTTTATTGTATTACCTCCACAGTTATTTGGTAAAAAATAAGTTATATTTCAAATTATTCTAAAGGCTATTGAATGGAAATAATTGTGGATCTGAATGTGTTTATTTGTAGCTATTGTATAGTGTTGTTTAACTTTTAACTCTTTATTTAATATTGATTACTTAGTGTATTTTGTATTTATTCATTAATTGTTGTTGATTATTGCATTTATTTGTTTATGTGTGCATTCATAGTTACTGAATTTATGTATTCATTTATTTGAATATTTTTTTGGTGGGATGTCTTATTTTACTTAGTTAATAAGTTTGTCAAAAGTATGTTACATTATCTGTGTTGTATATAACGTATATATTTGCATTTTTCACAGTAGTTTTTTTTTTTTTTACAAGGTAGTCGTTTTTAGTTTTTGATTTTTTTAAGTAATTCTCTTTCACCAACAGCAAATTTGTAAACAGCACAACTCTTTCTAAATATATAAGGGAAATTAAAAACAAATTACACCCAAAATATCAAGGAAAATATGGCAAATAGCAACAATAAATCCAAAATCTATAAATAAGGAGAAAATACGTTATAATCACTTTCCCAGACCCACACAACTTACTAAATAAACGATCAGAACTTATCCCAAAAAGTAGACACAGTAACAATTTTTTACTATGTGACTTAAAAAATGAAATATATATATATATATATATATATATATATATATATATATATATATATATATATATATATATATATATATATATGAGACAGAATTGCGCTTCAACCTAGATTAATCTACTGTGAATATGAGTCCTGTCTCAACTTTTAGGATGGCAAGGTCAACCTGTCAGCATTCTTGCTCTCTAAAATCATTCATTGAAATCTTGCTTCAGTAATGTATCCATGTTTGACAGGTAAATAGGTATAAAGAAGCTGGCATCATTTGTTGTCAAAATTATTCTCGAGGTATATGAATGAGGAATGCATTCCTTGCTCTACCTACCTACCTACCTGCCTGCCTGCTCTACCTGTTGTCTCATCTCAGACAACTTGTGAAACCTGTACTTAGACATCATCAACCTTCTGTGAGCTTTTTTTTTTTTTTTTTTTTGCCTTGTCTTGAGTTCCATTTTGTACTGTTGCCAAATATTAAGTATGTGGGAGTAGTGTTGTTTTTTTTTTTTTTGGGGATAGTGTCATAGCTCAGTTGGTGAAGTGTGGGTTCTTTAATCTTTATCATTCTGTATGTGACTTCATTTGCTGTTCAAAAAGTTTATACTTCCACTGAAGGTGATATTGATCCCTGAACAATAGTGTGTTTGAATTTCATAGTTGTGTTGTCATATCCTGTTATGGCAACAGAAAACAACTTTGACTGAAATTAACAATAAGGTTACTGCAATTGAGAGGTTTTGAAAAAGAATGCAGTGGAAAGGGAAGTAATATTAATAACTAGCAGTAGAGCCCGGTGTTGCCCGGGGATGTAACAGTAAGAGATAGATCAAGTATCGACCATCATAAAGACTGAAAAATAAAATTGACAAAGGTTATTGTTTAAGGTTGACGGACACGCATGTCTTAATTATTTTTTCGTTTTGTTTTTTTTTGTTTTGTTTTTTTTGTTGTTGTTTTTTTTTTTTTTCGAATTGGTCAAACTCAAACAAAAATATTGTTTTCAATCGTTATCGTCTACCGATTGAATAGAATTTCATTATAAACAATTGTCTTGTAAATGGAATTTTAAAGCATTCTGAATGTAAAAAAAAAAAAAAAAGTGTGCAAGACAATAAGAAACACTACCTGCCAAAAAAAAAGTGAAGTTTTATTGAAATCGGTTGAAAAATGTAGGAAATCCGATCCCATATATAAATGAACGCACACACACAAACAACCCAGGTTTTTATAATAAGTATAACTCGATATGAGTTGTCCCCCTTTCATTCCACGAAAGTGATGCCTCTTAATTGTGTTTTCAAATTGATTTCATGCAAAAACAATTGTTTTTCCAATTTTTGGCACTGTCAGAACCACCGCAAAGTAATTTTATGTAGTTCTGTGAAGTTTTGTTGAAATCGGTTGAAAAATGTAGGAAATCCAATCCAATATATAAACGTACAGACACACACACACAACCTGGGTTTTATAATAAGTATGATGCAGAGTGCTAACAGTTAACTCATTTGATTGGGTAATAAAAATGATTAGCCTACCTAAAAGGAAAGCTCTGTTACCAAAGCTCTTTTTTTTTCTTTATTTTTTTTTTATTATATATATTTTCTTCAAAATTTGCAACGTTTTAAATTTTATGTGTTTGTTTTTTTTTTTTTTTTACATTTGACCCAGTTAGATGTTCCTGACTAAACTCCTCATGTTTTTGCTACAAATGTGTCTATTTTGAAAATATAAGTTTTTAGTTAAAATATTGTTGGACAAATAGCATGAGATTTATAATAAATTTGATTAATGGTGGATATTTTCCTCCTGTACAAGACCTAAGAGGCACTCAAGTTAGAGGGTTACAGAGTAAGAGGCACAGTTTATGGGGATATGTAGGAAAGATAACAACGTATAATAAATTTCTCTTATTTAAAGTACAAAACTACTTTTTGGACCAATTTAAAAAAATTACCAAGAGTTTCCTCAAACTTTTGAATTGTAGTGTAATATGCTCATTTTTTTCTGGATTTTTAATGTAAAAATTATGAATTCATATTATACACAGGAACTAAATATTAACTTTTCTTTCCTGGCTTCATGTGTCATATTTGGGATATTATGACGTAAATGAACATATATCTATGGTCCAAACTAACTAATGTATAACAGAGTTTAAATTACTAATTAGACACTATATTTCTTTTTTTTTTTTTTTTAATAATCATATAGATATTAAGAGTATTTTTGTCTTTACTGCTGCCCATGTCAAAGGTCACAATAGTTTCATCTGTTTTCAGCATAATGTCTTCATTGACATTGATATCATTGTCATTCACAGTCATCATTCTTCATCAAAAAAGACATCTTCTCTGCCATCCACTGTGTTTGTGATGAAGTATTTTTAATTTTTCACAAAATCATGTTTTTTTTTGTTTTTGTTTTTTAAAAAACAAAAAAACAACCAGTAGAATGTTTGTTTGTAATTTTGTTTCTCTGAGTGTCAGCTTATTTTTGTTGTAAATACATTGCATTTTTGTGTGAACACATCTGTTAATTTGCTCTAAATACTGTGTGAATTTCATGCTCCAAAAAATAATCTAAATATTATTAATAAAATAAATAATCTAAACTATATAAATTCTTTTGCTAAATATATAAGACAATTTGAAAAAAAATTCTTACTTTGACATGTTTCTCTGAGGAAACAGCTTCATCAGAAAAAGGAATTTTATTTCAACCAAATCACATTAGCAAGACAGGACCTGATTCACATTAGTCATATGAATGCTGGATTTTTTAGATGACATTTTTACTAATTTCAACTCAGTTTTTATCTATATATTCATTTGATTGAAAATTTTTCATATCCCACATTTCAAGAAAAAGCCTGGTTGTATATTAGCTACCTGGAATTCACAGATATGACTGATCTTCTTCAGCTGTTCTTAATTTACTTTGTATTTTGTCCTGTTGTCAGAGTTGTTTTGGGTTGTGGACATGTATATGAATATACTTTGAATCTGAAATTGATGATATTGGGAATTAAAAGAGAATGGAAGCAAAGAGGAAACTTAACATCAGAAAAAAGCAGCTGAGATTTTTGGGACACATAATGAGAAAATCTGATACTCACAGGACAGAGAAAAATAGGGAAAGGGGAAAGCAACACATGACATACCTAATGCGTTTGAGCATGTGGATAGCAGAACAGGGCCTGTGAGAAATAACTAAAAGACAAAACTTATTAAGAGCTACAAAGGACAGAAAGAGGTGGAGAGCCACAATCACCTACATCCAAAAGGCACATGACAGAAGAAGACAGAAAAATGAACAAAGATTTTTCTTTTCCTTCCTCTATTCTTCTTGTCCCTCTGTGTCTCAATTTCTCTCCTTGCCCCTATGTATTTCATCCTCCCCTCATCTGATACATTTTGTTTATCCAGCCTTCTCCTATACGTCCCATACCTATCGTGTTCATTTTTTCTTGTCTCATTTCCCACATTTTTATTATTCCTTCACTGTCTCATTCCCCCTGCCATTTGTATCCTTTCCTCCGCTGTCTCATTCCCCCTGCCATTTGTATCCTTTCCTCCGCTGTCTCATTCCCCCTGCCATTTGTATCCTTTCCTCCGCTGTCCTTTGTATCCTTTCCTCCGCTGTCTCATTCCCCCTCCCATTTGTATCCTTTCCTCCGCTGTCTCATTCCCCCTCCCATTTGTATCCTTTCCTCCGCTCATTCCCCTCATTTGTATCCCCTCATTCCCCATTTGTATCCTTTCCTCCGCTGTCTCATTCCCCCTCCCATTTGTATTCTTTTTTATTTTATTTTTCTCTCTTCTTGATTCTCTCTCCTTTTCCATTTTCATCATTTTTCATTCCTTCACAATACCTTCTATTTTTTCTCCAATTTCAGCTGATTTTACTTTTTTTCTTTTTTCTTTTTCTTTGAATATACTGATCTCATAATTCTAAACACTCAATGCAATGTGTGGTTCATTTAGATAGAAAATCTTGATTTTTATCTTATGTAGACAGGAATAACACAGATGTCTATGCTGCTGTTTTGAGTAGACTCCTCCTCAGTCACCATCCCTATTTATTATATAAAGAGATTTCAGTTCAAAAATAAAAACCCTTGGAATGTTTTGCTTTGTCAGCAGGCACTTGTTTGCCTAATTTTGTTTTTTGTTGTTTTTTTTTCCTTAAAACTCCTTTCATAAAATATTTTTTAACCCAGTTCACTTTTGTCTACTTATTCTGCAAATATGAAGAATGGACTTTTAGTACAACTTGTATTTTCTCTCTTTCTCTCATGTGTGTTGACTTATGAAGTTTATTAGGTTTTTATTGGAAGTTAATTTTATGCCTAATTCAATGAATTGATCAAAACAGATATTGCCATGCCACTTTGTTTTAATTAAAAATCTCAGGCCATTAGTCTATGATCAAAACGAGTGCATATTAGAAATAAAGAATGAAGGTAATATGATTAGATTTTCATCTTTTGTTCTTTGTAGCCTCTTTGATAAGGCAGCTGCCACCAAACAGTCAGCTAGTAGTGTCTTTGTGTTATATTCTGTGCTAATAGGAATATATACTTGACAAACACAGTGGATAAAATAAGTAAAAGTTTATTGTAATAACCAGTACAATAAGAATAAAGGTAATAGTTATGCACAAGGTTGTCGCAAGTCAATCCATTAGGGAGTGCTACTATTGGAAGGTTGGTAGTTCTCACATAAGTCCAACAGATTTCAGCTAGACTGCAGTCTGTTGACTTAGATACTTATAGGTAGTTACTACCTATAGTGTAGTCACTCATGGGGGGTGACAGGTTATTCCATTACATCATGGCAATGGCATGATTCTAAAATGCTTACAAAGGTGCAATGACATCTGTTAGAAAGAACAGGTTACAACAATAACATTTGGGAAAAAATATATTTAGAAAAATAATAATAAGAACTTTAAAAATTTAAATAATAATATAAATAATAATAGTAAGGACTTAAAAACTGTACTGCCATTTTTGACTGCATAGGTTAATTATCATTATTTATACACTATTTACATTTGGACTATTGTCTTCCTGTGTTGTTATCATGATTCAGCCAATGTGGCCTCTGACCTTCATCAGTTGTTCAGTTCAGTTCAGAATTTCTTATAAGTTACCCAGTTCAACATATACCTGATGGAGGCCAGAGAACATAATGACTAAAACATTGTGATCACAACAAAAAAGATTAGGACAATAGTTCACATGTAAATAGTCTAAATAAATTTTTTTATTTAATCTGTTTGCATAAAGTGTTTGTAAGTAGAAATGTATCATCAAATAGATTTTAAATTTCTGATCTGAAGCATTGCTTATTTCTTAATTTTTACAGTATTTTTCATCTTATTTCTTTTGTTTTTACACCTTATCATAGTTTTAAGTTGTTTGAATTTTATAGCTGAAGCATTGTTAATTATCATTAATTTTTTTTATATATACTTTTCTGACTGAATTGTTGCTTGGTTATACTAGCTTACTTAGGGGAAAACAAATGATTGCCATTTACTGGTAATAAGTGACTGTAAAGACATTGACAATGATTTCTCATTGGTGCTGAATTTTGATTTCAATCAGATATACTGCAGTAGACTAAGTTAAACAACACCATGGCATAATAAAAAAATATGTCACAAAACATGTATTGTATTCTACAGTTTGTTTTGCCAGGTTGGAAAAAAAAACACCGAGTGTCAAATTATAACACAAACAATGGGGTCTTGAAAATGTGTATACATGTTGACAGTAGGCAGTATAAATTATGTAAAGATGTGTAAGTATGTCTTGAAAAAGACTATATATGTAGACAACAGCCAATATAAATTTTTAAAAAGTCTTATAAGTATGCCTAAAAAGAAGTGTGTGTGTGTATATATATATATATATATATAGCCGGCAATGTTTTATAAGGATGTATAATTATGCCTAAAAAGTGTGTGTGTGTGTACATACACACAAGCAAGCAATAAAGTTTCATAAAGATATAACTTTGCCTAAAAAAAGTAAATATACACAAAAAGCTTGCAATATACGTTTGATTAAGACTTATAAGCACACTTAAAAAAAAAAAAAAAAACATGTCAATAGCAGGCAATGTAAATTTTTTAAAGACAGATAAGTATGTCTTGAATGGTATTTACTTGATTCCCACTAAATCAAGATATGACACAAGGTCGATTAACGTGGGAGACCCGAGTGTTTCCACTCATAGGCCACTGGTCAAAATATTGGTCAGAGCTTGTCCAAGCTGGTCAGAGCCTAGTCAAAGCTGGTCATAACTTGTCCTAACAGGTCCAGGCCGAAGCCAGTCCAAGCTAGTCAACACACACGTACACACACACCCCAAACTATGCCAATAGTTTGGTCGTGAAATTTAGGATTTCTCGGTTTTCTGTGAATTGATTTTGATAAAACTTTTCCTAGCTGGTTTACACAATATAACATTATTGTTTGATTTTCATTATTCTGTGTAACGTCTTTTATTTTTTTTTATTTTAGATTGAACAGTTTTTCAGTGAACCATGTATTTTTAGATGTCTCTGTATTTTGATATTTAAATGTGTAATGAGCTTTGTGTGATATGTAGGAATTTTTGATATATTTATTTTTTTGATTCGCTATTTGCTTTCCTGATATCTTAATGATGCCACCTTAATAGTCGTTTATGCTACTTCATCTTCTAGCACAAATCATTACAGGAATTCTTAAGACTTTGCAAGTTTTTCTCATTTTTATTCTTTAGATTTCAAGATTGGTTCTTCAAGATTTTCTTAATTGGAATTAGGTGTTGGGAATCAAGTCTATGGCTTTATTTAATAAAGTGTTATTTTACTTTTAAAGTGAGTTTTTTCTTATATAAATAGCAAATCAGAAACAATCTTTTTTTTCTTTCTTTTAAGTATAAGGAATTATCATTATTTACACTCAGACTATTATCCTCATCTTTGTTGTTATCACAATGTTTCACCCATGGTTAGAACATTTCTTGATTTTCATGGTCTTGAACAATTCTTATGTTCTTGTTTGAATTTCTGGCATGAGGAGTTATCATTATTTACACTCAGACTATTATCCTCATTCCAAAAATTCAGAAAAAGATTATATTGCATGAGGACAATAGTCTGAATATGAATAGTGTAAACTTAAACAAATCATAAATTTGTTAACACATAGACTCTTTAACATAGAGCCCCTGCTGTAACACCATGGCTGTACACTGATCTTTAATGAGAGCTGTGAGGTGCTAATTAACCAATCTATATATAATTAAATATCTAGAAACATTAATTAGTTGGTTTTGAATTAATCTTTGACACAAGACGTGAAGGTAATAATAATAATGTTGTATTATTGGCATGTCTGTGATAATGTATGTTTAGCTTTTGAAATTAAAAAAATCAGTTACAAATTATCTGTTTTAAACATTAACTGAATATTTGAATCTATTGTACTACAAAGAGGTGTACTAAAGTGTGCTTTTGGGATGTTCAAAACTAAACAGATTTTTCTTTCTTTTTTTTTTTTTTTTTTTTTTTTTTGTTGTTTTTTTTCCAGTTTGAGGCAGCAAGTCATAAATTTGCTGAAACGGAATAATACAAATTAGAAAAAAAAACTATGCACACTTAATACGCGATACTGATACCAGAATAAATTTTCATACAGATTTATTTAAAGAACTAGTGTACCAATGCCATCAAAATTGATGTCAAGAAGGAATGTACTCTAAAAGTAATATGTATTTTAAGTAATTTTCGTTTAATCTTAGTACAATTTTTTTCTATGAAACAATTGAGGGGAAGCATGCAAAATAACAATGAAAATAATTCAAGTTATCTTTGTTTTTGAAAAGAAAAAAAGAACTTAAATAAAAATTATGGGAGATGGACATGAGTTACAGGCAAAATTAGTAGTGTTGAATATTTGTTTTACGAATGTAACTGTATTTTATTCCATTTTTAGGGCTAGATAGGAAGAAATAAATATAATTTATGTACATATGTGAGAAACAGTGAAATGTTATGTTTCTTTTTTTTTTTACTTTTCAAAAACAAATATAACTGTATCATTGTTTGTGCAAAAGAGTATGTGTGTGTGTGGATGTTTTTAATAGTAACAGGAGATACAAGAAATAGATAGAATTTAGTTCTTACTGTGATCTGTGTAGTTGTTGTTTGGGGCGGTCTCTTTGTAGTTTTCAATGTGGTAGCTTTTTGTGTGTGGATGTGAATGAGGGTCTTGACTTCTGTGCGTCTCATGTCAAAATTTTGCCCACTGTTCCTCAATTGTTACACACACACACACAAAAAATTATATGGTATATTATATTTAAGGAATAAATAAAGCAATAAATTTATTGAGCCATCATGGACAAACATGTGGCATATTCAGCTTAGCAAATGGTATGCCTAATTTCACAAGGAAAACATTAATTTTTTTCTTTCATTCTCACATCTTCACTCATTCCCTCTCAATGAATAAAGTACAATGTTTCTTGACTATTGTTGACAATGTTTTCACCATTTTAAGCTATTGCTGATTTTCACTAAGATCTTGTGTCAACATTTTTTGCTTTACAAATGTTCATGATAAATTTTTTGTCATTAGAAATCTTTTCTTTTTTTAGAAATGGATCACACTCGGAGGCATGTTTATCAGACTTTCATTAGTGAAAATATTGTACCAAAACTTAAATTTATAATTATAGAAAATCTTTTTTCCAAAGAAAGAAAAGAAAAAAAATCTACTTTTCCTGTCATGAAAATGGTTGAAGCACTTTTAATGAGAATTCACTTTGATTTTATTTTAGTAGTGCAGCCTCCCTTATAATAAGGGCCCACTGATTGTAAAAGGTTGCTCTTACCTGTCACCTGGTTCACACTCCTCTCCAGCCTTTTGAACAAGAGTAGAGATTTATTCTTTGTTTCTTGTTTAGGATTGGGTTTCCAGTTTCTTCAACTCTATACTTTTAACATCTCTGCTTAAACTCTAAAATCTTAGGTTTTTTGGGGTTTTTTTTCTTCAATCTCTCTATATTTCTGAAATAAGGTATTGTAACTATTTACACTATAACTGAGATATCCAAGAAAGGCATGGCACGTGGAATTAGAACAATCTACCCCCCCCCTCCATGAACTAAAAGGGTTTGGTTTAAAATTCCAACAAATATCACCTGAAGAAAGCTGGAGCATACAATGGCTTTAATGTTGTGACTATGGCAGTAAAGATGAGGACAATAGTCTGAACAATGTAAATAGTATAAATTGAAGTAGATAGGTTCACCTATCATCTGGTTCACACTCCTCTCTGGTCTTTTGAACAGGAGTAAAGGTTTATCCCTTGTTTCCTGTTTAAGATTGGGTTTTGAAAGTCTTTTGATTCTCTTTCACTACCAGTAGTCCTTCACACTTTAGCGGCATTATCACATTGCTTCGGGTGAATTAATTAAGAAAAGAAAATATTCAAAGTCATAATAGAAATTAGGGTTAATTTTTATTCTTTATTCTTTTCATTAGATGGGAAATTATGTAAAGTATACATTACTTATCTTTTATTGTTAGTCATTTTTCTATCAATTTTTTTTTTTTTTTTCTTCTGATACTTTGATTATCCAAAGAAACCAGAAACAACTCTTTTTCTTTTTGTCCTTTTCTCTTAATTTGGACACCCTGCATTAGTTTGACTTTTTGTTCATCTTAACTTAGAAAGGTTTATCTTGTTAAGTGATTTTGTCAGTGACATTCTGAAAGGGTGCAAGTTCATTTTTATGAAATGCAAAAAAAAAAAATTTCAAAGATAAAAAATGCATGATTTAGTTTGTTTTTTTTTTGTTTTTTTTAAATTGGGACCTAACTTCCCCAAACGTATGGTGATTTTTATAAGCATGGCTTGGATGTGGCACAAGGCCGAAAGTATGGGGCATCCAGTGAGGATCAAACTCACCACTCAAATGTAATTGTTATAGCAAGACAAGCTTGCTAACTATTACACCATATCAAGGTGCCAAAATAGCTTAGATGTGGCACAAGGCCAAAATTATGGGGTAATCAGTGAGGATCGAACTTGCTATTCAGTCATAATTGATCTAGCAAGACAAGCTTGCTAAGCATTAAATTATGCTGAAGTGACCCAAACTGAGGCCTTTTAAGATTTTGGACTTATTTCCCAATCTAGCTTTTATTAAGTGCTTGCCGATTGAAGTAACCTTCAGGGAATTTCAAACTTAACCCATTATTTGATCTACATGGGACAGGGATAGATAGTTCTCATTTCACTAACCATGTCTAGGTACATCGTGTCTAGTTCCTATTTAATACTGCCCAGTTATTGCTTGTCCTGTAGATTAAAGAGTAAATTAATTTCAATATTTCCTGAAAGTCACCCTGATTGCCAAGCACTGAAATGTGATAATAACAACAAAGATGAGGACAAAAGTCCAAATGTAAATAATAATAACTCCTAATCTGAGAAAATCAGACAGAAAATAAAACTTGGCTGCTGCAACACATGATGCCAACTTGTCTGTCACTCACCACTCTGAGACGACTGAGAAGTGGGGCAGGACTCTGCTCATTGTAGAGCTATTACGTCTATTTCACACCAGGTAGCAGCCTTTGTGTGTATTTCTTATGCATTAGAGTGAATCCTTTGGGCATGTGTACTTAAAAATCAAATAAGATGATACATGATATAGCAAATTTGCTCTCTCTCTCTCTCTCTATATATATATATATATATATATATATATATATATATATAATGTGTGTGTGTGTTGGTTATATATATGTGCATATATACTCTTAATATATTTTCTGTATTTCTTTTTTTTTTATGGATATACTTATTTAAGTAAATGCACTGTTCTTTAACAGTATTAATTGCATTTACCAGTCTGAATATTCAAGAAATTTCAGAGGAAATATGTGTTCTCCAGCAGGAATTGAACCTGCATCATATAAGGAACCACCATTATACCTGGTATGCTATAACCATTCAGCCACAGAACTTCTGGTTAAGCAAAACTTGAATAAATGCTATTAGACACACTTTCACTATTCATTCTTGATCTATTATATCTGCTCTGTATTCGTATCTGAAACATATACAATGACAATATATCATAGAAAATGGATTGAATCCAAATATTTAATGTATTTTCTGTTTATATGTTTTTTGTTTTATCTTATGGATACACTTATTTAAGTAAATGTTCTGTTCTTTAATTTAACTGTATTAATTACATTTACTGGCGGGAATGTTCAAAACATTTTGTAGGAAATATACGTTCTCCTGCAGGAATTGAACCTGCATCGTATGAGAAATCACCATTAAGCCTGGTCTGCTATAACTCTTCAGCCACCACAGAGAACTTCCACTTAAGCAAAGCCTGCATTAATGATTTTCTCCTTGGATTTAATCCATTTTCTGTGATACACACACACACACGTGAAGCAAAATATTTTCCAGAAATAGTATTTTTTTCATTCATTGGCTGATTTTTATTAATAAGTGAGCATATAACTTTGATAGATTAATTCTTTGTTCTTATGTAGATTTGGTAATACAAGAATATTAAAAAAAAAAAATAAAAAAATAAGATAACTCTGCACATGGATAGAAACTCTTGAAGATAAAATAATGTTCCTCAACTCTGTCATCATTAGGTCGCTGTTGACATAGCAACTTTTATAATAATTATTACGTATATTATCTATTAATTCATCATGTTTTTAATACAGTAAGTTAGGAGTAAGGCATATATGCTTTTTGCCCATGAATGGCCTCATTTTTGTGTTTTCATGTGTCTGTAATTGGAGGTGATGGGGAAACTGCATTTGTTTTTTCTTGCCTCACATTTTATGCAGTGGGAGTGGAATAGACTCTATGCTTCATAGCTTCAAAAGTGTTTTTTTTTTATGATAAAAGGCATCTTTAGAATATCACTAAATCTGATTTGACTGGTTGTGGCAAACCTTGTGTTAACTACATACCAGTGCACTACATGGTACTGATCATAATGACAATCAGTGCATCTGGACCCAGGTTTTGCATCATCATCATTCAACTACACCCAAGCTTCAAATATGTCTGAGAGCTATTAAAGGGACAAGAGTAACTCATTAGATTATACACAACCAGCTCTATTATTTTGAATTCTTAATGGATAAATGTGGCCAAATACATGCAACACTTAGATCTGAACCCAAGTAAGGCAGACATTGCAACAAGGGTCAAATGTTGTTTACTGAAGGGTGCAGAATCACACTCTGAAAAATCATCATCACCAGAAATAGACATGCAAATGTTTTTGTAACTAAATATTTACCTAAGATCCAAGAGCCACTCAAGGTAGGTTAGTAAAGATTCAATGGACATAGGAGGTAGAAGAGGGAAGCCTTTTTTTTTTTTTTACATTTCACCCCAAGCAAGGCAATAAAGCCACTAAAGATGCAATGGGTTACTGAGTGAGAGAATGTGAGAAGAAAACATTAAGTTGAGAGAACAATAAAAGAACAGGAATTAAGAAGGCAATTGATAACAATTGACGTTGCATTTAAATTCCCAAAGATCAAATAGGATTTGAAAGCAAGAAGCTGGAAGAGATTTTCACAGGCGAGAAGTGTGATAGAAGAAGCTGTTGGAATAGAACTTAGTTAAATCTAGCCATTTCAACAAAAGATGATGAGACATTGCTGCCAATCTAGTACTGTGCTTAAATTCATAAAGACTATATACCACAGAGGAACATTCACCAGAACAATTACCATGAAAATATTTACAGAAAAGGCACAAGGAAGCTATGTTACTGCAGTGGAAGAGTGACTGAAGCAGAGATGTCCGGTTAGGACCAGTAACATTGCAGGTTCTTCTTTGAATTTTATCTAGAATCTCTAAATATATAGCAGAAACATCAGACTAGATGTGGCAGCAATATTCAATGCCTGGGCAAAATGGTATGATAGATAAATTGTCATCTAAATTACACAAAAATGAAAATAGCACTGACATTTCATTTTAACAGCTATATATATAATATATATACCAAAATTACACAAAAATATCTTATTTAAATAAAATCACCATTGGCTTGAACCACAGCCTCCAGATGACTTTGGAATTTCCTGCAACTCTTCTGGATTGTCTCCTTGTTGAAGTTGGTGAATATTGACATAATCCTGGCCTTCAGTTCATCTTTGGTCTTACAAGGAGTTTTGTTGGTCTCTCACTCAACTGTGCCCCACACATAATAATCAAGGAGGTTGCAGTCTGGGGAGTTAGGTGGCCAGATGTAAGGGGGTGACGTGGTTACAGAAATTGTATGACAGTCATGACTGGGTTCTCCTGCTTGTGTGGCATGGTGCAGAGTCCTGTTATCGGACTTAGGGTCTTTTAACAGCCACCCTCTTGACCCAGAGCAGCACTACCTTCTCAAGGCACTTGATATAGGTTTCTGTGTTTAGTCTGAGGCCATATGAGAAGAAAAATAGAGGCATAATGTCACCATGACTAGTGATTATTCCAAACACCTTCATGATCACCATTAGACTCTTTTCAAACCTTCTGCACTGTCCTCAGATTGATACTGAAACACTGTTTGTATTAGAGCTTCCAGTGCAAATGCCAAGCAGTACAGTATGCCGTTTCCAAATTTCTGGCAGCGTGAATTGTCATGGTGCTCCTTTTCTCACAGACTGACCCTAATATTCCGTGCAGTCTACAAAATAAAAAAACAAACACACATGTGAAATTAAAAATATAAAATGACAAGAATTTAACTATCGCACCCTGTAAATGAGTATGATATATTCTGACAAGAAAAATTGTTTAGCACAACACAGTGAACCAACTCTCCTATCGGCGGACCTAACAATTGATTCAATAAAAATACAGATTGTGAGGATACATATGATAGGTAACAGTTGACACTAAACAGGTTATGATCCTAGACAGATTGTAGCATTCAAGAGGCATCCTCTTGGAAATCTGTTCCATAAAGTGGCAGCTCTTGCAAAGAAGCAGTCTGAATGAAACTACTTTCTTCTCACTGGAATAATGATGGTTCCTCCACCTCATGTATAGGCATGGCAGGTCTTAGCTGTAAAGGTCTGAACTGGGAGAAAATGGGAATATAGTAGATCTGAACATTTCTTATGAAAATAGTGATAGGATTGAACACAATCTTCATGGGAAGTAAATTGTGTTCAAGTATAAAACAGACTGTCACCACTTGGTGTTGACATCAAACTAAGATTTACGCGGATCATCAGATAGCACTTCCAAAAATGAAATTAAAAGGACTCTGGTGAAATAAATTATTATTTATGGTACCTTAAAGTGGTCTGTTTTTCTTTTAAATATTAGCTCTGGATTTACATTGAGCTCTCAGGATTTCATCCTCCTTGGGATTACCCATACGGATTACCAAGTTCTTCATAACATATATATATATATATAATAATGTATAGTGTGTGTATACAGAATTAATACAAGTAATGGGTTTGTCACTTAGCTGACTGATGTTACCTTCAGCATCCCTACTGCAGAGTTTCATAGACTTGACCCTCCAGGCATCAATCTGCCCACTTATCAGTGGTTTATCAGTCCCTGTTGCCACCATTCCGTCAAATTCTGGGTGAACACTTCTACAAAATTGTTCAATTCCCTGTAATCAAGCACTGGGGAAACCTTCTGTTTGTTCTCCTGACCCACCGCCACCAGCTAAATGTATATCCACAGCTGCAGTTCTTTTTCGTATTCATCAGGCATGGTGTACTCTGACAGTTTTTCAGTCTTTTCGGTGATTGACCACTGGCCTATTTCCATGATGCAATCCAAACCTTCTTCTAGTGGTCTAAAATCAAGTTTGTTGATGGAAATGGTGGCACACTGGGGGAAAGCGGGCTTCTCCCGATTTAGTGATGTACATTCCCCTAAGCTCCCAGATAGCATCAATCCACAAAAGCAGATCACATCCTGAGTAAGACAATAAACTACGTCCAACAGCAAGGCCTCTGATCAGGAGGTTTTGAGGAGTATGGATCCACCTCTTAATTGCTGGTGTTCCCAGGTCCACCCTGACCTGGGGTGGTAGCACTTGTTAGGGTCCCAGCTATGGGCAAATAGTTAACACCCAAACTTGTGTAAAAATAGGTTTTAATACCAGAAATACTTTGTAATATAAAAAAAAATATTACTAGTAATAATTTTTGAAGGAAAAATTATCAGTAATACTTAAAAAAAAAAAAAAATACCAGCAATACAAACAGCTATGCATTCTTTGAAAAAAATATTACTAGCTATAGATTTCTTCAAGGAAAAATATTCCCAGAAATAGATTTTTGAAGAAAAACACATTACCAGCAATAAAAATTTTGTCAGCATTAAATAACCCATTGAGGTTGATATGCCGTAAAACAAAACAAACAAAACCAATCTTTCTTTCCCACTCTCTCTTTGTATATCTATTTATCTCTCTCTTTATCTATCTATTTGAAAACATATTACCAGCAATAAAAATTTTGTCGGCATTAAATAACCTATTGAGGTTGATATGCCATAAACCAAACCTAAATCATAAGCAGATCAAAGCCTAGCAATCCACAACCAGGATTGTTCTCAGGTTGAGCACGACCAACATTCAATTTAACCTTGCCATACTCATGGCAATTTAGTGATTTCCCATCAACTGTCAATACCTTCACTTTCTGGAGTCACCAAAGGCTAGATACAGATCTCACTATTGTCTGTAAGCAACCAGAGTTTACAAGGACTACACACTTCTGTTCATCTATGAGCACTTCGATGATGGGTGTGTCATTCTTTACTTGTTCAGGAGGAAACTGACAATGATATCTCCCCTGAACCATTTCCCTGGCACTCGGATGAGATGTGTCCAACCTTGTTGCAACAAAAACCACATACTTCATGGCACAATCTGTGCACCTGGTTATGTCCCCCACTCCTCAGGCGTCCTTGTTTACAGTCCTTAGCAAAGTGGTTGGGACCAAAGCAACTGAAACAAATTATGCCATCCTTGTGCATGCCAGGAGGCATCTCAATGTGTGTTTGTTGAATGGATATGGTGATTGACTCTTCAGGTTTTTGGTCATAATGGCCTTTGTCTGGGTCCAAAGTCATAGTCTCTTTTCTGGACCATGCTCTAAGAAGCCATCCAGTCACAAATGTGCATACCATCCATCACTCAGGCCAACCAGTCGAGTCAAGCACTGTAGCTCTGCCAAAAATTCAGCGACAGTTTCCCAGTATGCAGTTGCCTTGCCATAAACTGGTTAAACAGGAAGGAGTCTGCTGCATATGCAGTCAAAAGGGCTTGCTTTATCTGCTCTGCACCTGACCTTTGCTCCTTACTTAGTTGTCAGTATATGGCGAGAGCCCCACCTCTCAATCGTAGTGGCATGAAACACTCGATCTTCTTCATGTCACATACCAAATCGACATTCTCAATCCGCTCCATGATTGGTAAGTTGGTGGCAATGCCACTAAATTCAGGGATCAATCTGATATGAAACGCCTACTCTGCCATCTTGTAAAAAAAATTTAGCACTGCTGAAATAGCTTGTAATAAAAAAGTTTGTTTCTTTCCTTGCAAACAATGCTCACAGTTTCCTTTCAAATGCGCTACTGACCATGATACATGTAGCCTGTTCAACACAGCAGTAAACCATTCTGCCTATTGCCTCATTTCCCCTGTTTTTTTATGTATTATTTACAGCCAAAATTTACATATGTGCAAAGATAATCTTGCAAGAGAGTATCTGACTCCAGGATCTATCTGTTTTAAATATGTAATTCGCAAAGCCACTATTTTTTTTTTTTTTTTTTTTTTTTAATGGGCAGTTTACATGTGAGGCACATTTGAATCTTTGTTTGTGCTGGAGGTAATTCATTTTCTTCTAGTGTTGCAAAAAAAAGTAAATGCAACGGAGGTGGGGGTCTCTGTCCTCTACAGTAGTTCACTACAGAAATACAGCAAAGTATTTTGCTTAATGGAAATAATAAATTTAATCGATTAGCTTGAAATTAAAACTAAAAGGAAAACTTCAAGAAATATTTTTCATTTTTAAAAATTCATTTTAAACCTTAGGTATCATGTTTTTTTCTAAACCCCCCCTTCAGACCCAATAAGAAAAAAAAATATAAGAAATTGTCAGTTACTCAAAAGTAAACTCAATATAACAAAAAGCAACAAGTTTGTGGGCAGACTGCTAGGATTGAACCCAGTTCAGTTGTTATTTGCAAGACTAAATTGTTGGTGAATGCTAATGATGTATCCAAAGGCTGAATAATCAGTTGCATATCTTGGAGTTCCTCTTTAAGAGACTTCTCTTAGTAGATAGGAAAGTTTAATGTGGTACAAGGTTATAAGTATGGAGCACCTAGTGGGGATTGAACTCTGTTTGGTGACAATGATTTAAGCAGTTAAATTGCTAACTATTGCTCTATGGAAAGTCACTCTAGAACATAATTAATTGGCTTTATCCTAATAAGTTCCTTATTGACAATGGGGAAGAGGAATCCTATTTTGGGCTGGGAAACTTTGCTTCAGCAAATAAGAGGAAATTCTTTTTTTTTTTTTTTTTTTTTAAGCATTTCACCCCAAGCAAGGCTGGAAGCCACTAGCACAGAAGTTTGCCTGAGGTGTGTAGAAAGAGGATAACATGTGAGGCGGAATGATTGAAAGATGATCAAAGATTTAGAAACAATTTTAAAAAATCATATGACAAAAATAAATAGGATTTCATAATTTAAAATATTCTTATAGATTACATGCATGTGTCTGTTGTGGCCTGTTTAGGGGCCAGAAAGAAAGACATGGAAGACGAAGGTAGGTTGAAAAAAAAGTATATTGAAGATATATACAAAACAACAGTGGTTTTTTTTTTTTTTTTTTTTTTTTTAAGCATTTCACCCCAAGCAAGGCGAGAAGCCACTAGGACGCAAGGGGTTACAGAAAATTTCTAGCAAGATCAGATAGGAGTGATAGAAGAAAGGATGAGGGTAGTGGATAGATTAAGGCAACTGGAGATGTCGATTGACATTACACTTGAATAGCTGGAGATTATAGCTCACAGGGAAACAGGAGAGGGCAAGGGAATTCCACAGGCGAGAGGTGCGAGACCTGAAACTATTAGAGTAGAAGAGACGGCTACATTTAGGAGTTTCGACAGTGAAGGGGTGGGAGCGAGATGCCAGCCTCATAGGGCGCTGGAACTCATGACGTCTGGGAACCAGCGAATGCAGCTCCTCGGAGCAATTTCCATGAAAGTATTTGTAGAACAGACAGAGGGAGGCGACGGCACGTCTGTGAGAAAGTGACTGTAGATGAGACGCCAGGGCAGGGCCAACTACATTGCATATCCGCCTCTGGATCCTATCAAGAACCCCTTTCCTTGCGGTGGACGTGGCAATTGACTCAATGTATTTATTCCATCTCAGGTCAGCAGTCAACCATATTGTATATCTGCCTCTGGAGCCTATCAAGAACCCCAAGGCAAACAGAAGGGGCGCCAGACCATATATGGCAGCAATACTCCATGCAAGGGCGAATTGTGGATTTGTATATCTGGAGGATCGACTCCGGAGAGAAAAACTTCCTACCACGGCTCAGGGAGCCAACTTTCCTCTCAGTGGACGAGGCAATTGACTCGATGTATATATTTCATCTCAGGTCAGCAGTCAATGCGAGACCGAGAAGCCGCAGAGAGTTGCTCTCGAGAAGTTGAGCGTCAGACATTCTAATGGAGGGAAGGGAAGGCTCTCTGGTGATTAATAGAGAGCAGTTTTGTCTTCGAAGCGTTGAAGTTGACCAGCCAATTCGTGCCCCAGTTCACAATCGATTGGAGGTCCTTTTCAAGACGCACGGCAAGGTGAGTTTTGTCAACGAGACTAGATTTGTTTTTGAGGCAGGAATAAATTGTGGTGTCATCCGCGTAGATGCCAACTTCGGAAGTTACGGCGTCAGGAAGGTCATTTATGTAGATAAGGAATAGAGTGGGGCCTAAGATGGAGCCTTGAGGAACACCTGCGTTCGTGGAATAGGAACTGGAGGAGAATCCGTTGAGAACGACCTTCAATTCACGGTTTGACAGGAATGATTGTATTAGGTTATATAATCGACCCAAAATGCCATAACCCTGGACATTGCGAAGAAGACTGGCATGCCAAACCCTATCAAATGCTTTGGAGATGTCTAGTGCCACGGCTCGGGCTTCCCCGTTATTTTGGAGAGCTCGGTAGACTGTTTCAGTGATGGCTGTAAGCACATCGGCTGTAGATCGGGCAAAGTGGAAACCATATTGCTTGTCTGAGAGCAGATTATGGGATGTGAGGTGGTTAACCACCCCGGTATTGATTAGAGCTTCAAAGACTTTGCCGAAGAAGGGAAGGAGACTGATAGGATGGTAGTTGGAAGGGTCAGAGGGGTCGCCGGAGTTCTTGAAGACAGGAACGATCAAAGAGGACTTCCAGCAGTCAGGAAAACTAGCACTGCGTCTACTACTCCACTCCACTTCACACTCTGCACTGCCGTCTGACTCTTGCAGTTTGTATTTATGAGAGAAGGAAGAGTTCATTATACTGTAAGAGGGTTTACCACAACATTGTCCCAGTATAAATAGTTATGAATAATTATTGACAGATTTTATCATTGTGATATTTTTGCATTGTATTAAGAACATAGTAACTAAGACCTGCAAATTGGAGGAGAGAGTTATCAATGATAATTTTCTGACTTGAAATCCGTGGTTATCTCCCTTTTTTTTTTTTTTTTCTTTTTAAATTTACTTTTTTTCATCACATAAAATTTAGTGAGTCACAAGCAAATTTTAATTCTGAAAATGTGGCCCAGAGAAGAAAAATTTTGGGAACCGCTGACTTAAGCCATTGTTATCCACTGTAAAATCTGGTATTATTCATAAAAAAGGGGGAAAAAAAAAGTATTTATTATAGGTTTCTGAAAAAAATCAAATATTAATTGTAGGTTTCTTTCTTTCTTTCTTTTTTTTTTTTTTTTAAATATTAGGTTTGAGAGGTGGAATTAACATATATTTTAGACACAGTTGCAAGTAAAATTTCATTTTCTGAGACATTTGTGAATATATTTTTTATGTCAACTGAAGCTAAAATGCTTCTGTTTAGTTTTGTTGCATTAAGGATCTTGAAAAATTCAAAGGTAAATGGATTGATATGAAGAAATAGTATTGTTGAGTAGTTTTGGTAATTGGAGTTGGTATCAGTTAAATGATTGGTTATAATTCATGCCCAGATTTATGTATATTAACATTTTCGTATAGGTATCATGGTTGGTAATCTCTGATGATTCTCATGGATCCTATTTGAATATTATTTGATGGATTAAAAATTCTTCAGTGGTGTTTTTATTTAATTTTATAAATTTTCATTTGTCTTCAATGGTTTGTAATGTTTAGGTTTAGAATGTATATATTAATTATCAGACTATCTAATGACATTATTTGAATTGTTTATTTTTTTTTTTTTTTTTCTTTAGTGGTTATTAAGTTTTTTGTTAAATTTTAACCAATATTTGCAAGGAGTTTTTTTTTTTTTTTTGTCTTTCTGCCTTTTTGGAGATTTTAAATTTGGATGTGGATTGATTATTTTATCAGCTTTAAGTTGGAATAGTGATTGATGTAGGATTTCAATTTTCTTAAGGAGTAGATCAAGTTTAGGTTGAAGGTAGCAGTTTGATCCTAATTTCAGTTACTTGTTAGTTTGTTTTTTTTTGTGAGATAGGTTGGTCCATTTATTATTAGGATTGGTCAGTAGAATATTTCCATAGTATAAGTAGCAAAGATGATTTTAGTGATGTTTTGTCTATGTTTAAATTCTTTGTTGTTAATACTCTGAGTAATATATTATCATAATTGGTTTCAATCAGTGTTTTTTTTTTTTTTTTAGATTTCAGTCATTGTAATGTTTTAATTTTGGTGTTTAAATGTTGCTATTAATAATAAAACTAAAATTTTTTCTGAATATTGTATTATTTTCCATGTTGATTGCTGGGTTATGTAATAGTTTTGTATTTGGGCAGCAAACCCTCTCTAATAGATGTTTCATTAAAAATGACTGGCATACTTCTGTTAAATTCTTTTTTTCATTGTATTTTTCTTGAATGCAAACAAGAGATTTTTTTTTTTTTTTTTTTTTTGATTTAATGTGTGTAAAAAATGTTTAAATGTTTATTCATTCTAAACACTTCTGGTAAATCTCTTGGCCATTTTCAAGGATTTTGGTTGTGTGATTACAAATTGTACGTTACTGAGATTTTGATATACTTTTATTTCCTGAATATGTCTATTATATTATAGACTTGTCCATAGTTGTTATGGGTTGTTTTTATAAACAATTTTGTTTTTAGATGGTTTTTTTTTACAGCTAGAGGTATGTATATTGCCAGCAAAATCTAAATTAGACAAGACCAACATTATTTGTGAATACAAATGCCCTTATATGCAACTGTGTCCCTGATATTAATAAATATGTCAGACATACCACAACTTGCTGATCAAGATGGCTGACCTTACATTTTTAAGACCATAGCTCCATAAGTGCTCATTTAAACCAACATGGAAATTTAGCAACTTCAATATGCAACATACTTCAGAAAGGAAAACAATATTCAAGCAAAGATGTGGTATGAGAAGCAATAAAAACTGTAATTGCCAAGTCAGAACAGAAAAGTTAGTAAAATCAATTGGTAAAACAATAATGCAAGTTATACGATGTCAAAATGCTTATATTACCATGTAAAATACTGAATTAATAAGTTGAGATGGATGGAAGATTTTGTTCATCAAATATTTCATTGGCCTATATTTTTGGGGGTATTTGTTTATAAAAAATGTTATGCTTAGTTGGTTTACATTATAAAACCTGATATGTCACAAACAAGTTTTTTTTTTTTTTTTTGTTTTGTTAAATACAGCTATATATATGAAACTGAATCTCAAATGATATATTGCTCATATAAATATACAGAGTCCACCAAAAACAATGTATACACTGTTCAGGAAAGGAAAAACTTGTATAGATATTGTATTACTAAATTTATTCAGACATCACACGATTAATACAAGTTACCTTTTGGACTCTACAATCACAAAAGATATTTACAATGGTGGTATTTACCTTCCAGATATTTATTAGTATAGCAAACTACTGTTTGGGCCACATTGTCCAGTGGGATTGCAGAAACTTCATTTCAGTTAACATAGAGGTTTGTGTGCAAAGGTTTGTCATTTTATTCTTAAATTTATGAAACGTGTGTAAAGTTTGAGTTCACTGGAATGGTAAATAATTTAAGAAAATTTGGAAAGCTTCTATTTTGATATGTCTCACCTATAAACCATTTTGATTTTGGGAAATTAAATTTTTTTTTTTTTTTTTTTTTTTTTTTTGGATGACACTGGTTCATTTACAAAACATACCAAAATAGAAGTTTTACAAATTGTCATTTCATGACAGGGATATATAATGTGCTCTCCCAGAAATTGTAACTAAGGTCTGCTCAGCATAGTTGCAGTATAAACTACAGGTGGGCTGTGTGGGTGTTGAACAAACACCAATGTGCTTGAGCAGGCATCTGCAATAGGGATTAGATTGCCACCCTATTAGACTGGCATCCTTTTAAAAAGATACACACACACACACACACACATACTCAGTTGTATGTATGGATGAGTTTGTGACCCTTGGTTTCACACTTTTGAGATCATCAAACTGGTTTATTTTTTAAGATTGGATCTACTTATGCTTGTATTGACTATGTTTGTTGGTGGGAGGGGGGATTTACTTCTGTGTTTGTTTGGGGTGACACTATCATACACATAGACACGAATATACACACGTATGCATTTTAGATCACACAAACATATCCATATAAACAATCTGAGGCTAAGTGTAGATACATATCCATGCATTGGGACATACATATATGCACAATTGTAATTCTATTTTGGTGTTGAGACCGTAGCTTTTATTATATATGTAGCCATGTTCTTTTCAACAAGGAGCGGGTTGGGGTGTTCTTGACACTTTTCCAATCTACCGCCTGCACTGTCAGAGAAACTTACACTTCCTCATACACACATGTAAATGTGAACATACACTCATATTGGTCTGGGTCTTTCACCATGGCTTTGGTTAAGCTGGCTTTTTGTTTGTGGGCATGATGATAATGATGTTTGTATTTTCAATGCTAACTGCTTGTGTGTTATTGGTGATTGTGATTATGCAGATAGTGATAATAACTGTGATATTATTTATTATTAATATGTTAATAGTTATTGATGTGTTAACAGTAAATTTAGCCTTAATGATGAGAACAAAAGTATAATGAAAAAAAAATAAAAGAGGGCAATAATGACAATTGTAATTATGATAATAATTGTGGTAACCATGATGATGATGACGATAATAATACTAACAATGACAGTGTTAAAAAGCAGTACTAATGGTAGTGGAGATGGTTATAAAGTGATTGGAGTCATGGTAGTGTAGGTAACTATCAGCACCGTTACATTTTTTTTTTTTTTTTTTTTTTTAATTCTTCATCTTTTGAACTTAAATATTTCAATGATATAAATTATAAATACTTAATTATAATATTTTAGGCAACAAAAATAAACAAGTCTTAACACAATTTTAAATTGTCACCACGAGAATACAAATCTCATAGCGATCAGAATGTATTCAACACCTGAAGATTGAAACTCTGACTCATACTATCAATGTTGGATATTATGTATATTCACTAATATATAATTAATAGCTCTGTTATATAACATTGAGCACTGTATTTATAACACCTGAGAAAGATGTGTGTGTGTGTATATATATATATATATATATTTTTATCATACCTATAGGAGGTTGACAAAAATCAAGTTGATTCCTGTTAATACCATGACTAAATATTTCCTCCTTACAAGAAAGATTAATAACCTTTTTTTTTTCTCTGTTTCTAAATTTTGTCTTACATGAAGTGTAAGAAGCTTCTAGAAGCTTGGAAGAAACAGATTGTCTTTATTTGATCTGTTCTGTTGCCATGTGTTATTTGCTACATGTGCATTTACTGTTATCATATTTAGATAGTAGAAGTTATTTATCCATGACTCCTTCTGTAACTGCTTCTATAACATCTGTCTTGTAAATATTCTCTTCTCTTGGAAGTCTGCTGTTTTCTGTAGAGACCTTAATTTGGTGTGTCTATTCTATTACTGATAAGAAAAAGTCTTATAAATGGTGATAAAAAATGGCTCGCATATTTTCTGTGCATAAATTGTGTCAACTATGAAAAATCTCATTGAAGGTGCCGATGATTGATGTGGTCTCAATTATTAGTATTACTAGCATAATACCCATAAAAAAAAATGACTGGATTTATGACCAGAGTATTTGTGTACTATGCTTCACTTCAGTGTTGATCCCTGGGACATTTGATTTTGGATATTTGTGTTGTATCTGTGCACTTTCTGTAAAGTTTTACATACATACGCATAAATATACACACACTTCATTTATATATATATATATATATATATATATATATATATATATATTTTTATTTTTTTCATCCACATTTCTCTTAAAACAGAAGGATTTTGATAAGTTACTGGGATTTCACTTTTTTCTATATGTATAGTACACTTGAAAATCATTATTAAAAAAAAAAAATCTCATATAATGTTGATTTTCAATTGCTTTTCACATTTCTTAATTTCTCCTCTCTCTTTTTCCTTTCTTTTTCTTTCTTTTTTTCTCTCTTTTTGACTTTTCTTTTTCCTTTCCCATTTTCTCTCTTTTTCCTTTCCCATTTTCTCTCTTTTTCCTTTCCCTTTTTTCTTTGCTTTTCATTTTATTGAATTTTGTTAATTGACAAAAACTTTAAAAACTAATGCTTCTCAAAGTATTGTCTGTGACCTGTGTGCCTCCAAACCTCAATAACTACCGCAAATGGGATTAATTCTCTAGAATCAATTTTTTTGTTAACTGTTAATTCATGATCACCATTAGTTATCCACTTCTCAAAATCAAACCAAATATTAGAATCCCCTGTTGATTGGGCTGAGAATTCAACCCATACTTTATATAAACATAATTACAGAGTATATTCTTTTCCAGTTTGGAGTTTCTCTTCTAGGAGCCAAGTAACTCCTGTTTGGAAATCACTGCTGAACAAAATTAACAAAAAGAATGAGGTTAATAATCTGAGCAGCTTTTGGAAAGAGATGTAGCCACTAACCTAGCTATGTTCAGAGAGAGAGAAAGTTGCCAGCCTGTACATGGTCTGGGGTAGAGATAGCTTCTGGGCTGGGATGGCCATGGTGCAGGAGAGAAAGAGAGAGCCATTGTCCTGCTTAGGTCTATCAGTCTGTTCTTTTCATATGAGATGCTTACTTATTTTCTATTTGCATACTTATTTTTTTAATTTATTTTTTGGTTCAATATTTATTTATATTTTTTTTTGTCTTTCATAGCACGAAGTATGGCGGCCAGGAACAGAGGTCGTGGCCAGCTACAAATTCACAGGAGGGTCATTGGAAGATCTACCATTCGGAAAGGGCGACATTTTAACCATCATAAAGTCAACACGTGTAAGTTTTTGCTTTTCTTTATTGTTTCCTTGGCATATCAAAAATGCAAGATTTTGACGAAAACCAATTTATGAGTTGCTTTTTTGTTAAAAAGAAATCAACACAATACATAGATGTTAAAGTAACTTCCATTATTAAATCCATGAATATGTTGGCCCTTACTTTGGACATTTGTCAAAGTTGAACAGACGTACCCCCCCCCCCCAAAAAAAAACAGCCTTTGTAAAAAGATTTTTTCTCTCTCTGACATCACTACTACTCTATACTCGTAGCACAACTCTGAGTTTCATGCACATTGCAATCTTCAGGTGCTGATTAAAAACTGAATGTTGTGTGTGTGTGTATATATATATATATATATATATATATATATATATATATACACACACACACACACCAGACCATAGTAAAAGTGGAGCAGTCCATACTATTTATGGGGTTTGTTTAAAAGGGAAAAAAATTAAAGATAAGTAAATGGGAAGTATGAAAAATAAATATTTATTATTAATATAAAATTTATAGCTCTGTTATTCTACATTGAGCACTATTTTATTAACACCAGCACTCAATGTGCAAGATACGTACTCAAATGGATAAATATAAATAAATGTATCTGTAAGTGTTCAAATACATATATATGTCCTTTGGTGTAAGAAAAACAGTGCTCAATGCTAAATAACAGAGCTATTAAGTAATAATTCATCCAGACAAAAACAAATCTTACGAGACCAAGAAATGTTAACCAAATGCAAATTAGTACCTGATGATTGCATGGAGCATAAAACTGTTGGTGTGGGGTATTATATATATATATATATATATAAAGTACACACACAAAAAGACTAGGAAGGAAGCCTCTATCAATAATGGAAAAAGTATTAACATCTATTGAATTTCAGAAACCTATTTTTCTGAAAAATTGTTTTAAGGAAAAGATTTGATAAATTTTGACTGACAGCAACATTGACAGTTTCATTTATGAATGTTTCCTTATAAGGAAATGGCTGTGTGTGTGTGTCTTCAGAAAATCCTTAAGACTTCTTGGTAGCTAACAATTCATTGCAAAAAAACTCTTTAAAATATGCAATAAGAATTACTTACAATTAACATTTTGTTTTTAATATTTCTCTTTTTGCCTAAATTAAAAGGCAATAATGAAGATGGCTGTTCTTCAAAGAAGCTTCTTCACAGATGTACTATTGGAGCTTTCACTTTCCATTCTTTATAGAATTCCAGCTGTAATTTCAGAACTGCCTCCATCTCTATGTAGATTTTGATTCCAATTAGTACATTTTTTAGATACTTGATTACTGTCCCTTCAGAGTTGAAATGGGGGGCATCTTTTATCATCGATGGTTTGAAGACGTCTTAAATCAGACTCTAGCATTTCTCGCCATTTGCAATGACAATTTCTCCAGTGTCTTTCAATGTAGTAATGTATCAGAAGAGTTCTACTGAACATGGTTACACACAAGTATCTTTTGTTTTTGCAACTAATGCATTATGAATATCTAAAAATCAGTGTTTGCTTATTGTAAAAAAATGGTGAAAGGCTGAAATTAAAATTATAATTTTTGTTGTCATACTGACCAAATAAGAATGTAAGCCCAGGGTGGGGGTGTCTAAAAAGTTCTCTCTCTCACTTTCCCAACTCAGTATTCTAATATTTGATCATTGAAATATGCTATTGGCTGGGCATAATGTGGCAATAACAGATGAAATTGAATGTATTTAGTTATTGCAGTTGGTTACAGGTATTACTCATCCTGAATGAAACTTGTTTGATTGAAGAATTCAATATTTGACTCTGAACATGCTATTAAATATTCATGCCTTGTTGAGGCATTCATGGTATTGTGTTCTTAATTAACTTTAATTAATTATTGACATCAATGTATTCCAAAGTCCAATTTTCATTTTACTGAGTTCACAAGATTAATATTCATATTTAAGTTTTCTCATCGTCTGACATCTCAACAGCTACAGTCATTGACGTTAGAATCTCAAATTACTGAAATTTGCTAAGCTTAATCTGAAGTTTTATATCTCAGTTTGTTTGTGTATGCATTTATTTGAGCGTATCAAAAGTATTTTCGTTTTTTAACATGTGAAGATGTCCTGAGTGGCTTATTTTTATTGATTTTTTTTTTTTTTTTTTTTAAGTTTGTATAATAATAATCTCTCTCTCATATATGTGTGTGTGTGTATGTATAAAGTGACATTAAAGTCAACACCCAAAGGTGACAGTCTGTTTCATGCTAAGCACAATTGTCAAGCCTGACGATTACACTTAGCTTGAAGCAAACTGACACCTGGCTGTTGGCCCCAAAGTCCACTTTTATATCTACATATATTCTATTCCTTTCCTGATACTGAGCATTTTAACCTATAAATATAGTATACTTTAAAACTAATATATATATATATATATATATATAAATGCATGTTTCATTAAATGATATAGACAAGTTTTGTCTGTTTATTTTAAGTAAATTCTTTTCATATTGTCCGATAAGCTTAATCACATTATCATTGAAAGACGAAAGGAAAACACCATATTGATACATGTTTAAATCCAATCTAAGCTTTCAGCTTACATAAGCCATTATCAAAGATGACAAACACTTTTCAATATATCAAACAATACACGGACGAAACAATAATGATAGTCGGTTTTTATTGCATGAAAAATTTCAAAACAATGACTAACTAGTGTATATGAGATGTAGAAGCGAAAATCGCATCACAGCTGGTGATGTCACACATGACCACGCAAGAGTGAAAACAAGAGGTATTAAGTATGGGAAGCCGTTGGTATAAACCAATGGCTTCTGTTATCAATTATAGGTATTTAAGAATATTTGTGGAGATTTCATGGTTTATTTTGTTCAGGTTAGGTTTCAACTGTTTTATGTATATAGCTTCAAGAATTTTTAATTTTTTTGTTTGTTTTTATATATATATATATATAGATAGATATATGTGTGTGTGTGTGTTTAATCTTTGTGCACAACAAAGAATGGTATCAAAAGGATCGTTATTCCCTTGGCACTGCCTCTGACTCTCTTGGCAATGTTTGTTTTAGAAAGCAATAATTAGAATTTTAATAAAACCCAATCATATGAAAGTAGATTTATACATTTCACTTTATTCTTGAGAAGGACAACAAGTATGTTAAGTACTATTACTTTGAATAAAATTTTTTTCACAGTTATACTAAATCGTAAATATTATGTTGTAGTTGGTTTACATATTTTGAGGATTTTGTAATTTTTTTAACCACCTCTCAATTGCTGGTGTTCCCAGGTTCACCTTGACCCAGGGCGGTGGCACTGTTAGGGTTCCAGCTATGGGCAAATAGTTAACCCCTAAACTGGGGATAAAACACTATGAAAGTGTAGAAATAGGTTTTAACCAGCAATAGATTTTTGAAAAGAAAAATATTACCAGATTTTTTAAAAAAAGAAAGAAAAAAATTATGCATACACTTTTGGGAAAAATATTAGCAGCAATAAAAATCTTGTCGACATTAAATAACCCATTGAGGTTGATATGCCATAAAGCATAACAAACCAAACCAAAAACATTGCCAAGGGAATCAAAAGTGTATATAGTGGTGTCAAGTGAATAAAAAACAGTTTTTTTTTTTGTTTTTTTTTTTTTGCCGGCACAAAGGTTAAACATTGTCTTTTTATATATTTTTGTATATTTTCTATGTTTTTAATTTAGTTAACAATAACACTTTTGAGAAACTAAAAAGTCAACCTGACATTGAATTAGGGGGACCAAATCTGAACTCAATGGTTGGGAGGTGAGAAGAGAACAATCATCTCCTTTCCGGAAGTGGGGTCATAAATTCACATGTGACCGGAAACTCTTTTTATAGGAAAATTAAATTATTTATTTATTTATTTTTTAATTATTATTTTATTTTCATTCTCCCACAAATCCATGCACCAATTCAACTGACATCATTAGGTTTGGTCTCCATAACTTGAAAAGTTTTTCTCTGCAATTCAGTATTTTTTAAAATCTTACTAAAGGTTGTGAGTTTTTTTTTTTTTCCAAACTTTATCACTTTGTATGTGACTTCATTTGTTGTACAAAAGGTTTATCCTGCCACAGAAGGTGACTCTTATCCCTGAATCTGAATTTGTTTGAATTTCATAGTTGTGTTGTCATATCCTGTTATGGCAACAGAAAACAATTGAGTGAAATTAAAAATAAGGTTGCTGCAATTGAGAGGCCTTGAAAAAGAATTCAGTTGAAAGAGAAGTAATATTCATAATGCAGAGTGCTAAAGGTTAAAAATAGCCCTTTCAATTTTGTTTTTTTTTTTTTTTTTTCTGTTGCATTGTGGGGACAGAATTGTGTCAGTGTTTTGATCCTGAGAGCAATCTTTCAACATCTGTGGGGGCATATCAACTAAATGGAGGTCAGTGAGCACCAATGTCAAAAAACAAAGGCAAAGTAAATCTTCAAGAGAAAAAAAACTTGAATGGATGGATGGATAGACTTCTAAATGTAGGTGTACATATAGGACTCTGATTGTGACCTTGTGATTACCAGTTTGTATGTAAGTGTATGTAACATTTTAATGAATCATTCATTTTATGCTTGTTGTGTGTGTTTACATACACATGTATGTATTATATATAACAAACATATACTCAATGTCAGTAGATTTAGATGATAATTTGAGATCTGTAGAAAGATAATATCTAATTGTGTATATCATACTGTTTATATTAGCTTGTATTTAAGTAGGTAAAGTGAGCGTGTATATAAGTGCACATGCCAGAAATGTATGCCAATGTGTGTATGTTTCAAGAAATGTTGTAACCGGAAAATCGTGTTTTATATCTTATCTTTCTCAAAGAGCATGAGAAAGAAAGAAAGAAAGAAAATAACCTAGCTCCATTGCTTCATAAGAGTTCCATCTTCCAACATTGCCAGTTCATGAGAATTCTGAAGCTGGCAGACGATGCCAAGGTAGATTCCCTTTTGTACCAAAAGCATTTTGAATTTGACTAATTCTCTTCAATCGTTTATTTTATTACCACAAGCACTACACTGAAATGTGGGTAAGTACAAATTACCTATGTATTTAATGGTAGAAAAAACAAAATACAAACTTCTTTTCCCAAAAAATTAAAAAAAAAAAAAAAACATTGCACAAAATATACCTGACATGTCTTGTATATGGAATTGAAGTACCTGGTGAGCTGTTTGCCCAGACGCTGTATACACCCAGTAGCATAGCTCTGTAATATTAATATTAAATGCATAATTCATATACTAGGGCAGGAGTGGGGGAAACAATTCATCAAATATGGTACAAATTACTCACGGATTTTTCTTCAGCACATACATCCAGAAACAACAAAACACTGTAAACTGTTTCTCTTTTCTTTTTGCTTCATAGATAGTAAACCCCCACCAAACACAAGTGTGTGTGTGTGTGTGTGTGTGTGTATGTATATATATATATATATATAGTGTGTGTGTCTGTATGTTGAACAATAAAAATATTAAAAAATTTTAAATTTTCAGATATACTGGGTTGGATATTAATATTTTTTCTTTTATTATTTCAATTAGGTTCCTTGACTAGTTTCAGTAAGCATGGCCATCATCAGGAGAAAAAAAAACAGCTTGTTAGTAGCAGGGGGTAATGACCGTCTCAGAAGAAAGTGAATTTTATATGTAGTTTTCATTTGTTTTTGTTTTTTTTTTTTTTTATCTTTAATTTTGGTCCTTATATTGGTCAAACGGCCCCTTTTCAAGTTGTTTTTAATATAGAGGTTGGGAGATTCCTGAGTCTCAGAATTCCCTCCTTGGTCATTTTGACAGTTTTATTCGTTGCTGGGAAGGAGATGTTTGTGTTAACTGTATGTTATCATTTAGTTTTATAATATATATCTCACACACTGGCTTACTGTCATATCACATTGAAACACTGGTTCTCATATAATAACTGAAGTTAAGCAACATCAAGCCTATATATATATATATATATATATATATATATAAAAATAGAGTTTTAAGGTATGCTAACTTCATGAGCAAAAGTACTCTCTATCAGATAAAATATCAAAGTGGACACTGAGGTCAACAACCAGTGGTGACAGTCTGTTTCATGCTTGAATGCAATCTTTAGGCCATGTCTCCTGAAGATTGTGTTCAAGCATGAAACAGGCTCAGTGCTCGATGTTGATATCAGTGTTCACACACACATATCCATATATCTCCACACACACACACACACATATATATATATACACACACACACACATTACTGGAGAGCGCATTTTCTTTATTAAGATTTCTAGAATGGAGTGTTGCAGGTCAATTAGGTGTCATACACACTGTTTAAAATAAAAAAGAGCATCTATTTCATATATAACTATTCACTATAATAACATTTGAAGTTATATATTTTTTTATATGGGTGCAGTACTTATTGGAAAGTGCTCTATATCAGTGATAGAGCTAACATATTCATTTGTATGGATATGACTTTGCGAACTTGGGTTTCACACTTTTGCAATCATCAGTTTGTCTGATTGCAAAAGCATGAAACCCAGGATCACAAACTCCTATCCATACAAATGAAATATATATGTGTGTGTCTGCCTGCTTATCGTGAATGATAAATAAGGGTCAGCATTGGATGGTGCCTTTCATTTTGCACTTATGCATGCTAGCAGGGACTACTTTGAAGAAAATCAGGTAAGGGAAAGACATATTTCATTTGTGCTTTCTTAAGTGTGATAATAACCCAGAATGACTGATGAAATTTGTTAAAGCAGGATTTTGATGGCATCTCTGCTTCAGAGTTTGACAAAGCTTATATATATATATATATATATATATATATATATATATATATATAATATTTGTTTGTTGGAAGTTTGTGACTACCTTCTGGATTTAATAATTAATAACTATCATACATCCTTTGTCTTAATTAACTCCTATTAAGCTCAGATAAACTATTTAATCCATTAGTGCATGGCATTCAATTTTTTTAGAGAGATGGTTACCTAAAATTTTAAATCCACCAGCAGGAAGAGAAAGTCACTCTGGTCTGATGTGAGATAGTAAATTAGTTTTGATGATGGTACACAACCATCAATTTTTAAGTGATTCTCCAAGTGTGCACGTGGCCCCCCCAAACTTTTGGCTTATAGTGTTTCTGTGAAATATATAATAAGCACATGCATGTATATGTTTGGTTAAATAATTTTTAAGGATGTTTTCATTAATGTTTTTCCTCTACTTAGGATCCTTATGATAAAAGTGAAAATTACTCAGACATTGTACTGGAAAACAGGAAAAGAAATCAAGATATAAACAAAAAATCCTTAAAGAACTTTTGTTGCTCTTTAATCATATTTCTATAAATGAAAATCTGCTGCTTACACGCACCCAGTACCCTCTCCACACACACACACTCGTATATACATATGCAGCTTTCATTGTTGTTGTAGTTATTTACATTCCTGTTGTACTGTTTTGTTTTTTCCCCGTAATGTCCGCATAAAAGTCTTTTTATAAGTTAGTTTAATTAATATTTTAATTATTTTTTTATTTTCAATTTTATTGGTATCTTTCAATTATTAAATAGTTCTATTTCTGCTCTTGTTTGTATTCAAAGAAAAGTAAAAATCTTAAATTTAAAAAAAGAAAAATTCTCTGAGAGTAAGTCAAAATTTGATCATATCTAAAAACATTCTAAACAAAGTATTTAGTAAGCTTCACCTGTTCCAGTGTAAAATTTTCCCTTGTTGGCAAAATGTATTCCACTAATGAAAAAGAATGAAGTTTATTTGAACCAGCAAGAAATATTTTGAAACATAGATATTAAAGAGAACAAGGCAACGTTGTTTGTATGATTAATACAGGAACAGTTATGACACTTGTAATATTCCTTGACCTGGATTTGCTATTTTATCAAATCCACTTTTAATGGGGATCAATATTAACAGGCTTCAGGTCCACTTTTAATAGGGATTTTTATATAAAAAATAAAATACCATCAATAAGAGAGAAAATATACTTGTGTGTACACAGCTGGAAAAAAGAAAATGTATATAGGCTTTGCTGTTAGAGTGTGTGTGTATCATGCACCATGTGGCTGGTTGAAATTAAGATGTCGGCTTGCTGGGCAAAAATCTTCCCTGGTGGAGAAAAGTACTGTTGTTTTTCCTTCTACATTCTGAAGCAAGAGAGGTGAATAGTGTTTATCATTTGATCCTTTTACAATCTTGAACAGCATCACCTAGTGGGTATCTTCTTATCCAAAGTGGATGTAATCTCCCAAAGATCCATGAGACTCACTTGTCAATCATTACCCCATGGTAGATGATACAATACTAGAACATCTAGTTTGTTTCATTTTTGGTTTTTTAATAATATATTAAAAATATCATATTTGCTGGTCAGTATGATATGCTGATTCTTTTTTTTTTTTTTTTTTTAAAGGCTATTTCTCTGTATCATTGGTTCTTTCAACTTGTATTAGTATTAGATGTACTTCTCTCATTTTTAAAACCAGTGCATTGAATACAGTCTAATACTTTTTCTATGTGATATGTCCCTTCAGGATGTTAGCAATCACAGCTTTCAATAATGTCTTGTCTTTTGTAGCTCTTAGTAAATTTTTGTCTTTTTGTTATCTCTCCTAAACCCTGTTTGGCCTTCCATTTACTCAAGCTCACTAACTAGTTTATGCATTGTTTTCCTCTATACCCCTTGCTTTCATTCTGTCTTGTGAGCACAAAATTTTCCAAGCCCTCTTTCCTCATTATGGGCCCTAGAAATTCCAACTCTCTCTCTCTTTCTGATGTTAAATATAAGTGTCCCTTTTGTTTTCATTTTCTCTAAAACTTCATTGCTCACAGGATCAGGCCATGATATTCTCAGCATCCTTCTCTAGAACCACATTTCTATTGCTTCAAGTCTCTTTATCTGTGAAGAGATGATCCGGAATTCACTGCCATATAGGACGGATATTATGTAACAGTTCTGTACTCTTTTCTATGTTTCTAATGAAATTTTCCTGTTTCTTAATACTTTGCTTAACTTTTTGTAAGGCATCTTTTGCTATTTTAATGCATCCAGATTTCAGTGTCGCACTTTCTATCTTCTGTTAAAACACTTCCCAGATATTTAAATTTTTGTACCTGTTTGATTTTGGTATTTCCAATTACTAATTTGCACTTCGGATTGTTCTTTTTGATGACAATTATCCATTCTATCTTCTTAGAACTGATAATTAGTCCTTTTTTCCTTGCTTTCAACTTCTGTACAAATTCTTGTAGTTTCCTTTCTATGTCTGCTATCAACCTGTGTCATCTGCATATCTTATGCTGTTAAGATAGTGGCCACCAATAATTTTAAATTCTCTCAGAATCACCTCACTGTATAGGTTGAATAAGTCCGGTGAGAAGACACATCCTTGTCTTACACCCCGTCTTATTTCTGTGTATTTACTAAATTAATTTTCTATCCATATGCAGGTGGTTTGCTCTCATTATAAGTTCTGGATTATTTTAATATCCTTCTCAAATATGTCAAGGTTATCTAGCATTTCCAACAGTTTTTTATGACTTGGATTAGTTTTTAAAACATGTAAATTTTTGGAGTTTTGTTGAATGGCCAATTTTGATTCTTGTACCAAGCTCTTGATAATAACAGCAAAGCTTGAGCTGTAGCTCTAGATATCTCTAAGGTGTTTGATAGAGTTTATCATGCCAGCCTTTTATGTAGGCTTCAGTGATATGGTATTACAGGACGATTATTTGATTTAATCTAATCATTCATGTCAAACCTTGACATGAAGGTTATCCTAAACGGGTTCTCCAGTTCCTTTCATATGAACGCTGGTGTTTTTCAAGGCTCTATCCTGGGTCCTACACTATTTCTGATCTTCAATGATCTTCCTGATGTCATCAGTTCTCAAGTAGTTATCTATGCTGACAAAACTACCAGTTACTCTTGTCTCAATAGTAAATCCGGTATTGCTGACAAAGTTAACCTTGCCATTGGTCTTGAAAAGGACCTCCAATCTGTGATTGACTGGGGCAGGAAATGGCTTGTAAATTTTAATGCCTCGAAAACAAAACTGCTTGTACTTACTCGCCATAGAGAAACCTCCATGCCTCCTGTCAGCATGGCTGATGCCCAACTTCACTACAGTGTCTCTCTCTGCCTTCTTAGTCTCAGTTTTTCCACTGACCTGAGGTGGAACAATTACATTGAATCAATAGCTACATCTACTGCAAGTAAAATTGGTTCTCTGTGTTGTGCTAGGTTTTTCTCATCTGAGTCCATTCTTCAAATCTACCATTCATCCTTGCATTGAATATTGTTGCCATATATGTTCTGGTGCCACCACTGTTCATCTCGATGTTCTCAACAAAATCCAAAGACGGATATGCAATGTGATAGGTCCTGACCTGGCATTTCAACTCCAGTAATTTTCTCGGAGATGTGATATGACTTCCCTCTATCTTTTCTATAAATATTTTCAGAGCAACTGCTCTGATGTGCTATTTTTACTGATGTCCTCCAAATGAACAAATTTAAGTGTTCTACTACGTTAGAATCTTGGTCCCACCCTTTTACTGTCAAAACAGTTAATTGTAACCACCTCTTCTGCTCCAACAGCTTCTTTTGCACTTCCTGACAGTAGAACTCCCTTCCTCTTACTTGCTTCCCTGATAACTATAATCTTTGAAAATTTAAATGTAATGTCAATCAACATCTTCTGGTGCCTTTATCTTCATCCCCATCCTTCTTTTTTATCCTTTCCTCAAACACCACTCTTTTTTCTTACTTTCACTTTCTGTAACTCCTTGTGTGATAGTAGCACTCATGCCTTGCTTGGGGGGAAATACTTTAAAAAAATAAAAAACTGAATCATCTTCATCTTTTTATCCTCTGTGAATCATTGGCTAACTGAAGTCTTCAATTTACCATATTACTACGGTTGCTAAATATTTATTAAAATTTTCTTTTGTACCATTTCTTGAGTAAATTTATTCCAGTCTTGCTAAATATATTCTGAGATAAGCATTTTTCCTGTGGGATTGTGCAAATTCTTTAGAATGTTGAATGCCACGAGTCTGCTCAATTTCTCAACACCCTTGGGAAAGATGCTGTACCTGTTGGCTTTCTTCTGATAAACCTGGAGTTGGTGTGAAAAATATTGCCTATGTGATAGGTGGGATACTGAGAAGCATTGGCTATATAAATGGGGGTGCTAAGAGGCATTGACTGGGAGGGGCTAAGAAGCATTGGCTATGTATTGAGAGTAGAGCTAAGAAGCATTGCTTGACACAATTTGATTGTTAGAAGAATTTTTGAGCCATAAAATTATATATTATATGCTATCAACTAAATGCGCAAATATTGTTTTAGAGATAGAATGATTGATTTTTCTTTGTGTATTTGTATTCAATTAGTGAAGAGGAAGTTCCACTCTGACAGCTTCTGTGTCGGAACTGTTACTTTATGAAACGGCTCCCAAATGGATGCTTTCCCTAAGACTATTATCTTAACCTCTTCAAGTCAACAGCTTATTATTCATTACTTCCTCCCTTTAAGCTCTAACAACCTCATTCAATATCACTCTACCATGAGTGGCTCTTGGGCATTGTATTGAATATAAAATATATACACACACACATTATATTACTTCAAACATTATTTTTAGTGAGTACCTGTATTTGAGTATTTCCTCTTGCAAAGAGAAAGTAACTTACTCAGATGGAAAATTCTTAAGAGTGCTGCTATCGAATCTTATCAAAATATAAATCGGCACCCCAGATTTTTTTTCAAATATCACCATTCCTGAAATAATTGCTACTATGTTAAAAACGTCTAAATTCATAAACTCATGCTATTTAAAATAACACACAAATTAATCCCAAATTAAAATAATTTATATACTAATTTGCATTAAAAAAAAAAAAAAAATCCCAAGAACATCATTTATTTATTTTCATTTATTAGACATTGAATTGTGTCACCTAGTGTCCTCCATAGTTTGTCTAGAGTTTTTGGCTAACTTGATGAATATTTAGGAGCATTCTTAAATTTAAAATTTTTTAATCTTGTATAAAAATGCTTGTTAAAAAAATAAAATCATTGCATTTGCTTTGATAAAGTCCCTCAAAGGCTAAGTTTTTCTTTTGTCATTATTTATATTGGCCTTTTACAGGAGTATATCTGAAATTTTACACACACACACACACTATGGTGAGCTGAAGAATTTTCAGCATTCCCAAAATCTGACAAAATGACTAACCATAAGAATTTTTTTCTAAAAGCCCCCTTTTTTTCTTCTTCTTCTCAGCAGCCTGTAACCATTTTTTCTTTTCACATAGAATGGTTACTAGACTTAAGAATTTAATTACCTCCACAGACTCGCAATACTTTGCTTTAAAATGAATTTTCATAAATAATCTTTCTTGAAGCTTTTATTTTAGTTTTAATTTCAAGCTAATAAATTTAATATTTCTGATAAGCAAAATACTTTTCTGTATTTCAAAACTAATTTAAATTGACAGGAAGGAGTTTTCATTTTGAAATCAATAACTTTGCTGTTTTTGACATCATTTTTAGCCTTCCATTATTGCAATGAGATTCTCTTTATCAAAAAGAAATCTTTCAAAAATAAAATATACTTTTCTGAAACTTTGAGGAATATTGGCTGATTTAAAGTTTAATTAATCTGATTTGAAACAAATATTACTTTAAGTTTAAATTATTGCAGAAATGCATTTTTTAACACTGCTGTTTATTTTAGATGCTGACAGCTTGCATGACAGAAGTTTATCTCATTTTTTTTTTTTTTCTGTAGTGGATATATCTGTAAAATTTACTTGAGGAATATGACACGAGTACATTTTTTATATAATTTTGAACTACACAGTAATCTTAGAAATTTAGGAAAATATTCTCCGTAATCTAATGTTTTATTGCATTTTAGGTACATTGGCTTTAAATTTACTTTAGTTATCATTCTTATTTTCTGATAATGTTGTATGTGGACATTTGCAGTGACAAAAATTGGCACGTTTATACACATAAAAATTTCAAAATATTGGCGTTCAATGAATTATAGTAAGCTTTTCCATTTATGATTAGTAAATATCTTTTTACTTAATAACTATTACCTAACCAGCACAAAATAATGCAGAAATTTAAAACTTGGTAAATTATTCTAATTAAAATTAAAATAAAAAATGTAAGCAATTCTTATAAAAATTCATTGAAAAATGTTGTTTTTTTTTTTTTTTTTTTTTCTTAGTGTCCATAATATATCTTACTCATAAAAACAATTAAGTTTTTCTAATTAAATAATGTCTTAGTTGCATTTTTATATTCTATGATTCAGTGCAGATTTTCAGTAACTTGTGTACCAGTTTTACAAAAAAAAAAAATCATGATTTAAATTCTCCAAGGAGTTCTGCTTTTAACTAATATAAACATTAAGTGGGACAAAATTTAATTTCTTCAAATTTCATGAAATTAAATAAGGAGGGGGGGTAACAGATCTAAAAAAAGAAAAAAAAAGAAAAAGAAAAAACTTACCAAGATTTTATTAAAAAAATTCTAAAATAATTTTATTCATTTGTGAATAAAAAAAAATAAAGCCTGAAAATTTCCTTAAGATCCAACAATTGATTTTTGCAAGAATTTCCAAATCAATGTGTTTTTCACCACAAAAATATGCTAAAATTTCCTATTCTAATCTTTGGCCACCACACTGCTGTAAAAGGAAGAAAAAAAAACAAAAAAAAAAAACAAGATTTTTAACTAAAATTTCAAACATTCTAAAAAGGATGAAAAAATATAATTTAATAATCAAAAAAATCCTCTGGTCTTTCCTCAATTATGACAAAGATTTTGATGATAAAACTTTGTTTTCAGTTTGAGGCATTTTTTTTTTTTTTTTTTTTTCATCATGGTATTCTAATTTTTTAGCAAATCATCGAGGTACATACTTAAGATCCTGAACAAAGTACCAATGAGCAATGCTTTGATCCTCAGCAATGTACAGTTACTACACTCTAATCCTAAGCAGTGTACTGTAGGGAGAATATCTGATCCTTCACACAGAACATTGAGACTTTCGTACTCATCAGAAGTCCTAATTACTGTATCAATAATCACAACATTTTTTGATGGGTACTATGCTAGTAAAATAGAAATCCATTTTCTATAATCATTTTTGTGTTTGTCATTGAGAGACGTGAATACTCAGGCTACATAAATTTACATCACACATAAATTTCAACATTTGCTGATTTGTATTTAATATAAACTCACATATTGAGCAGGAGTAAGGGAAAATGAAAGGATGTTAGTTTTAGAAGAGTTGCTACCAATTAACAGTGATATTTATCAGATATAAATGTTTTGCTTGTTTTAGGTAGGATTTTTTTTTTTTTTTTTTTTTCCAACATCCTTCCCACCTGCCCCACTGTTATTAGTTGTACTTCTGCATACTTTCTTGGTAATTAAATAGGAAATCCAATAAAAGTGCTTGATGCATTTTGAAGAGGGGGTCTTTTAAGTGAAATAGGTGAAAAGATACTTGAGGTGTGGTGGGGAGAGTGGCTGTTGGGGTTGGGCACTAAAGAAGGGTGGGTATCTGATGATGATGACTGCCTATTGTGGAAAGAGAAAGATCATTGATAGATATCATTATAGCGTTAAGCATATGCAGCATGTGTGCCAGAAAAGCCCAATCGAATCAGTGATCAATTTGTTGAAATAAAATGTTTCTTGCTTTTTTTTTTCTTTTTAATCTTTTCTATCACAAAATGTTCAGCTTAAATTTTTTTTCCTTCTTATATATGTGTCTGTAGTCATTTTCATTTTATTGTCAATTTTTTTAGTTTAATTCATCTTTTTTTAGTTGCAATTTTTTTTTTTCTAAAATGTTAGGATTCTTTTTATTTTTATTACTTTTTCACTTATTTTTTTGTTAGTGTTAAAAATCCTTTTAGCATATTTACAATTTTACAAAAATTGAATTTAAAAACAAATATCTGACCTGAGAAACGAATAAAGAAATGTTAATACATTAAAATGTTTTTGTTTTTTTTTTGTGCAATTTTATACTGTCAGATCTTTATTATAAATATGAGATTATTAAAATAGTATCTTGAATTTCTGACTAGTATTTATTACATCTTAATTTCAGTTGCTTTCTATTGCAACTGCCCAGGCTGTTCTACACTGATAGGGATGTGTAGGTGGTGCAATGAATAGTGGCTCAGTAAGAAATCAGGAAGCTGAGTTCAAATTCCAGTCAAGTTTTTTATATTCACTTATGTGGAAATACCCTTGGGAAAGGTATCAATTCGTCTCTTCTCCCCACAACTAGAAGAACATGTATCTGGAAAAATCATTATCTCCAAAAAATAGTTGATTCATTATTCACTAACAAAAAAATGGTTACTCTTACAATCAAAAATATGTTAGCTTTGGGTTGATAAGTCTAACAATGGGTTAATAAATCTGAAGGCACATTGAAACAGTGAAAGATGTCTTCCAAAACACAAATGTATTAGCAGGAAAATTTCATTAGAAACAAAGAAAAGAGTGCTGAACTGTTATGTAATATCAATTCTGCCATATGTCAGTGAATCCTGAATAATTTCCCCACAGATGAAGGAAGCTACTGGAAGCAACGGAGATGTTGAGAATACCATGGATAGAATATATGAGCAATGCGGAAGTTTTAAGGAAAATGAAAACAAAAAGGATACTTTCTGGAATATAACAGTTAGGAGAATTTGACACTCACAGGATATATTGAAAACAAGGAGGACATAGAGAAACATTGAGTGACCAACTTAATAAGTTGGTGCAAATGGATGGTGGAACAGGGACAAAAGGACCAAGAATGATAGGAAGCTGTGGAAAGCCATGATCGACTACATCCTGAAGTATCCTCTATATTAATAGGCATTAAGTATTGCAAAACTGAATATGTGACTAAATTATCACTGTATTTTTTATTAATTACTAAGCTTTATCTGGCAAAAAACTAGCGTCATGAGGCACCTAGTGAGTATCAAACATGTATATAGGTCTGCAAGACTAGCTTGTTAATCAGTAAATTAAGGCAGGTAATTTCTTTCTCTATTTCATGAATATTCAACATTTTAGATAATCCTACTGTATAGTATTCTGGTCATCCTAGCAGATGAGCATCTTTGGAAACAAGTAAACACCCATTGGATAGTTTGTATGGATAGCAGGGGAAGATAAGTTAACTTTAGACTTGAACAGGTTAAGAGTGTAGTGATTGGGAAAACATCCTCTTGGGAGTCTGTTCCACAGGACAATGGTTCGTGGGAAGAACCTGTTTGAGTGGAACTTCTCAACAATGGAATATGGAAGGAATGTAGATGGTTTACTACTATGTAAGTAGCATGGCAGTTCCTAGCCGTGAATTTTAGACCGGGTGGAACTAGAGAATGTAGTTTGTCCAAGCACTCTCTATGGTAGTAGTGATGGAGCAGTGAGAGACTCATACATCCCACCTGTGAGAGAGAGGTTGGCAGAAAATAATTCTCCTCCAGCAAGGGCTCAGAGACTCTTTTGAACTCTATCAAAACTGGAAAGTGAGTCTGGGCAGCTCCCACCCAGATATGGCAATAGTACTCAATTTTCAGCCTGATCTGGCTCTTTTAATGGTAGAGGTTAGCATGAGGAGTCAGGTACTTACTGGAGCCATACAGGGAGCCAATCATTTTATCTGCATCTTTAGTGATGGATTGTATATAGGAGCCACTTCAGGTCAGGTATGAGTTTGAGGCCCAATATCCTCTCGATGCATGGAGTCTCCATCCATTCATCATGACTGTTGGTAGTTCAGGGTCTGATCAGTGGTGATGGAATGTAACTAGTTTGTGTTTTAGAACCATATATATATATATATATATATATATATATATCACACACACACACACGCACGCATGTGTGTGTTTCTATGTATGTATGCATGCATGAATTTTTTATCTACTTTTTGTATTATAAAACTCCACTGTATTAATTAATACAGTTTACCAGTTTACCTGGATAATAGAAATATTTAAATAATGTTGCATTTGTATATTTTCCACATGAGTAATTGGTTATATTTTTGTTAGAATTAATGCTTATTGTTACCTGCAAGAAAGAAATGTTTTTTAAATTCCTAAAATCAAAACATCCAAAGAAAGTGAACATAAAAGAAATAAAAAGTATTATCAGCCTAGTCTCCCCTACTTACTAATTATTGCTTTTATGGAGAAATGCCACCTGTTATAATGACATAAGATCATTTCATTACAAAGAATAGTAGAACACGTTACATGGCCAATAAATATATAAACTGACACTCTGCTTTCTGTTATAGGTTATTCACTAATTTTCATCTTTTTGTTTTTATTGATGCTAATATAATACATTGTATTATTTTACTTACATGATGTATACAGAAATTCTTTTTTTTTTTTTTTTCTAGGACCCCAATTGGTACCATGCTCGAAGTGCATATGGCAGGGAAGGTATGATACCAGCCAACTATGTACAAAAAAGACAAAAAGTTTCACTCCAGACTATGCCGTAAGTTTATCTTTTTAACAATTGTAATCAGTTTTTGTTTTCATTTTTTTAAGTTGGTATTAAATTTTCATGATACTGTAAAAAAAAAAAACAAAAAAAATGGCGGGATGGGGGGGGTTGTAGTAATTTTCCTAGCAAACTTAAATAGAATTTATGAGGTTGATCATTCTTTTTGCTTCTAAATTCAGTAATTAAAAGTTTATTAAGAATAGTAGTTGCTTGAAAAAAAAAAAAAATAGACAAGACTTTTTTGGCCAAATTGATCTCTGCCTTCCAGAAATACCTTTGCTTCTATAGTTCTTGATTTAGCTTAATCTGGCACAAAGCTGCCAATGCAGATCATTCTGTGAGACTAAACGGATATTTACTAAGCTTATTTAGATTATTTATATCCAAACTATTTCCTCATTTTTGTTGTTGTCATAATATTTTGGCCATCGTGCCAGTGTGGGTGCATCTTATCCCTGACCAGGGAAGGCCCCCACATTTTTTTTTTATCATCACTGTTTTATGGCCATCTGCCATTGTTTTAAACTGACATTACATTGTCAGTCATTAACTAATAATATACATCATGTATCTGCATGGCTTGTGCAGTGCATACTATGCAGGAGAACTCCCCAACGAAGTTGGATCCCCAAAAGGGCTACTTTCAACAGTGTTTTTTTTTTTTTCTTCTTTTTTTGCTTTTTGTACTTTTTATTTTTTCTACCTAACTTATATTGTCAATCATCAACTATAATAATTGACGGCCCAGTGCTTACTACCCCGAACCTCTCAACCATGTGAACATTCCATGCCAGTGGGAGGAAGAGCAGAGCTGCTAATTTCAGTAATGCTTATTTTTTTAATTATAATTTTCTTTCTGAACAGTTCTTTTAAATCAATTAAGAGGATAATTAATATATCTTGGTAAAATCATTTTTTTTTATTCTGAGATCATCCACTAAAGAGGATCTCTGCTTTTGATTTTTATGAATAGTAATACTAACCAGAAATAGACAGCTAGTAATTAAAATAAAATTTCTAGTCCCTATTTTTTTATTATTTTTTTACATTTCTAAAAAGATAAAACTAAGAAAATGATCATTTAAAATAAAAATGTTTGAGTATTTCAACACATGTAAAATTTTTCCTAAAAACTGAAATACTGTTTTTAAAACAAATTTTGTATACAATCCCACTTGTGTTGTGTTAGAATCTTTGTAAAACTTATTTTTTCAGCAGAGATGCATCAGTGATTAATCTTTAATTTGCAACTTAAATTTTTTTTTTATTTTTTTTTTTTTTTTTTGAGTAAAATTTAATCATGAAAATATTTGTGGTTATTACAAAAAGAATAACATTTCCTCAGATTTTTTTAAAATAAAAAACTTTTTATTATAAAAGTAAATAATGAATATGTACTGAAATTTTCATTTAAATTGGATAATACCCTGATTTTTGGTAATTTAAAACAAGTGGAGGACTCACCCCCATTTCCTTTGAGGGTTTATGGCCCCCAGATTGAGAAACTTTGAAAGTGACATGTAGTAGAGACAGGGGCCCTGTATCAAAGGTTCGGGAGGGGCCAAACCTCTGACAGAAACAACTTTACTACATTATAAGACAAAAGTGTTAGTGACTACTCCATGGAATGAATGTGTATTTCTCTTTCTCACTATATATATATATATATATATATATATATATAATACACACACACACACAATATAGCTTTAAGCTATGCTATATTTATGGGTTAAAATATCAGGGATAGAGCACTTGTAAATATGAAAGTGGACATTGAAGACAACAGGTAACAGTCTGTTTCATGGTAAATACAATGATCAGACTACATATGGCCTGATTATTACATTTAACATGAAACAGACTGTCATCTCTGGGTGTTGGCTTCAATGTCCACTTATATAACCCAGTACTATCTACTACATGGTCAGGTTATTAGTGACTAAACCAGTTCCCTCACCAGGCTTTTCTGGTGAAATGTCTGACTAGACACCCAAGAGATTTAAAATCAAGACTTGTCCAAGGGCAGCTGAATCCTTTAATGGGATGAGATCCATGAATATCTAGCACAGTGGAGTGCAGTGAGCCCACTTGGAATGTTGGACCCCTTAGCCTTCATTAAGATATCCAACTAGGAGAAGGAAAATTCTGATGTAACGACTGGGTCTTGATGGCATCGAGTGATGTTAACTGGTTCTTCTTATTGGTTAAATGTTGTTCTTGGTCAGAGATTGAGATTATTTAGTGAAACATTTTTCTCCACTTTTATGCACAGGTATTGCTTGGTATTTGGAGATCTTTTTGGATACTGAATAGCTAGACATAGCCAAAAAAGATAATTATAAACCATGAAGGATTGTGCCAGAGATTTTTAAAAAGTTTGTCCAACTTAAAGAGCCATATCTGTTCAAAGTGCATTTAAGTCTTATGATATTCTGTAATAGTCATACTTGATAATGAGGTGACAGCCATTATGTGTGTGTGTGTGTGTGTGTGTGTGTGTGTGTATATATATATATATATATATATATATATATATATACACACATCAGGAATTCAAAATATATCCATTTATTTACATTTATTTATGGTTGTGTATTTGCATTTTTATATGGATATAGTTGTGTACATGTTAATACGCAGATATAAATATAAATAAAATATTTTATTCACTCATAAATCATTAAAAAAATAAAAAAAATATTAAAAATCTAATTTTTTGAGACTTTAGTTTACATGCACAGATGTGTAATTGGTACTATGTAACCCAGTACTACCTGGTACATGGTGAGATTATTAGTGACTAAATTGGTTCACCACACAAGATGAGGAGGGTGGCTAAACACCCAGAAGGATTAAAAGCAAGACCAAAACAAAAGCCAAATAAATACTTTCATAGGATTAATGACCATCTAAGCATAGGTGGGGGGCATGTAGAAATACTTGGGTCATAATAAGCCCACTCGAGTGTTGCGCCCCTTAGCCTTAATTAAGTTATCTAGATAGGGGTAGGAAAATTCTGATGTAACAACACCTGGGTCTTGATAGTATCTTGTGATGTTAACTGGTTCTTCTTATTAGGTACATGCTGTTCTTGTTCAGAGAGTGGGATTCATCCAACTACAAAATCTTACCCCATTTTTCATGCAGAGGTATTACTTGTTATTGTAAGTTGATATATTGCGATGAGGTAGTAGCCATCATATATAGACTGATGAAAGATTTTGACCAAAATCAGCTTCAATTATCCGTTGCTAGTGAAGAACAGAGAATACTTTTGAATATTTTTTATATTTTTGTTATATGTTTTATATTTTACATCTGACACTTTTTATGACATTGGTGTCTTTGATGAATATTTTATAGTTGTATTTAATTTTATTACTGTTGTGGAGTAGCTGAACACCCCCACAGGATGGACTGGTCTAAGACTATTTAAACAGTACTCTCTCTTACTGAGGGAGGGGAGTTAATGGGGAGGAGGCTTTCTCTTCCTCTTCTCTTGTTGAACTCCCTGTCTTCGGGCAGAGAGGAACCCAGATGAGGTTATACTGAAAGGTAGTGTCTTGTTTGGGGGTCGGTAGACAAGGCCAACCCCATGTATACAGGGTCTACAAACAATTTTGCCTGAGCCTACAGGCTCGAAATGCCCCACTTTAAAAACTGGCCTTGTGCTACATCTTGCCTTGTGGGGAGATTGGTAAATAGAGAGGAATTAACAATTAACTGTTTATTGCATTAGTCTGTGTTCTCAGCCATGTACAATATTATTCACTGGAATAAACTACTACTTATTTTCTATATATGTATCAACCTTTCCTATTTATGACACAACAACTACCTTTACTACTGTAGTGAATTTGATTTTCACTTGGTGCTCAGCACTTATGGCCTTGTGCCATATTAAGATAAGTTTGGTGAATATCTAGAATACTTTCTATAGTATTAGTCAACAAATCTTGTAGACAAATAACATTGTATTGAATTTGATCCCTGTTGGTTTGAACATGTGGGAAGCATACATCCTCAAAGGCACTCACTTCGATTTTCCAACTGATATGCAGTCTTGGAAATGTGTGTGTGAGAGCAAATGCTGTTGTCGAGAGCAGGTTATGTAAATCATCTGAAAGGTCAACATAACAACCAGAAGCAAGCTAACTATGTCAACCTGCCCCATCGCCCTGCCAACAATACATGTGTTGTTTGCAACAAGGTTTGAAGATCATCTTCTGCACTGAGATGGCACATGGTGGTAAGAAGAAGATTTGTAGGGCATGCACATCCAAACAGCCCAATCAAGGATACAGTTTATCTGTCATATATGCATGATACCTATGAAATGGAATGCTGATCTCATGAGTCATCTTAGGGGCCATGGCCAGCAAAACGAGATGGGAGCTATCACAAGTGATGCAGAGGGTGATGAGGTGGCTCTCATCTGAGTAAGATATGGCAATCAAAATTGTGTGTGTGTGTGTGTGTGTGTGTGTGTGTGTGTGTGTGTGTGTGTGTGTGTGTGTGTAGCTATAGTAGGCTGATGAAAAAAAATTCAAGAGACAAAATAATAATATTAATTAATAAGAGGCCAGTACAGCATTGTCACAAGAGTTGTAAGAATGAAATTGAACATAACATCAGACTGTCTTAGGGACTCTGGTTCCAGATTTGAATTATGAGTTGTCCCCTAGTCTGGTTGCTAACCATGGCTACAGAGCCCAGACTGGTTCATCCATAGTTAAAGATGTTGAATTAATAATTTTTCCTTCTCATAGACAGGTTACCACCCAAGGTTATAGAACCCAATCTGTCCTGCTATTTTACCCATAGCTGGTGGGGAGAAGAGATGGATTCATATTTTTCCCAAGGGTATTAGCATGTAAGTGAATGTAATGAACTCTACTAGAATTCAAACTTACCTCTCTTATTCCTCAATAAATATATATATATATATATATATATATATATATATATAATAGCATTTTAAAAGGGGCAAATTGTTTCAATCTAGCATGACTCGGAATTTCATGCTCTTGCAATTATCAGTTGGTGAATTTCCTTTAGTTTACCTTGTCGTACCCATTTCAATGCTTTTCTCTAACTTGAGTTGTATTTCTTGGGTGTGGTTGCAGGTGATTTAGGTGATGCCATGTTCATTGGGGTTTTAATCTGGCAAGTGTGGAAGTCATTGGAATATCTGAAAATCAGCAGGGTTTATAGAACCAGCTTCATATTCTATGATCAACATGGGGGATGCATTACTTTGCTCAAACAAACCATTACCACAGGAAAATATGGTGAGCATAAACAAGGTAGAAATGATCTGCAACAAGATCTATATATATCTCACACTTGTCTAGGTAGAATTTTGGTCTACTTCTAGTCCTTGTAGAAACTATCACTCTTTTTTTCACACACACATACACACACCATCAAAGCAACACCACCAACTTTGCATAACTCCCTACTGACAAATTGGATCTATAGCCTCATGCAGTCACCTCAAAACTTGCCCACCTGTCCAAAATTACTGGAATCTTGACTCATCTGACCAGGCAACATGGTACCAGTATTTCATGGCTCAGTGATTATTATTTTCAGGTGCAAGTGAGGCACTGGAACTGATGTTGTACTGTTAACAATGGTAGCCTTGTCAGATGCTGACTACAAAACATGGAAATTATATGGTGGTGGACTTTCATACCAATTCCATTGAATGAATGGCTAACTGTTAATTTTTCAAATTGAACTATTCAACTATACACACAGATGATTTGAATTGTAGAACCAGCCACACATTTTGGAAGAATTGATTTGAGAAATGATGCTCAATGTATGATGATGTCTCCAGTCTTCCTCAAGTTTGAATTAAGAGTTTTCCTTTTCTTAGACTTGGTTGTTACCCAAGGTGAAAGCACTTAGTCTGCCCTGCTCCTTAAGCCATAACTGGAGGAAGTTGGATTCACATATTTTCCAATGGTATTAGTACAAAGTTAATGAAACTGTCTTAATTCACATTTGTACTAGGCACAGTGATTTTATTTTTCAATTACTACACACACACACACACACACACACACACAAAATAACAAATCGAATCGCAGATACAAGTGCATTTGAGAGGCCTTGTCACTGCCGATGTAATGAAAGAAATAAAATGAATAGACATAGGATTGTTATTTATTTTTCATTGGACATTAACTAAAATTGTTAAAAAAAACAAAAAAAAACAGATTAGACAAAAATTAAATAATGCATGAAAAATTTTTTTCTTTCAAATGCTTTTGTGGGCTGCACTCAAATCTTCTGTGGGCCACATTCAGGCCACTGATCTGTGAAGTTGATCTGTGGTGACACCATATACTGGGTTCACACTCAAAGATAAATTTCACATCTGGTGTCAATTCAGAATATTAAAAAGCTTAGGAGCCATGAGTGATGGCCTCCCAGCCACCAAGTATAGAATCTGGCCTTGAAGGATATTGGTAGGTGCACCAACATAGACATGTGAACTTAGCTGAAGTTTGTTTATTTTTCATAGTAGCTAAATTATCTTTGTATATAAAAGTTTGTGTCCATGAAGCATATCAATTGTTTTTCTTCATCCCAAAAATTATAAACCAAATCCCTATTTCATATTTTACATACTGTATATACTCAACTATCATGCAACTTTTGAAGATTTAATTTTGAAGCTCTTTTTAAGGGGGATCATATAATACATGATATAAAATTAGTGTATATACTGCTGGCCCTGACTATGCCATTGACCAAAGTATATATCCTTGAATACGAGTGGCCAGCTATTATATATATATATATATATATATATATATATATATATATATATACACACACACACACACCAATCAACTTTTGAAAACCTAATTTTGAAGCTAATATTTTATATTTAATATTTTGACATAAATACATGAGATATAAAATTAGCATATGTACTGCTGGCTCTGTCTACGCCGTTGACCAAACTATATATCCATTTACTGTAGTCAAAAAAGTACAGCTGCATTTAAAATAAACATGGTTTTGATAAAACTGATGTTTTACTTAAACTGTATCCAATAACAATGCATGCCATATTCACATATTGTATTATAAAATACAAATATAGTGAATATGCGACTTTTTCATTGTTTATGTTTATAAAATGTTCAGTTATTTCTCGTTCAGTTGTTTATGACTGCATGTGTTTACACGAGTATAGTGTTACTCATGATAATTTTTATCATTCTCTCTTACCTATTTTTTTTTTTTTTTTTTTTTTTTAAAGTTATTTAATGAGATGATGGGATAAAGAGATAGACAAAAAGAGAGTAGTCTATTGTACTTTGATCTCTCAAAAAAGGAACTCTCATGATACATGAGATATGATAAAATCATTTTTTAAAAGTGAGGATTTGGGGATTGCACGATGCAGGAGTATATACCTTTTATCTTTTTTCTTCTCTCCCTCCCCCCACTTCTCACAGAAGAGTTTCGAAGGTGTATTCTCTCTCTCTCTCTCTCTCTCTCTCTCTCTAACAAAGATTAACATTCATATTTTAAAAAAAAAAAAAAAAAAAGATTGTTGCATTTTCTTGGTTACATCCAACAGAACATTCTGATCAAATAACCCACAAGATCCACCTTCTAAAATCTTCATTACATTAAAGTTTGTTTTTTATCCTCAGGTTACAAAAAGTATGACAGTTTAATTTGCCAGAGTTATTTAAGCTGACTTCCCCCCCCCACTTCACTGCCTGGCCTTAACTGATCATTTTTAGAATTGAGGTTAGAATAAACTGTATCCAATGGTTAGCATACTGCAATCTCTGTTTACAGTTCACAACTCACTGGAATGTCACTGTTACTGTTTGGCTTATATTCATGTTCCTAACAATCGAGGCTATTGTAGAAGTTGAAAGATATTTGGCCTCTTACAAGTTGGCTATACTTAAATAAACAAAGTACATAAAGTAAGTTATGTATCTTTTTTATTTCTATTTTGTCTTTTCACCAGGGTGGTTATCTGGGTTCTCCCTCTCCAAAGACAAACTCTGATAAGAGCTTTGAAAAACGGATGTGATGGAAGAGGTTTCAAGCTCTGTTTTCGCCACCTAGATATGGCTCCATCAAAAATTTCTTTGTTGTCAGTCTTCTTTACTCAGGCAGTGAAGGGGTTCATGGTCATTTGTAGATGGTGATGAAGGTGGTAAAAACTATGATTACTTAGGGAGTGGCTGACAAGATATTGATATGACATTTTGTACTGTCTGAATTTCTGGGATGAGGCGTTATCATTATTTACACTATTTACATCCAGACTATTGTCCTTGTCTTTGTCGAACAACTTCACTGCCCAAGTAAAGAAAACTGACAATAAAGAAATTTTGTGTTATTGCTTGTTCTGTTTCCACTGAGTCCAAATGCACACTGCCCATCCCAGTTATTGAACTCACAATTACAATGTCACCAAATTCACAAACCAACATTTTAATCCACAGGACTATTGTCCTACCGGTTGAGCAGTGCTTACTTGAACTCAGTGGAAACAGGACAAGCAATAACTGAACAGAATAAAAACTAGATGAGATAACCTTAGACATGAGCAGTGAAACAAGAACAATCTACCCCTGTAGATTAAATAAAGTGTTTCAGTTTAGAATTCCCTGTAGAGTACCTAGATCAACATACACCTGATGAAGGCTGGAAGGCGCAACAGCCAAAACATTGTGATAACAACAAAGATGGGGATAATAGGCTGCATGTAAATAGTGTAAATCTTTCATTGATACTGATCATTGATAGTTTATCAGTACTTGGGGAACAGGTAGTGTTTTTTTTTTTTTTTTTTTTTTTTTTTTTTTTTGTTATCATCATCATCGGTCCCATGACTGGATGTAGTTGTAAGGTTGCTAAGCACCTGATCAGCCCTCTCCCTGTGTCTTGTTTGTGAGCCAATGTCTGAGTCTCTATCAACTTAGTGACATTGTCAGACCATTTTTGGCTCCTGTGGTACCTTGTAGGATGGTAGTGGAAAGATTGTTGGTTTTGTAATGTTGCCTATACTATTTCAACTTCCCCTTGGCAAACCTTTTTCTTGTTTGACAGTGTCTCACACAGCTTCATTTGTGATTTGGTTTACATATGACATACCTAGGATGGTTCTGTAGCATTTCATTTCAAATTCTTGGATTCTTTCATGTAATTCTGCTGTTAATATCCAATATTTGCAGGCATATAGAAAGGTTGAGATGGCCAATACATGCAAGTGTCTGATCTTGAATTTCAGACCAGTCTATGGAAGAGATGCCTAAGATGGTTCAGAAGCATCACATGTCTAATGCTTGGATTCTTTAAGCATTAGAAATTAGATGAATCCAGCCATTAGATATTTTTTTATTGAAATTTTTAAAAATCCCATTTGATAGTAAACACAAAAGAAATCTATCTCGAGAAAAAAAAAAACTAATTAAAAAAAATGTAAAAATAATAGTTAGTAAAGGTTTAAATTAGTTGTTGAGAAATTAGTATAGAATATATAAAAGTGAAATACATGGTCATGTGACAACCTAGTTATATGGAGATGAGCACAAAATTAAGTAAAAGAAACAATCAATATAATCACTGTGTTGAATGATTTTTTTTTTTTATTATTTACTGACTTCCTCTATCGGACATATCAAAGTAACTTTTGCAATTGACTCCATAGCATCAAATGCCTGTATATTTACTTTTAAATATAAAACTCTCTCTCTCTCCTTTTTGTTTAGCCACTATAACCCACATGAATGACTTCTTCCAGCGATACCAGAGTGACAGGTTTAATTTTCACAGCTTGTAATGAATGTAAGCATGTCCTCAAAAAGGCAGTTACTCATAAAAGCTTTTCTACAGAATACTGGTGGCTCTGCAAGAGTGTACTGAACAAGAGCAGTCCCTCTACTCTTCAAGCAATTTGAAATGTTGCCATCTACTGCAGATAAAGCAGAATGCTTTGCCTGGAAATTCTCTTCCAACTCCACTCTCAACTCATAAATATGCCTCCTTTTCTCCCTAGAATATTGTCTTTACTGAGTGATATGCACATAACTCTGTCCATGGTATTTAATATCATTTCAAATCTAGACTTGCAGATTTGACAGTCTCCCTACAATTGTCCTAAAGAAATATGCTCATGAACTGGCTTCTGTTCTATCCAAACTTTACAATAAATGTCTCGCTACTTCTTGCTTGTTAAAAGTCCTCCTCTGCAGTTCCTGTCTTTAAGAACTCTGGGGAACCATCTTCCCTCTTGAATTATCAGCCTATTAGACGCTACATTGGTAAAGCATCTTACTGCATACAACCTCCTTTCAGATAAGTAATATTGTTTATATTTCTCCAGGTCTCCTGCCAATGTGTTAACAGCCATCACTGAATTTGTCTATCAAGCTTGAGATAAGAATGACAAAGCTCAGGCTGTGGCCCTAGATATCTCAAAGGCATTTGATGGGGTTTGATGTTTGCTTTATCTACAAACTCAAGGGCTATGGTGTCTATGGATAAATATTTGGCCTAATCCATTCATTCTAATGAAGGTTGTGTTGAATGGACTCACTTTTAGTTCATTTCATATTAATATAGAGATTCCAGAGGGTTCTATCCTCAGACCTATTCCGTTTCTGATCTTTATCAATCACCTTCCCAGTATCCTCAGATGACATAACTATTTACTCCTGTCTTAGTAAAACTGTTAACTGCTCTTGAAAAGGACCTCGAATCAGTGGTTAAATGGGGCAAAGAAAAGCTTGTAAAATTTAAGATTTCCAAAACAAAAATGCTATCATTTAATCAACATAGAGAACCTTTTTCTGCTTGCCATCAGCATGGCTGATGTTAAACTCCAAGAGAAGAACACTTTGTGCCCTCCTGACCTCATGTTTTCCACTGATATGAAGTGGAGTGAATATATTGAATCATTTGCTAGGTCTACTGCAAGGAAAGTTGGTTCACTGTGTTGGGTCAGAAAATTCTTCTTGTATATTTATAAATCTACCATTAGTCTGTACATTAAAGATGTCTCCCATATTTGGTCTGGTGCTCCTACTATATATCTTGAGATTCTTGACAGAATTCAAAGAAGGGTCTGTAATGTAATCAATTCTAACCTGGCATCTTGACTTCAGTTGCTTGGCAATTGTTATGACGAACTTCTCTCTTTAGTGCCTTGACTGCATGAATTAAAGCATGCTACAAGATTTTAATGTTGAACTAGCTAAATGCAACAGTCAGTTCTGTTCTAATAGTGTTTTAGCATACCTACAGATGATAATGGGTATGTCCCCATTCACATAAATACAGTAGTAAATACTGTATGTTGGTCTGCAGTTGGAGATTCATTGTAGAATTCACTTGACTCACTTCTAGCAGTTGACTACTTCTACACATCACTGGTGAATCTTTTATGTGTTGTTCTTGTCCTAAGTATTATCATTCATTACCAACCTTCATTTGATTATTCTATTTAGTAACCTTCCCTAGGTTACAACAAATAATTACTTTTCTCACCTTTGGAACTCCCTTCTGATTTCTTGCTTCCTGCCACCTACAATCTCCAAAAATTTAAAAGCAATGCCAATCACCATGTTCTGTTTTCCTAAATTCTGTTCCTTTATTGTCCTTTTCCTCATTAAAGTTTTCTCATTCTATTTCAATCCCTCTAACCCCTTGTGTCCTAGTGGCATTATTACCTTACTTGGGATGAAATGATTAAAAAAAAAAAATTACTTAAATTATTCAATTTTACTTTAACGAACAATGTCCAGATGTTGCTGACCTGATTGTCCATCCATCACATGGTCATCTATTAAAAGAATATATGCTGTGGACAGTACACACAACTCAATTCTGGATAGTTTTTTAGTTATCAAATTACTGTCATTATTGTTGTTGGTGGTGGTGGTCTAAAAATAAGTCATTGGAGCAAATTATTAACCACATCTCAGCCTGTATAAAATGTAAATGACAGAAGCAAGTCTGTCTCAATTAAAAGAAGAAAAAACAAATATCTGGCCACTCATATCCAAGGATGCCTGTTTACTAGGACAGCTAGCCAATCCTTGTTACAGATGCCTGTTCAGGCACATTTGTTTAACACCCACAGAGCCCACCTGTGGTTTATACTGCAACTATGCTGAGTGGACCTTAGTTGTAGTTTCTGGGAGAGAGTGCGTTATCTAACATGATCAACAGTCTGAACAAGGCCAGCATGCTCAAACCCTCGGTCATGGTGACTTGTGACTTTGTGCTAGCACAACCACCTACCCAATTTCACTCAGAAGACTTGGGCCAACTTGTGGTATGGCCTTCAGGCACTTTCCAAAGATGCTGCACACTGAGATTGCCTGCACCAAATCTATAACATCAAGAAGCCATCTTACTAACAAAATGACCATGGGTTTTCATTAAAATACAAGAAAAACAAAAAGCACTGGTTAACTGGAAGGTCTTAAAGATTTGACATCAACAATAATATCTGTTCACAAAATGGTTTGGCATTTTTTTTTTTTTTTTTTTTTTTTCAAAGACAACTCTTTCTGAAATATCATGGTTATGTTATCAGTCTAATCAAACAGGAAGCTTAATTTATTTAAATCAATTTTTCCATTAATGTTTTAATTTAGAAAATATGAAGAGCATATGAAATTAATTTCTTATTCATAATTTTAAAGATAAAATGTTTTATAGTATCTATATGAAAATTTCATAAACAAAAAATCTACCCCAAAAAATCTTTTTAAATCTGTTTCCTGCAATAAACCTGTTTTTTTTTTGTTTTTTTTTTTGCCATTATCATTTCTCTTAAATCTAAATATTTAAAATGTCTGGAATAACCAACTTGAATCTTTTTAAGAACATTTTACTGTATGGAAACAATGCTTTAAAAAATTGTGAAGCAAAGAAAATGATATATTAATTAAGATATATATTAAAATGATGTATTAATTATATTTAAACAATATTAAAGGAAATTAGATTTAAAAAAAAAACACACTGAAAATCTTATGACTCTTAAAAAGTGCCCAAGGAAAAATCTTTGTTAAATCTCAGCGTATTCTCTTAGAATCATAGAAATACTCACAAAGACGTAATTTTTTTTTCTTTCAAGTATGAAATCTATTTTAAATATGAATATTTATTAATTTTTTTGTTTTAATTAGGGTATTTGTAATTTCTGTTTTTCCTCCCATCATGTAAATGAGATCAGTATATTTGTATCTGAATTGTTTTTGAGTTTTTTTTTTCTCTCTCTCTCTCTCTCTCTCTCTCTCTCTCTCATAGTTCTATATACAATTGTTTTTACAGTACTTCCCTCTCCCCCACCCAATAAATACAAAGGGCAAACCCCGTGTGAGCTGAGATCCAAATTGCTTATCTCCAATTCTTTCCTTACACACAGTTTGCTTTATTGTGAATTAATCATCTTAAATGATTTTCTTTTATAATCTTCAATTTTTATATTTGCTTTTTTTTTTTTTTTTTTTTAAATTGTTTTTCAATTTCTACACTAAAGCATGTTTTGTTTCTTTTTATCCTAATTTCTTATTTCAGGTGTTTTGTTAAATACTTGACAGTTTCTATGAACAAATTGGCTTTCATTAGTTGTACAACAGCATTTAAAATGAATTTACATGTTTTCATTAAGTTATTTTTCAAAATACAATTGTCTGATTTTTCTAATCAGATATAAGGATTTCAATCCCCACCTACACCCCTCAAACTCCCTTCCCCACACTCAAAAAACTGAATAATTTAAATTCCATGATGAGTCATTATCATTATTCCTTGGATTGTTTGAATTTGTACTTTGATTTTTGCTGGAACTCAAAAATTGTAAATGCCAAATTATACAATTGTGAAAGTCCAAAGCAGAAATACTGAGATTATTGGTCTAAATTATTAATTCATAATAATATTGCTGACCAGTTAATTTTTAAAGAGGTGATAAAAGGACAGGCTGTGTAAATATAAAGGAAATATTCCAGTGATTTTCACTTGTTTTGCATTGCTCTAAATTATTGATCAAATTCTAACAATGGTCAGCTTCATTTTTTTTCTTTCTCCTGTTTTAAACTACTTTAAAAAATTTGCCATTTCATTAAAGAATGAATTTCAAGAACTTGTTTTTAGGTATATGCGTTAATGTGTCATAAAACTACATGGGTGGAATGGGTAAATTCTCACCATTCTATATCTTTAATTTCACTCGTGTGTGTTTGTTTTTTATGTTGTCAACTGCACGGTATAGTAGGGTCAGTTGGGCACCATCCGTGAGAAAAAGAGCACCATGACACAATTCAATCCAACAGAAATTTGGAAACCACAGACTGTACTGCTTAGCAATCATGCCAATATGAAATTTTCAGTGTTTAGCTGTAAATCTGAGGAATTACATAGGATTCAGAAAGAATTGGATGATTCTAATGGTGATTACGAAAGTGTTTGAAATGATATCTAGTGATGGCAATGTCATACCTCCATTTATCTTCCCACAGGGCCTCAGACTCAACACCGAGGCCTACATAAACTACATCTACATTGAGGAGGTAGTGCTGTCCTGGGTCAAGAGTGTGGCTGCTAGGAGACCCTATATCTGGCAACAGGACTCTGCACCATGTCACACAAGCAAGGGAGCCCAGTCATGGCTGTAAGACAATTTCTGTAACCACATCACTCCTTAGATCTGGCCACTTATCTCCCCAAATAGCAATCCCCTTGCTTATTATGTGTGAGGCACAGTTGAGAGAGAGAAAGAGAGAGAGACCAGCAAAACTCCTTGTACAAAACAAAGATGAACTGAAGGCAAGGATTATGGCAGTATTAGTATGATGGTATCTGCCACACAGAGTTTACCAACTCTTTTGTGTTAGGAAGAATAACGTGTTTTAGCCTTCCAGTAGCACACCGATACTAATATTAGCATTAGTGTAGCCATTGATACACTAACACTGAATATAAACATAGAAAGACGAAATACGCGAGCGTAACAAACAAAACATTTAATAAGGCAAACAATTTACATACATATATTCAAAAGATTTACATATGTCCCAAAACAAATGATTGTCCATATTGTCCCAAAGGAATGATGAGGTTTACAGAATGAGAACAAAGAAATAACATACCAACTTTATATTCTTGGATCGTCCACAGATAAGTGAATAGAAAGTACTTTTTTCTTTTGCTTAGCCGTACACATGTTGACCAGTTTCCACGTGTGTGGACACCCTGGAGGTCAGAAAGGTAAAGAGGCCGTTCCTCCAAGAACGGAAGCAAAGACAAAAAAGGACAGAAGAGTTCTACTCTCTAAAAGGGTCAAACCTCCCATGAGCTCAACCCAAGGGAAAACAACTGTGGTCTCCCTACAGCAGCATTGACCAACTTAAACAAGGAGACCATCCAGAAGAGTTGCATGTGATTCTGAAGTCGTCTGGAGGCCGTAGTTGAAGCTAATGGCAATTTTAGTAAATAAATTTACTCTTTAGTATTTCAAAATATTTTTGTGTCATTTTGGTAAATATATCTGTTAAAATGAGATGTCAGTGTTATTTTCATTTTTGTGTAATTTAGATGACAATTTATCCATCGCACCTATACATTATATGTAACAACAAGCATTCTTTTAAATTAGGCACTATTTGGTGTAACATTTGACAAAGAGGGTCATGGTTGGCATGATCAAAGGATACATCTCTTGCATGACATGGCTAAAGGAAAACACTTGTCAAGTAGAAATATATTTCAAATAATGTAAACAAGGTACTAATGTGACTTTGACAATAGAACTCATGGGATTTGTCCAAATGTAACCAACCATTTTGCATATATAGAGAGAACTGCTTGCACAGCTTTAATGTAACTTTGCAAACAATTAGTAGAAACACGCTCTCCTTTGAGATTATTCAGTCATCAGAGATATATCAATCAGTGAGCTTATATTGTGTTGACTGTCACATCTAAAATGTCCAAGTGAATAGACATCACATCACTCCGGTCTGTCAGACTTGGTTGGCTGTCATTTCTGACTTTTCCCAAAGCTAAAATGCCATAGATCAGATTAAAGAGAACATGGTGACGCAGCTAATGGTGATCCCAGAAGAGCACTTACAGACAGTTTCAAAAAAATGAAAGGGATGCTGGGATAAGTGGTTGATATTAAGGAGAATGTGATGAGGTAGCTGATGGTGATCCTGAAAGAGGACTAATATCTCAAAGTTTTAGTTTGGATTCAATGGGACTTTCTTTTTCTTTTTTTTTTCTTTTTTAATTATTACAAATTGTTAGTTCTTTGACAAACTGTTACTGCTCCATGCTTGGCTTATTTTAAGAGAAAAAAAAAATTTTTCTAAGCCAGGAAATCAGACAGTGACTTTTACAACATAACACCAGTCTTTATGTGGCAAATGAACTCTAATCTGGGATGAGATGTTCTTACACATGTGGCATATTCCTTGTATATTATTTTCAAAATACTTCATAAAATTATCCTTATCTATCTAATCAATGGTTTCAACAAGTTCAAGATATCAAAAAAATTCTTCAAATCAAAACCAGAACCCTTCCTTCCTCCCTTTTTTTCATTTCTCTCTCCTCTTTTTTAAATCCCCCTGTCTCTTTCTCTCCCATATTTTCTCTTTTACTCTCCATCTTTCATCTTTCACTCCATATGAGGAGTGCTGAAAACTTTTTGAACTGACCTAAAAGGAAGTAAATTACCAAGTGCCATGAAATTTATATGCTCTTCCAAATGGCAGGGGAGAACCCAACTACTTGGACCGTTGTTTGGTTTCCAAATCATATTGGTGTAATTATTTCATCAACAGTGAAAAATCATGCCCAAAAATTATCACAAGATCATTGAAAATTCTGCAAAATCAATTTGAAAGCCTCCACTTGATATCGTTTCTGTTTGGCATTTAAACGTTTTGCATACTCGAGTATTCATGTATTATAAAGTAGCCATGTCTTCTGGAAATCTCTAGTATCTCTATCAATTATTTTAGCCAAGATTCATTGATCAGCCATAATTAGGTCAATGAACAATTTCAGAAATTGACAATATTGTAGGTTTCCCTGATTGTTGCATTTTAGGACACAGAATCTCAATGCTATAAGTTGACAGACGACTACTTAATGGTTTATTATGGCCAGAACTTGTCACCCAATGTTATTATTATACACTTGTGAATTATTCTGGAATTTTCTTCTGCAGAAACAGTAATGTTGTTGATGACCTGCAGTCGAAAACTTAAATTTCACAGTTCCCATTGACATGGATTAGTCAATGATTTAAATTTAAAAAATAAATAAACACGAGAATCCTACTAATTGGTACTCACAGTATAAAGGAACACTCTTCCTAGTGAGTGGAGGAGGGGGCAGGAGCACTTACACAAAGAGATGCTGAAAATTTCTTAGCCCCCACAATTTGACTATGAAACTTTTCCACACCACTCCCATATATATGTGTGTGTGTGTGTGTGTGTGTGTGTGTGTGTGTGTGTGTGTGTAACGAAAACTGGCTGACTTGAGTGTCCATCCTGCCAACAGTTGGTTAAGACAATTTCACAAGTTCATTGTGACCAGAAGTTTGAGTATACTGTCCTTGTTCAACTGTCGACCACACTAGATGAGGTACTCTCTTCCAGAAACTGTAACTTAAGCCCACTCAGCATAGTTACAGTATAAATCATGTGTAGGCACTGTTGGTATTGGAAAAAACACGAATGTGCCTGTAGCAGGCATTGACTAGATACCCTAGCAGATTGACATGCTCAGAAATGAGTAACCAGCCAATATAATTTCATGTATCTAGGCTGTAAATGTTCATTTAAATGAGTTTTCTTGGAGATCACAAGCAAATTATTTTTATGAGGACAATTTTTCTTGAGCTATGGAAAGTTTTTATACACACACACACACACACACACCAACGATGGATAGATAAACTGTCGTCTACATGACACAAAAAGGAAACTAACACAGACATATATTTACCAAAATTACACAAAAATATCTTGAAATATTAAAGAGTAAATTTATTCAATAAAATCGCCACTGGTTTCAACCACAGCCTCCAGACAACTTCAGAATCTCTTGCAACTCTTCTGGACAGTTTTCTTGTTTAAGTTGGTCAATGCTGCCATAATTCTTGCCTTCAATTCATCTTTGGTTTTTATAAGGAGTTTTGTTAGTCTCTTGCTCAACTTTGCCTCACAGATAATAATCAAGGGGGTTGCAGTTTGGGGAGTTAGGTGGCCAGGTGTAAGGGGTGATGCGATTTCAGAAATTGTCTGACAGCCATGACTGGATTCTCCTGCTTGTGTGGCATGGTGCAGAGTCCTGTTGCCAGATATAGGATCTTCCAGCAGCCACATTTTTAATTAAGGGCAGCACTACCTCCTCAAGGCACTTGATGTAGGCCTTTGTGTTGAGTCTAGGGCCCTGTGGGATGATGAATGGAAGCATAACATCACCATCACTAGTAATCACTCCAAACACCATGATGTTGACTGGATACTTGGTTTTCATCACTCTCGGTGTATCTTTTGGTGATACAGCATCCTCTGCACTGTTCTCAGATTGACATCCAAACAAACTGAAATGTTTGTATTGGAGCTTCCGGTGTGAATGCCAAGCAGTACCGCATGCTGTTTCGAAATTTATGGCAGACTGAAACGCGTCATGGTGCTCTTTTTCTCACAGATGGTGCCCAACTGACCCAACTATACTGCGCAGTTGGCAAAATCAAAAAAACAATACATGTGCAAAATTAAAAATACAAAATGACAACAATTACACCATGCA